>JAASFE010003061.1:17113-75897 GCA_013365205.1 Pseudocercospora cruenta
GCCTCTAATAAGTTTAGTAGTATTTAATTAACTAGAAGGTTTCTTTCTTTTAAGAGAGATTATTATTATTTCTAAGGAGAGTAATATATCCTTAGGCTTATTATTATACTTCTAAGATCTAAGCTATTTATAGCTAGCTAGGCCTTAAATAAATAGTATCTTAATAAGTATATTAGATATTTTAATATATAATCTTATAATCTTCTCTTTATTAGTACTAACTAAGCTAGTAAACTACTTTATAGTAGTCTAGTATTTCTAAAACTATTACTAAAAGGCTTTATAATATTACTAGGTATTTAAGTTAGTATATAATATCTTAATATATCTAATAAGCTTAATAGTATTATAAATATCTACTATAATAATAGGCTTATATAGAGCTTTAATATAATTATAAGTATCTTTAGCTAACTTAGAGATATTATTAAAGTCTAGTTTAAGAGTTAGATCTAGTCTTAATATTAGAATACTAAGAGCTTATATATCTTTCTTCTTCTATTTTTTAAGCTACTTCTTATATTAAGATACTATAGTACTAACTCTATAGTACTCTAGTAGTAGTTTAATCTTATCTACCTAATTAAGGCTATAGAATACTATACTAACTAGATCTTTTTTAATTAGAATAGACTAGAATATAAGTTTCTAGTTCTAGAAGTTAATATCTTTTCTAAGAATTTAATTCTCTTTTACTAACTTCTAAATATCTATTCTTACTAGCTCTTTTTATACTACTAAATAGAGCTCTAAATAAATACTTACTTAATTTAGTCCTTAGTAACTAGTACTATAGGCCTCTATCTAATCTAGAGTATTAGTAAACTTTATATTATTTATTAATATAGAGCTCTATAGAGTTTATTTTAATTCCTTAGACTCTAGTAATAGTTCTACTAATTAAACTAGATAGATAGAGTAAAGTACTAAACTTATAACTTATAATAAATTATATAATATAACTAATTATTAATATTAATAACTATATAACTATATAAAAAAGAATAAGAACCTCTTATTACTATAGTAGAGTAATATACCTATTATATAGCGTGTCTTAGTAGAGATTAGCTAACTAAACTATAATATAATCTAGTATTATAGTAGTAAGGACTACTCTAGTAACGATAATACAACTACTACTATTATGTACTTATGTTATTAATAAGTAGCCGGCCTTGCTCAGTCTTCGTATCCAGATTGAATATAGATTGTGCTCGGCATTCCATCGGGAAAGTGCATCAAGAAATTACACTGTTTAGACTTTGTCTGTTTGGGTGTGGAGATCTCGCCATTGACCAGTAGTAGACTAGGGCAGACATCCAAGCGGCTGTCAAAGGTCTTCTTGAATCAAGAACCTTTCGCGTGAAACAATGGTTCTTGCTTCTGTAAAGCATCGCAATGTTATGACCACCTTAGCGACGACTGCTGCTGACAGAGCCTCCGCAGCAAAAGATTAAGACATGCAATAATGCGGGACTTTGACGATGCCTAATCTAATTGACAGTAGTTGGTGGACGTCCTTGGCTGAATGTATCCTCACTTCTGGCCTGTCAATTCTGCACGTATGCTGGTTGACTCGTCGAAAAGGTGCCGAACTGGGTGAGTTGCGACAGTTCTCTGACAATAACAGTATGTCTTCGATGTTGTTCAGGCAGGGGTCTTGCGTGCACGGCGGCGACATGCCGGGTCATCGGCGTCTGTCCAGGGGTTCGGAGCGCCAAACTGTCCAGCTTACCTCCCTCCCAGGCGTTCTCCATCAACATAACCTCGACTATGGCAGCGACGTCGCATTGGCCTAATGGAGCTCGCGCAGCTATTGCACTGACGCTGGACAACATGGGAGAAGCTGCTGAGCTGAATCGAGGTCTCTGGCCAGAATCGAAGCCCATCGGATCACATCATTCTGTTACTGAAGCATTACCGAAGATTTTAGACCTGCTCAAGAAATACGACATCAAAGTCACCTATTTCATTGAGACCTGGAACTTGGACCGATATCCTTCCGCTATCGCTGATGTAGTAGCCGGCGCTGGCCACGAGGTAGGATGGCATGCCTATCAGCATGAAGCTTGGTACCAGTTGGATGCGGCTGCTGAACGCGATAATTTCAAGCGCAGCTTTGATGCGTTGAATGAGTTCATTGCCCCCGGATCTCCTGGCGAAGGTAAGTTCAGTCTGTACAAAGGCTTCCGGCCACCTGGTGGACCCATACATCAGCCAAGAACTCTCGAACTCTGCCACAAACACGGCCTTCAATACATCAGCGCCGCTGCTGAGCATGCTGCGTTAGTCCCTGTGACTTCACAAGACAAATTTGCTGTTTTGCCTTACAGATGGAGGAATGTTGATGCCTACTATTACATGGACACCTTTGGCAAATTGCGCCTTCTGAAGGGAGAAAATGATAGCAAGTCTATTGACGAGCATGAATTGGTGCGGCGATGGAAAGCAGACATCGACCATGCCATTGAACGAGGAGAATTCTTGTCGATGTTATTTCATCCATTTCTTACGACGAGTGAAGAAAGACTAAATGCCATTGAAGAAATAGCGTCTTTCTTGGCACAGAAGCGCGACGAGGGTGCTATATGGTACGGGTTCCGAGAGCAATTTTTGCCTGCTTAGCCAATGCTGACTTTTCAGCATACAGGTTGGCAAGATGTTGCGACATCGCTGACTATGTTTATCGGAATCCTCATTCAGTGTCTACGGATCCTTCGTGGGATGATGCAACTTGGCGATGAGAAGGAATGGCCACGAATACTTGGCCAGGCAAAGTATACCTTGGTGGTTCGACAGCTAAGCGACTGAATCCTGATAAGTCATCACCGTGTCGAGCAAGCGAATGACAATTTCTTCGCTTCACGAACAGCCTCAGCCCTTTGGTTGATCTGCTGCGGCTGTCGCACATGTACATACTGACCTAGTTCAGGATCGGAGCGAAGGTGCCTCAGCTGAAACTTTAACCAGTCGACGATATACTGGTGCGATGTCACTCTGTGAACTTCATCTTCAACGTGGATATGTCTACCAAACTTGCTTTGATTTTCGGGACGATCGCACTGGTCTTCTACTTTCTCTATCGCTCTCTCCTGCCGAGACCAATCCCCGGCATCCCATACAACAAAGATGCTGCGAATAGAGTTCTTGGCGATCTACCAGCCGTGTTGCAGTACCAGAAGGAAACTGGAGAAGTCTTTCGCCTGTTTCAAGACTTTCACAGGCAGTTGCGTTCTCCCATCATCCAAGTATTCCTGAAACCTGGGGGCAGACCATGGGTCATAGTTGCGGAACCGCAAGAGGCCTACGATATCATGTCGCGTCGGTCTACGGAGTTTGATAGATCGAAGCATTTCGGCGATCTATTCCGCGCATATACACCTTACTTCACGGTCAGTCGATTGTACCTGTCCTCGAAGCCTTGCTAAAAAATTCCAGGTCGGGCTGCCTACCAATGAGCTGTGGCGACATCAACGCCGGCTAGTATCAGACACCATGGCGCCATCATTCATTGCCAACACCAATGGCCCGGCAATATATTCTGCTTTTGCTGGCCTTGTAGACTTGTGGCGTGCGAAGATCAGAGTCGCTGGCGAGCTCTGTGTTGATGTCGAAGCAGACATAGATTGGGCAACATTGGACGCCATATATGCAGCTGCGTTTGGAGAGCCTTCAGGATGTATCAAAGCTCAGACGAGGCTGATTTCTCAGATGCCTGCACTTACGAGAGGCCAGCAAGTAGAACCCGTTCGCTTCCCGGCAGCTCCTATACCACCTGGCGTTCGAGCTATCCCCGACCTAGAAGCAAGTGCTGAAATCGTGACGACGTCTCCTCTGGGCTGGTGGCATCACAAACTCGACGTTCTTATCCAACCCAGGCTACGACGAGCGATGCGAGAGAAGTACAAGCTTTGCCGCGGACAAATCGATCTCGCTGCTGAGCGATTGAAAGATGTCAAAGATGACAATAGCAGCCAGATAAAGTCAGCTGCTGATCTCGTTGTCTCCCGCGCAATACGAGCAGCTGAAAAGGCCGGCCGACCAGTCAATCTCCACAGTCCTGCCGTGTACGATGAGCTATATGGTTACCTGATTGGCGGCCACGGAACTGTGACTACCACAGTCTCATGGGGAATATGCTTCCTCCAACGAGACATGACAATGCAACAGCGCTTGCGATCTGCTTTGCGCAAAGACTTCTCTGAAATTGCCCACGGCGAGAGTCCAAGCGCAGAGGATATTGCTGCGGCATCGATACCTTACCTGGATGCGTTCGTGGAAGAGACAATGCGCCTGTCGAACACAGCGGCTGCCAATATTCGTGTCACAAACTGCGACGCACGAGTACTTGGATGTAACATTCCAAAAGGTACGGACGTGTTTCTGCTGCAGCCTGGCTCTATTGTCGATGGTCCTGAGATTCCTTGCGACGATGAGCTGAGAAGCAAGACGAGCAAAGACTCGTCAAGCCAATTTGGAAAGTTTGATCCAGACACTGTGGCCAGATTCATGCCTGAGCGATGGCTAAGGGAGAAGGATGATGGCAACGTCGTGTTCGACCAATTTGCGGGTCATCAGCACGGCTTTGGTGCAGGCCCGAGAGGCTGTTTCGGCAAGCGGCTGGCACATCTCCAACTCCGAATCTTCTTCACACTTATAGTCTGAAACTTTGAACTCCTGCACACTGATGCGCGTCTTCGTGGAAAACAAATTCTGATTCGAAAGCCACAAGAGCTGCTCGTTAAGCTAAAAGCGCTCTAATCGAGCCACCTTTGCATGCTACGAAGAGTCGAGACACTCTACGCGCTCACTCTACAACTCCTCGGACTTGCAATATATCCACACGCATACAGGCCTTGCTGTCTTACTGGCCGACGGCCCACTCATTCCTGCCTATCAAGAGTCCGGAGCGGGCCGATGCAAGAGACCCAAAAGCATAATGAAGCCCTGCTGATAAGGCAGTACTTCAATGCAGTCAGAGTTTCGATGAAGAGTTTTCCCGAACAACCTATACCATGCCGGCTGCGACTTTGATCAAGTTCCCGACCTCTTCGCCGGCGGATAGTTCGCCTTTGCTTCACTTGGCCAAGAATAGCGACTTCACAACCGATAATATATTAGGCATTGTTGGGAAGACGGAGGGGAATGGGTGTGTGAATGACTTCTCAAGGACGTTGTCTAGTCATGTCTGGGACGAGGTGATTCCGAGGACTGGCATTTCTGTCTTTTCGGGTGGGACTGAAGGTGTGCTTTCGCCCCATGTGGCGTTTATTCTGGAATCGAAACAGCAGACTGGATTGATTGCAAGCGTTTCTCGAACTTGGAAGCTGCAACCATGGCAGATCGGGACTGCGGAGCATGTATCTTGTGTTTCTGCCACGATACGCAAGATGCTGGAGACTGAGAAGTTGAGACCGGATGATGTGCAGCTCGTTCTCATCAAATGCCCTCTTCTTACCAGCGAGAAGGTCGCAGCAACCCTTGCAGCCGGTGAGAAGCCGATCACAGCGGATACGTACGAGTCTATGGCGTGGTCAAGATATGCTTCAGCGATCGGTATCGGTGCAGCCTTGGGTGAGGTTTCAATGGAGGATGTCCCAAACCATCTGCAGTCTGGCAACTTCTACACTGCAAAGGCGTCATGCTCGTCTGGAGCAGAGCTAGACGATTGCCACATCCTCATATTGGCTAATGACCCGAGTCTGGACATCGAAGCAGAACATGGCGACCCGCCTCCAATCATTCAGGCTTTCTCTGGGGTCATGTCATCAGCAATTGACTTCGCCGGGCTACAGCAGGTACTCAATCAAGCGTCGAGGCCGGAAGCTCCATATCGAAAAGCAAAATTGCTGCAAGTCTTTGCCAAAGCCGAAGCAGACCCTACAGGACTGGTCGCAGGCACATTCAGGCATACAATGTTGACAGACAGTGATCTACACAGTACGCGGCACGCTCGAGCAGCCGTAGGAGGTCTTATAGCTGGCGTCACTGGCGACTGTCACATTTATGTCTCCGGTGGTGCAGAAGGGCAAGGACCCAAAGGTGGTGGTCCAGTCTGCGTGGTAGCTCGATGGGAAGCATGAGAGAGTCATCGGTATGTATCAGGCAAACAAAAGTTTATCGTTTCATGTTCTCAATGTCTTATCAGCTTTGCCATTTTCGTGTCCATCTGAGGAACAGCACGAAGCTCAACGCAACGCTTGCAAAACTTGTGACAGCGACCCAACGGAATTGGCTCGGACTGCCGAAAATTCCCAATACAAGCCATCTGAGTAGTTCCGATAGGTCTATGAGAGCCGTCTCGACAGCTGAGAATTCTAGACGGTCGTGTTCGGAGACATGCAATTGGACGATTTGCTGCTCGACCAGAGAGAACGCGTATGGTCCTAACCGAGAAATGGCCAGACTCGCAAACAGTACCAAAGTCATCGTTGGCAATGGTGATGTTTTTGAGGAGGTGTTCTGCAGGTCAGGAACCAGCATCAATACAGCAGTGGCCGGCACTAGACACAACACTTGCCAACCAAGCCCAAGCAAGCCCACAGTTGCAAGAGGATCCGCGCGCTCTGTTGCTCTGTCGGGTCGCTTCGATGATTTCCTGGCAAAGACTGTGACCAAAAGCGGAGTCAGAACTGTTGAGCTGATCTCAACGATCGTACTAGCAGTCCGCGCAGTTGTGATCTGTGAGAGTGGGAAGTGCGCAATGAGCAGGTATGAGCTCATGCTTCCGGCGAGAGTCAAGACCGAGAAAGGCTCGAGGGTATATGCTAGCGATGGTAGGAATGTTGAGCTTGCGTAGTAGGCTTGGAAGCTGTGCAGCCAGCGACGAACAGGACCGGTGATTGCAGTGATCGGATTCAACCGACCAGGTGACTTGAGTGTTCGATCCACTTCCAATGCTGGCTTCGGCGTTTGAAGAGCTGGAGTAGACCAGTACACGCTCTGGGTCAAGTAGAGCTCAATCGCCAGCGAGACTGCCTGTGTCAGAGCAAGGACCGAAGCTGTCACCATGAGGCTGCTACTACGAAGCTGGATGGCACTGACGGCCACCGGAGCAACGAGCTTGGTGACGAGATCGATTCGCTTGGTCGTGGCGTTCAGAATGTGCAGCTGTGGCGAATGTGATTGTGCTGTTGGTAAAAGGAGACTCTCCTCCTCACCGACCTCGTGTTGCCGAGATCTCGCCATCAAAGGCAGCCATTCTCGCTCCACCACTACCAGATTACCAACGGCGGAGAGTCGCTCGATCATGCCGAGGATCATAAGAAGAGCGAACACCACCATTTTCAGCCCTGGATCGACCAAAGAGGCTCCTGCCTTGGGAAAGAGAAGCAGCCAGCATATTGAAGCAGCCACTATACTGAGTCGTTGGACGATGATGCAAGCCTGTACCGGTCTGAGTCTGGATTGACATGCACTACACCATCTCCCTACAGCTGGCGAGAAGATCAGTGAAGCCAAGTGACTTGATAGTCCTCTGACCGAAGCTGCTAGTAGTGTGTGAGGATAGACTGAAGCCGTGAAAAGAACCGAAGCGAATTCATAGCTGCGATTGTTCCACATGAAAAGCGCATGGCTGATGTAGGAAGACCAAAGACTCTTCCTCGTGAGACCAGAATCGCGATCATTGTTCTCCGGATCCTGCTCATCGGTCATGGAGGTCCTGATCTCCTGAACTTCGTCATTGTTCTGATATTTGTCCTTGGCCGCGTTCTCGACTGTCCCGTACCCAGCCATGATGATGAACGAGTCTTAAGCCAAAAGAAAAGGAGCACGCGACACTGATCTTATCTTGATCTGGTATGGGATTCATGACACCCTGTTCCAGGTGGCCACGCACACCTGCATGATACATCCCCGCCTGAATGCTAGCTCTCTGCCAGATAGCGTTGACGCTAGTCATGTATTGCAGAGCTTCATCCCACATCCATGTATGGGTATGAGCACGATGATCAGTGATTGGTCGGGCGAGAGTTGGTATGGACCGGAGCTGAGGCCGGACATTCATTCGTGAGCACATGTCATGAGAAGCAGCCACTTTATTGCAATGAGCTTTGCGAATACTCTGGGATGGATATTGGCAACGTTCGCTCACCTCGACCTCCACCGAAAAAGAAAATCGTTCGCGCCTGGGAACGAGGCACTCCTATTTCCAATCCACAGGAAGCTGTTCTGACTCTGTTGAGGGAATTCGAACATGCCGCGAATGCTGAGATATTTGAGGAACTTTTGACGGCCATGGCAGTCGTTCGAAGTCTTCGTAGTCCAGCGGCGGATTGCGGCGTCTGACATTGACAGCCGATAAAGACGCTAATTTTGGCCAGGAGAGAGTCGACAAGATGCTGTTGCTGATCAACCTGTCGAAGCACGTGTATGTGAAGCATGGCAGTTGCAACGGCGAGAACGCGTGCCTGCCTCAAGTTTCAAGCAGAACGCGAGCCAGGCAGCTCACCGGTCTAGGACGCTAGTTGGCCTTCACGCTTCAGGCTCCTCTTCGCATTCCACCAAGGTCTTGTCGCACTGCAAGTCTGCGAAGTCTTCGCCCAAGCTTCAACGCATCATACCGCAACTCTCTCAACGCAGACTTCGATCGCAATCATGGTCACCGCGTACGGGATGCTGCCACCAGGCTATACCAAGCTTCCTGCTGGAGTCATGGAACTCTGGGGTGAAGGCATCTTCGAGAACGGCAGCAACATGGACGTAGTCGCAAGATTCGACAAGGAGTCCAACCTCAAGAAGATGCAGGAAACTGTCAACGCTGCAGCTTCCG
The DNA here is from genome assembly GCA_013365205.1 of Pseudocercospora cruenta. Lineage (NCBI taxonomy): Eukaryota > Fungi > Ascomycota > Dothideomycetes > Mycosphaerellales > Mycosphaerellaceae > Pseudocercospora > Pseudocercospora cruenta. The sequence continues at coordinate 25,890 of JAASFE010003061.1, forward strand.
ATCCGACCAAGCACGTCGCCTATTCTGTCTACGCGAAGCAGTGCTCTGGACCAGACGCGGTCGAGAGCGTCCGCAAGCACCTCGATTCTGGCGTGCTCGCCAGCCTGGCCGCGAAGCAAGTACAAGCTTACTTCAATCCATTGAAAGCCAGTGACTTCACGTGCCACGGCCAGACCTGCTGCATTCTTGCCGCCTGTGCACTATCGCTTGGTTGCAAGACGTTCAAGGAGTTGAAAGGCTGTGAGTCGATTCGCGAAAGGTCTTGGTTTGATTGTGCTGATCTCTCTCAGACAAGATGTTTTTCGACAGCTATGCCAAGTTCATTCGCGGGATCCTGGGAGGTGCTGCAATTTCAAACATTTCTGCCTTTCAGCTTCAGCAGGCCTTGGGAAGCTTCACGTCTGGCACACCCTACGACTTTGGCTCGCAGGCTGAGGCTGAGGTTCGCCAGGCGAAAATGAATGCGGGTCTTAGTGCAACTCAAGCGACGCCATGTTGGGTCTTGCACGTTGGTGGTTTCTCTGCCAACGAGGAGCCCGCACCTCCTCGCCCAAAGATTGGCGTGCCAACTATGATCGGACCGTGCAATAAGGAAGACATGCACTACGAGAACAAGCCTGGCGAATGCGGCCAGTGTCTTAAGTCCGGCGCGAAGCTTGCATGTGGGCGATGCAAAGACATGGTCTACTGCAACAAGACTTGTCAGAAGGAAGACTGGCGTCGTCACAAGGTTGTCTGTCGCACTCCCGAGGACGCAAAAGACATGCGCGAGAATGGCGGCAAGTGGTGCAATTCATTCGATATCAGCACTGGTGGCGGCGGTCTGTTCGGCACGGTCGGCAAGGCAAGCAAAGAATGAATGCACAGCGACACGACTGGACCATGAGGAATCAGTCTCGAAGCGCTGCAAGCTCCGGTCCTGGGAGCTCTACAGAGGAAGTTCGGCTGCGGAATCTGACAAATCTGTCAACTCCTTGTCAGCGAAGGTATGAGTGATGGCAATGGCTCTGGTATGATATGCATTCATAGCTTACATAGCACTGACGACATTCAATGTGCGTGACCCCATTGAGTCAACAAAGGCAACAGCATTCCGCCAACAGTGACCAGAGTATCTGTCAATTGCGGTCCATTCGATTTCGCTGACGAAGGCATCTGTGCACCATATGGAGCGTCCGACGGAACGCCTGCGTACCCATTCATGCTATGCCCTTCTCCGTGACTGTGTCTCGCCGAGCTGCTCTCCTGCATCGTGTGCATCGCGACGTACAAGAACGTCCCGCCCGAGAAAAGCAATAAGACGCCAGTTGCGAACTCTGTACTTGCACTTTCCCCAAATGCGTTGGCGAAGCCAAGAAGGTGTACCCCGAGAAATGTGATTATCGCTCCAACTGGCGCTGCGAGCGAAAACACAATAAGATGTGCTCGCGCCATTCGTTTCGATAGTCCTTGTTTAAGCAAGACCGATGTTAGCCCAAATGCCGCAGGCGCCTTGTGTATCATCAAAGCGATGAAGATGATGAAGCTCAGATTACTCGAAGTTGTCGAAGATGCGCCGAGTGCGATACCGTCTGCTGCTGCGTGTATTACAAGCCCTATCGTCGTCGAAGCTGGTCTAGAAGTGTGGCTATGCGAATCTGCATCTACTCCAGCGAATGTGCTTGCGTCCGGTTCTGGTGGACTCTCTTCGGATATTGATCTTCGGTTTAAGCTGAACTGATTCAAGCTGATGTGGAATCTCTGTGGTTGCGATGGACTGGTCGCGTGTTGAGGAAGGGTATCGATCAAGTACATCAGAATGAAGCCGAGAATGACTGATATTCCAATCCATGCATGGGGTTCGCGCTCTGTTGTGCTTGACTTCGTTTCTCTACTTGGCGCATCTTCTGGTGAGCCCCCAGCCACGCCTGGTTCGTGTCCTGGGTCCGATGATTCTGGGTCTGAATCTGCTGCATCCGGTGCTGTTTGGAAGCCATCATCTGGCCCGCTGCGAAAACCTGGATGGTCTTCGTCGACTGCATATGCGACTGGCAGTGCTTCTCTTTGGTGTAAGCTCACGAACGTGGCTGGTGTGATCGCAACATGATTCCTCGTCGATAGTCCGCGCTCTTGATGTCCATGTGTGTTCCCACTTGCAGCATACAGTGTTTCTACTCCTTCAGGAATGATAACAATCAACGATGTTCCAACCAATACGCCGGTACCCAAAGCTGTGATCAGGCGCAATTGTCGCGAAGAGAGGGACAATGCAAGAGGTACGATGCCAGCGAAGAAGGAGCTGTGTCGCGAGAAAGATTAGATCGACGTGATGGTCTAAAGCGTGCTATGCGACTCACGCAGCGCCCATGACAATGCCTAAGAGCAGCAATAATAACAGCCCGTCCCACATGCTGGGCTATTCTGGTCCTGTGTCTCAGCGCACTGTCGCGCTTGGTAGACTTCTTTGCGCTTCCTCATGTATCGTTATTGCGCCATGCTCGCACATGCGCCTTCCGTGCAGTCGTACCGGCGTGAGTCGTGAGAGTCGTGTATGTTGCGAAGGTGAATAACGAGACCGAGGCTGGATTCGATCGCCGACAATTGTGAAGCTGATCGCGAAAGCTCTGGCCAGTTGGACCAAACTTTGCCGATCTTGGCAGCTCGCTTGTACATATGCTTCCATCTCGTGGCCTGATCAGTTTGACTTTCTTTCCACCAACACAGACATCACCAACTCATCGACATTGGAGACTCAGCTCAAGCCGATGAGCACGTCCAAATTGCCAATCAAGAAGCATTGAATTCGCTCTGTCAGTCGTCTGCTGGCGAACTCGAATATCTCAAGATATAGAGCAAGAACTCCAGAACCTTTACTGCAAAAGCCGGTCAACAGTGAAGCAATAGATCAAACCAGGGACGAGACGACCTTCTGCACGTTCCATCAAACAACAAAAGCGACATCAAATCGGATTGGAAGAAGCTAATATGGTCAGGACGTCCATGCGTGGTCAACAGCTTCAATCCCAGGGCAGCCTAGTTGCTGTGTCGACTAACAGCTCTCGAGAGCGCCGAACGCGATCGTACGTCTATTGGATCCGTGAAAGACTGTGGTCAGAAGGTAGTGATTTACGTGGGAAGCCATGATAGTGTCACTGCCCAGGCAGTACCTACGAAGCAAGGCTTCGAGCTTCACTAAATCTTGTCCGAGAACTCTCACGCGAGGTAAGTGATACGGGTCGGACTCGCGTATCTGAATGGGAACTGCTTGCGAGTAAGAAGTGATAAGCCACCTTGCCTAGCCACTGTGCCAGTGAATCTACTCTGCCAGACAAGCAATGTTGAGAGAATAATGACGCAAAATCCCGGTCGCTTGATGGTAGGCTTGGTATTCAGAGTCTGGCAATCAGAGCTGACTTTCTGAATGATGGAGCCGAACAGATGTCTTGAGACGTGACGAGCAATTCCTGCATCGACTCACTATAAGGACATCTGATAATTGGAGAATGGATCCTAAGCGGTTATAGTATATAAGTGCTGTGTTTTGGTTGACATGTTTCGTGCAATTGATAAGCCCAGCCCTAGGTGTGTACGCGGCGAAGCTCGTGCTTGCGAACAGGTTTGGCAGAAAATGCCTTGGGAGCTATTTTTGCCCTCGGTCTGGACTTGTGATTGAGAAGCAGCCATTGGTGAATTGTTACGTATAGTGAAGTTGTAGTGGAGACTTTTTTGGAGGTGTTCTTCGTGGTTTCTGGTCTGCGCCGGGCCGAGTGCGAAGAGAGAAACATCAGCCACGAGCACGCATGCATCCCACTATTCCACCGCTAGACAGACTACACACTTCCCGCGCGAACCGGGCATTATTATTCTCTCAGCTTGCGGAACATTGCCCACCCTCGCGTGACAAAGCAAACGGCGCAGACCTGCTGCAGCCATAATCGTGTAGAGACTCGCTGCGGGCCGAAGTGCAGACTGCGAGACCTGCGATTGTACCCTGTGAGGCGCAGCGAGTGACGCCGTCCTCGCCTCTCGAACTCGTGCCTCCAACTGCGAACTCACCACATCGCCGACCACCACCTCCGCGCCCGCCGATCGCACTCCATCTGCGGATTATTCAGGAGACGAACAGCTGAGGCAGACCTCCGCTGGCGCATGGTGCATGGTCGATACTACATCTCAGGTTGAGCCAGTGAGCGGCGGATAAGGTCACAGTTCAAGACAGCCATGAGCTCAGAAGTGCCGTCACAGCCCAACTTGCGGGTCACCAGTATGCGCACACAGAACCGCGAATGAGTATGGATATCACATACACATACTAACAGCGCGCACAGTCATAGCAGCTGATGGCCTGTACAAGAGAGATGTGTTCCGGTTAGTTGGCACCGTGAGAGCTCCAGGTGGCATGCTCGACGAATGCTGATATTCTTGCTTTACAGCTTCCCTGACCCTTTCGCGGTGGCAACCATCAATGGCGAGCAGACGAGGACCACCGGCGTCATTAAGAAGACCTTGAATCCATACTGGAATGAGAGCTTTGACATGTATGTTGGCGTCAGAAGCTGAAACATGCACACCTTCTGACATTTAGGCAGGCGAGTAACAGAAGAGAGTATACTCGCAGTTCAGATATTTGACCAGAAGAAGTTCAAGAAGAAGGACCAGGGCTTCTTGGGCGTTGTCAACTTGCGCATTGGCAGTGTCATCGACCTCGACGCTGGTGGGGATGGTATGCTTCACATGCTTCCAGCCTTGGCATATCGCTGACTTTCGCAGAAATGATCACGAGGGACTTGCGAAAGTCCAACGACAACCTCGTGGTGAACGGGAAGCTCATTCTTAACATCTCTACCAATCTTCGCCAGCCGATTGCGAACGGCGGCCAGAGCAATAATGCTAACCGTCCATCTGGTTCCCCCGCTGGGCCGTCCACGAACGGTGCCCACACTCCGTCCACTCCGAGTGGCGCGCAATCTACTGCCTCGCTACAGGCTGACCGACCCACGAGTAACCCTGGCTCGGCTGCTGCATCACGTCAAAATACCAACACCAATTTGAGTGCAGCAAATGCGACTGTGAACGGAAGTGGCGCTCCAACTGGGAGAGGGCAGTCCGGTTTCAGTGCATTTGAAGATGCTCAGGGACGATTGCCTCCTGGCTGGGAAAGGCGAGAGGATAACTTGGGGCGCACATATTACGTGGACCACAATTCACGGCAAACCACATGGATTCGCCCTTCTGCTGCATACAATGCTGGCCAGCAAAGAGCAGACATGGAGCAGCAGACCAACGTGGAGCGTCTTCGACATCAAAACCGAATGTTGCCTGAAGACCGGACTGGTGCTAACTCTCCAACTCTATCGGACCGACAAGGTTCGCCTTCACAACCGCCACCAGCTGCTGCCAATGCCGCGAATGCAGCCCAAATGGTCGCAACTGGCGCGACCACCGCCGGGTCTGGAGAGCTGCCTGCTGGATGGGAACAGCGTCACACACCTGAGGGCAGGGCCTACTTCGTTGACCACAACACTCGTACCACGACATGGGTCGATCCTCGTCGCCAGCAGTACATAAGAATGTACGGCCAGAATGCGACTGGAAACAGCACAATCCAGCAACAACCAGTCTCGCAACTCGGACCTTTACCAAGTGGCTGGGAAATGCGACTCACGAATACCGCTCGTGTCTATTTCGTTGACCATAATACCAAGACAACCACATGGGATGACCCACGATTACCATCGTCGCTGGATCAGAACGTGCCTCAATACAAGCGTGACTTCAGGAGGAAGCTCATCTACTTCCGATCGCAGCCAGCTCTGAGGATCTTGTCCGGACAGTGTCATGTCAAGGTCCGGCGTACGCATATCTTCGAGGATTCGTACGCCGAGATCATGCGTCAAAGTCCGAATGACCTCAAGAAGCGCCTAATGATCAAATTCGATGGCGAAGACGGTCTAGATTACGGTGGTCTTTCAAGGTACGTCCAGCGCGTGAGCACATGCATGCGGTCACTAACAGCGTTGCAGAGAATTTTTCTTCCTTCTATCTCATGAGATGTTTAATCCCTTTTACTGCCTCTTCGAGTATTCAGCGCACGACAACTACACCCTTCAGATCAACCCTCACTCCGGAATCAACCCGGAGCATTTGGGGTACTTCAAATTCATTGGACGAGTGGTTGGCCTGGCCATTTTCCACCGTCGTTTCCTGGACGCTTTCTTTATCGGAGCATTTTACAAGATGATCTTGAGGAAGAAGGTCAATCTTCAGGACATGGAGGGCGTCGATGCCGAGTTCCACCGAACTTTGACATGGGCCATGGATAATGACATCACCGATGTCATCTACAGCACATTCTCCGTTGAGGATGAGCGGTTTGGAGAAAAGGTCACCGTTGACCTCAAGCCAGGTGGTCGAGACATTGAAGTCACCAATGAGAACAAGAAGGAGTACGTCGAGCTCATCACAGAGTGGCGCATTCAGAAACGTGTCGAGGAGCAGTTCAACGCTTTCGTCACTGGTTTCCACGAACTTATCCCCGCGGATCTGGTCAACGTCTTTGACGAGAGGGAGCTGGAACTTCTGATTGGTGGTATTGCGGACATTGATGTCGATGACTGGAAGAAGCACACTGATTACCGCGGTTACACGGAGAATGATGTTGTGATTCAGAACTTCTGGAAGGTGAGCATGACCTGCAATTCAATGACATTAGTGAAATGGATACTGATACTATCTCCACAGGTTGTCGGGAGTTGGGACGCAGAACGGAAGTCCCGCCTCTTGCAGTTCGCAACTGGTACTTCGCGTATCCCTGTCAACGGATTCAAAGATCTTCAAGGCAGTGACGGTCCAAGACGTTTCACGATCGAGAAGTCTGGAGAAGAGACGCAACTGCCGAAGAGTCATACTTGCTTTAATCGACTGGACCTACCGCCTTATAAATCATATGATGCTTTGACGCAGAAATTAGTATGGGCTGTAGAAGAAACTGTTGGATTCGGACAGGAGTAAGATCGAAGTCAAGGTTGAGGATGGACTGCAAAAGTCTTGATAGGCGCGATGGAGTTTCGCGCAATTTAGGTTGGGACCACGGCCGGTGCATGACAAAAGAGAGAGTGATATGTATATACTCTTCTTACGGCGAAGACGAAGGCGCAAAGCAAGATGTGCATAGGTATGATTGATTGAATCACTGTCATTCGGCCTCGATTTATCTTACATTCTTGTTCAGATCGACTCCCCAACCGGCATACTGCACGAATGAGATACAATATCAATACCAGTTTCCTTGAGCCTCCAGCCCGTGGCACTAGGAGCTACGTGTGCTGATCTGAAGTGGAAAAGGACGCACCTCTGCAGATCGCCTTGTGATTGAAGTAGTACTCGAGGTTCGCCATTGTGAAGTACAAGCCGAAAGAACAGGTCGAGGCTTCGCATGTGAATCTCTGCGCACGGACGGGAATGATCTCGGCCCGCAGCTCAACTGACAGCATTTCTAGACTCGTCGTCCTTCCTCAGACCTTCCAACGCTTCATCGCAATATCCAATCGAAACACATTGTGCTGGTCCATCATGGCACTGAACCCACCACAAAGCACCGATGGGGAGGCGCATAGCGACCTCACGATCAGCGAGAAAGCTATTGCACCCGCCCAAGACATCACTCATGCGGAGCCGGCCCCGTCTGCAGCTCAGAAAGTGTTCGATGTCGCGGAACTGCTGGAGCGGATCTTGCTCGAGTCCGCCGCCACGAGTCCTTCTCTACCTTGCACACAACTCTTCGTCTGGCAACGCGTTAATTGGACCTTCCATAACACCATTCAGCAATCCAAGCAGCTTCGTCAGTTCATGCTGCTTGAACGAGTCGACGATTGGATCATGGACTGCATTCGCAATGACGAATACGAGAAGGACTGGATGGCCGAGTTCTCCAGGTACAATTCGGTCCGTAAGGCTAATCACATGCTGTTGGATACTTTGTTCCCTTTGCGGCGCTTGAAAACCAAGCAACCCTTGGAGCCGTACACCTTTCACAAGTCAGAAGGTCCCATCAACGGCAGTCAGGTAACTATTGCAACTTTGTTACAAATTCTCGTGGAAAGCAACACTCTCTCCAACATCGAGACGTTCATCAGGCCCTCGATTGCTGCTGGTCTGTCTCAAACTATCACATACCTTGAGCCGCTGTTTGCGAGGCAGGCGCGCGTTCCGACAAACCAATCTTGGCGCCGCATGAAGCTGTGTCCGGTGGAGGAAGATATTCAGGGCATGCTGCTCGACTCGATTGTGGAGATTGATCATCAAGACTCAGAAGTATCCGTCTGCTCATCGTACGCCTGCAAAGTGCTTCTCGAAGGAGAAACAACAGCCGGCGAGCTAATGGATACGTGGATCTTACCCATCTTCGCACGCGACTACGCTGTGCATCGCGCAGAAGCTGAACGATTCAAGAAAGAGCTCTGCACGGCTGAAGTCGTTCATTTGCGGGGCGGCGAAGGCTCAACTTCACGCGTCGTGGAAACCCTTGTTGAGAAGGGCCGAGGAGGCCGGTCAGGGGAAGGACTAACAATAATGAGAGATTATGACCGCAAGCAAGCAGTTCGCGACTGGCAACGAAAGAAACTGGAAGCGGATCTGTTTCGAATCAAGAACCCAGGACTATTTCAAAAGTGGCCGGTCTGGAAGCAGGATATGTGGGCCTTTATGCGATAGATCGACTCCGCTGGGCAAGCATCTCTCAAGCCAGGCCATCAGAAGCTTTTGAGATTTTTGTGCGAGAAGACCGTGGTGGAAGGAGTTCACTCAACAGCACTCATGACACGCGAGCATCAAAAAATCGCTGAATGGGGCTTCCTTCTGTACGCTTTCATCGGGGCAATCTATCGCGAGCTTGTGATGGAACTGATTGGCAGCGAGCCTAGCGAAAAGCTCGAAGGATACATAGCCGCAGTGCTCGAACACTTAATTCAAGACCTCTCCGTCGCCAAATTAGAGACACTAAACTACATCTTTGACGCAATCCAGGCCGACGCAGACTACGATAGACCAGCTGAAGAAATGACGGGTCTCGAATTGAGGTTTCCTCCAGGAATTTCAGCCAAACTAGAATGGCAGTTTGCGGGTGGTCTTTGCGACGCTGCTTGGGAACTCAAAAAGTTTGGATACATTTCGAACGAGATTGAGAAGGAATTATGGCGAGCGTGTGGAGGAGAGGGAAATGGTCAAGTGGACTGGAAGTTCCTGAAGAAGTGGTAGGGAGTATTCGGGGAGGTGTATGAAGAAGCAGATTGTCCTGGATCGACGGAAGTCCTTGAATGGGGGCCGACTTCCTAATTGGAAATGTTCTGTGAGCTCAGAACGCAATGGAGAAGGACGCAAGTTTTGAGAAACAGAGAAATGGTGCAGCAAGGATCACACTTGGCCTAAACAGGATAATGTGTGAAGAAAAGCTATACATAAGCTGATCTATAGACTAAGAGGTCAAGCCTCGGCTTCGTTCTATAGCCAACGACAGAAGCCTCTAGCGACGATCATTGCAGTCTCCAGCTATTTCTACACTTCACTCCGGACGCCTCATGGCAATGGCGTGCGACCATGCATGCCTGAAGAGCAATAGTTGCCAATAGGTGAACGGAGAAATGCACTTCGGCTCTTCGAAAAGCAGTCCGCCGAGGCTGTCTCGTTCAAGGCCTTCTATATTGGTACAGTGGTCAACCATGGCAGTCTTTCTGATCACGACCTGCGAGAGAGCGAAGCCAAGATGTATTCTCAAGCAACACTCCTGTCGTTCGCGACCTTGAGCACCCTCGCAGCAGGTGCTGGAATCCTCCACAAGAAAGCAGACATCTCGAGCGTACCTCCCTCAGCATGGTCGACCCTCAACAACACCGTCTCAGGCAAGCTTGGGGCTCTTTACCCCATGGGAGCATTCTGCTACGCCCAATATGAAGGCTCTCTGAACACCCACGTCAATCTCGCACAATGTGCCGCTTTACAGGCCTCACAAACCATCACGACCTACCAAGCACAATTCCCACAAGGATACAGCTACTCAACTTGGCCAATGTGTATCGCCAAAAGCCAAAGCTGCAATACTCAAGGCCTCCTCCCAGCGGATCCTGTAACTCCTCTGGTTGGCAACTGCAGGCAGGGAAGTGTTCCGAATTATTATGTCGACGCTAGGAGTGATAGTGATATCAAGACGACGCTGGCTTTTGCTAAGAAATATAATATTCCGCTTGTTGTCAAGGCTAGTGGACATGATTATAAAGGAAGAAGCGCTGGGCAAGGTGCACTTATGCTTTGGGTTTACAATTATCGACCCGCGATGCAATTGCAGAGGAATTTCGTGCCGGCGGGTGCCTCGAGTCCTGTTGGAGATGTTATCACTTTTGCTGCTGGTCATGATATGGAGGCTGTCCTTGGATTCGCGGACCAGAATGGCGGTGCTGTGATTTCTGGTACGGCGAAGAGTTTGCATCCTGCTGGTGGGTTTCTGCAGGGTGGTGGACACAGTCCGTTGTCGCCTAGCTGGGGACTTGCGGTTGATGACACGCATGAGATCAAGGCAATCCTAGCGGATGGTACGAGTGTTACGGCAAGTCGCAGCCAGAACCAGGATGTCTTCTTCGCTCTTGCAGGTGGAGGTCCGTCCACATTTGGTGTGGTCACACAGGTTTCAATGCTGCTGCACCCTAACCCAGCACAAGGATATCAGTTTGCGGAGTTCGCAATGGTTGGACTCACCGATCAGTCTGCTTCACAATTGCTGAAAGTCCTGATTGCAAACGCAGAGCAATGGGCTAAGGATGGATGGGGAGGCTATGCTTTCCCCGGACTTGCGTCGAATCATACGAATCTTGTTGTCCTGGTCAATCCCAAGATGAGCAACGCCGATGCTCAAAAGTCGCTTGAGCCACTGACCGCTTTCATGGCCACTTTGCCATCTGGAAACGTCGCACTGAACCAGATCATGTCGCACAAAGGCTACAAGGAGGTCTGGGACAGTCTGACGAACGGCGACGTCGCTCTACAAGGTGGTGGAGTGAGCCTTTCATCTCGAATCGTCCCTGTCGACAACTTCCGCGGCACTGCAAATCAGCAAAAGCTGTTCAACGCCATCTACCCGATCGTCAATGCCTTTGGATCCACTGCCCGCGAGCCTCTATTCATGTGCTTGACAGCTCCTTACCAGTATCCTGCCAAATCGAGCTCTGTCACGCCGGCTTGGTATAAAGGTCTCTGGCACGTCATTGCGCTGAACGAATGGAACCCGCAGAGCAGTACGAGTGATATCAAGGGCCAATTCAAGAAGAGTCATGATGTGATTCGGCCTCTTGTCGCTCTGACACCGGGTAGTGGTGCATACCAGAATGAAGCAGATACCCTGGAGACGGATCCGGTGGGCGCATACTGGGGACAAGCGAATTACAGTCGGCTCTCGTCCATCAAGAAGAGTGTGGATCCGACAAATCTTCTTACTGTGTGGCAGGGCGTTGGCTGGAATAATGCTGATTCGAGGTGGAGCTGTTATCCAAGTTAGCTATGCCGTATAAGGTGTTTTAGACCATCGAAATGCGATATGATGAATAGTTCTATCCTCTGCTTTACCTACAAGGAGCTTGCGAGGAGGCAGCTCTGATAAATGAGATCGCAGATGCCGATCTGCTGTGGTCAGTACGTGCTTCCTGGTCTGCGCTAGCATGTATCTCCGATCACATCGAGGAGTGTACACTGTTCCTGAACTTGTTCATTTGCGGAAAGTATCCCCATACTGTCCTCGTGTTTGGACAAGCATCATATGCACTCCAGATTATCTGTCACGGGAGGCCTGGACCGCTGGGGCATCGTCAGCCTGCAAGTATTGGTCAAAATGCCTCAAGTCTGCTTTCTTCACGCATGACCACTTGCAATATCTGGTCTGGCACGTTGCATTCCCCACGGGCCTTTGAAGTCAATGCACGTCTCGGCTTGACTGCGGTGGCACTCTCCAGACGAAGTGTGGGTGAGGCTGACCTTGGCTTTCGCAAACCGCTCGGCGCATTCGTGTAGGCCGTGCACGGGCCTGTGATTCAGCATCCAGATGGCATGACCGAAGTCCAGGAGGTGTTGTCTGAAGTCCTTTGGAGTCATCTATAGATATTTGTTAGGACTACGAAGAATCGATCAAAGCATTAGCCGGCGTAGAAGCCAATCTCGACCACGAGCTGAGTACCAGAAGTTGTTGCCGATGGTTCGGATGGCACGGCCACCTGCATTTTCTATGTGAAGTGAAAGGCGGGGGAGGCAAGCGCAATTTTCAGGCCATGACGATGGTAGTGTCCAATCATGCCAGGCTCGGCCAACGTCTCGCTGGTCGAGTCTTCGCTCCCCAAGACGAAGAAGCGACGGGCCCGATCCTCGAAGCAAAAATGTCACCAGGTACTCTACTGCTTAGCCGCGTGGCAGAAAGAGACGGTGCCAAAGTCTCCCACCTTACCACATTGTTCTTCTCTTTGCCATCCCGGCGTCCTGGTCTGCCCTGTCCTCCATCTCTTCCCAGACCAGACTTCTTGTGTTTCGGAAGCTACCACGTCATTGCGGTCGCGTGTATGTCGCGTGGGTGAATACTCAATGTCTTGAAACTTGGGATTGGGAAGGAAGCTGGGCTATGACGAAAGTCGCGCAATGTCGATATCGAAGCTAGGCGAGGGCGAAGAAGAAACTACATTGGCATCGTGAAGGCAAGAGCTGGAGGGTGGATGATGGGCTTGGGAGGTGTGAGTGAATCCAGCTCAAGATGGCGGACGACGAGAGCCATGGCGACATATATGGACGAAGTCGTGCAGTGTTAGCAGTCACGATTTCCATGACTGTGCTATGCACCATCTTCGTCTCTTTCCGAATGCTGTCGCGAGCGGCCATCGTCAGGAAGATCATATGGGACGACTACTTCATGCTTCTGGCATGGACGATCACTGTCGGACTGGCCTTCTCGATATGTTATGGAACAGTGAATGGGCTAGGACGACACGAGGTCGACATACCCGGCGATTGGCAATCGACATTGCGGAAATGCAACTATGCATTCAGCATTTTGTATCAGCCAGCGCTCATGGCGACGAAGACATCGATTCTGGCATTGTATCTGACATTCTCGACTGCGAACCGTATCTTCCGATGGGCATGCTATGCGACACTATTCATCGTCAACGCTGGAGGTTTCGCATTGACTATGGTAACGGTCTTTCAATGCAACCCGATCTCGGTAGTGTTCCAACCGATCACACCTGCCGGAGCCAAGTGTACCGACATACTCACCATCTACCTTGCATCGATCCCGTTGAACATCATAACTGATCTGGCTATCTTGTTCCTGCCAATGCCGATCTTGACCAGCATGCGATTGCCAAAGAAGCAAAAGATCATTCTTGTGGTCACTTTCGGCTTCGGTGTCTTTGTGGCCATTGTCGATGTCGTCCGAATCTCGTACTTGCAATCCGCAGCAGAGATCCGTTTGAACGAAATACAGCAAGCCATATCCTCAGAAAACTCCGTGCGGAATGCAGAAACAACAGACTCGTCATACTACTTGGCCTTTTCGTTCATGTGGTCGGCAATCGAGGTGACAGTGGGAATTATGTGCGCTTGTGTTCCTGGTCTGAAGCCTCTAGTTGCAAGATTTCTACCGAACATGCTTAGAGATCCTGGCGAAGCACCGTCCGTGTTCGGATCGATCTCGTTACCAAACGAGGAAGTAGCAAAAGCTCCCCCACCAGCAATGCAAATGCCAGATGACGTGCATTTCCGCGACTTTGGACGCAATGCAGGTCAGCAGGAGGCAGAAGAAGAGTCCATGGGTATGATGGACTTCCTGACCACTCCAGACATGGCCGATTTCCAACACCTGGATCGATCGCCGACAGCACTTACGAATACGACCCGGAACACGAGGCCCGAAACACCAACGTTTTTCGACTTCGTTGATATGAGAGAAAAGAAGAGCATAGTCTACATGACTGCAGGCGAGTCCTTCTTCCCTATTGCCGCAGTGACAGTGCTGTTCTTCGTATGGGGATTTGAGTATGGTCTTCTTGACGTCCTCAACTCTCAATTTCAAAGCGTGGCGAATGTTACTAGTGCACAAGCTGTTGGGATCCGCAGCGCATATTATGCTGGCTACTTTGCTGGTCCTTTGCTGGTCGGTCGATTCGTGTTGCAACGCTGGGGATTCAAGGCCTGCTTTCCGATAGGACTCAGCATTTATGCTGCAGGATGTCTGATCTTTTGGCCTGCAGCAGTCCTCACATCGTGGCCTACCTTTCTGGTAACGAACTTCATCGTCGGATTTGGACTTTCTCAACTCGAGGTGTCTGCAAATGCCTTCATCTCGCTCTGCGGCCCGGCGCAGTACGCTGAGATGAGGCTGAATCTGAGTCAAGCTGTGCAAGCTGTTGGCAGTGTGGTTGCCCCTCTGATCGCGGACAAAGCGTTCTTTCGCAAGTCTCTTCACGCGCCTTCACTGGTCAACACACAGTGGGCCTATCTGGGCATTGCACTAGCGACGGTCGTCCTCGCAGTCATCTACTTTTACATACCTCTACCGGAAGCGACTGACTCTGAGCTAGAAGACGCAGCTGAGAGGATGGACGGAGCAAACACAGCCAAGCTTGGTAATGTCCGCATCATCTGGTACGTCCTAGGCTTTGGCGTCCTGAGTCAGTACTGCTACGTCGGCGGACAAGAAGTAGTTGGCACGAGTTTTGGATCTTACCTGGAGACCGTATATCCGAGCCTCAATCAATCGAACTACTTCGCAATCGCCCATACTGCCTTCGCAGTCTCCCGATTCTTGGCTGCAGGCTTGGGCTTCTGGGTGAAACCACGGATCATGCTACTCGGATTCTATCTAGGCACGATCATCTTCGGATCGCTATGCACACATTACTCAGGAGGAACTGGCGTGGCATTGATGGTGATGCTCTTCTTCTGCGAAGGTCCGCTGTTCTCGCTCATCTTCGCCCAATCTTTGCGAGGTCAAGGCAAGCACACGAAATTTGCCAGCGTCCTGATCACTGCGTCCATATCCGGAGGTGCTGTATTCTCGCCGATATCAACCGCAATGGTCTCGTCCGGACACAGCGTTCCGTATAGCCTGGTTGTTGCCGTAGCCGCGTTCGCAGTCGGCACAATCTTTGCTATCGGACTTAATGTCAGCCCACAAGTCCGAAGGCTGGTCGATCCTATCAAGGATGTTACCACACCTGACGACTCGCCAAGACCCAGCTCAACGAGCAGTAGAGCAAGCAGGGCCTTGAGCTTTTTGGCTGTTGGTAAGAAGCATAAGCGAGAGAGCAATGGGATCGAGTATCGGGAACGAAAGGTCAGCGGGGCTTGACCAGTATGACTTACGATTGAGCATGCATGCAGCGTGCTATGAACTATGAGGGTATTTTATATGGCGTTCATGGGCGTATTGACTGGACATGATCTACGGACATGCAGTCATGAGCTTGTACAGAGAAGGCAGCTCGCTTTGGGAGGTGAGCGTGAGCATTGGACATTTGGAGTCACATTGGACTGGACCGATTTGTTGGAGATGATATCCGTTCTGAAGCGACTTCATGTATATACTTGTACAGGCATTGAAGAGGCACGAGATCGTGCTAGGCCAATGGCCACGAATGGCATAAGGTGAGGCATATTGGGTAAAGAGACGAAATCAAATGATGGCAGCTTAACTCCGTGGTCAGTCGTGCAAGAGGTCCACGAGCAGGACAAGCCCTGTTCGAGCAAGGTCATTGTCCTCTATTTTACCCGGCTTTGTCGGCAACGCCCAAGCTTCAGCTCTCTTACATTACGAAGCATCAATCTTCGGCCGCTTCGCCCGACACCGATTTCTTCGCTGGCCTCCACGTCAGGCTCAATGCTTGGGCGGCTGCAGCGATTCCCCCTCATTGAAGTCAGTCATTCCAAATGGAGAAGACCTTAAATCCGACCCCTCCAACGTCATTGTTTGTACTGATCCACATGCGCTCCAATAATTCTCGAGCAAGATGCAAGGACTTGAATGGTCCTTGCCATGTATGAGGAAGCTATAAGAGCTCACGACAGCTGTTTCCTCCTTTCACGCTTCTGATTCGTAATCTTCCGCGGACATTGACCAGCACAACCAAACCCACGCCGATCACACGAATACGCAAGATGGAAGCAGTCAAGAACGCTGTAGGCAAAGCCACTGGTGGTGCCGTTGGCAACAAACTTCCTACTCGCAAGCTGGGAAGGAACGGACCTCATGTGACCGCATTGGGCTTTGGCACAATGGGTCTGAGTGCTTTCTACGGAAAGCCAAAGCCAGATAATGAGCGATTCGCAGTTCTCGACAAGTGCTACGAGGAGGGCGAGCTCTTCTGGGACTCTGCCGACATGTACCAGGACTCTGAGGATTTACTCGGTATGGTGAAGAGCTGCAAGAGGTAACGCAGACGATGCTAATCAGATGTCAGGCAAGTGGTTCAAGCAGAACCCAGGCAAGCGAGAACACATTTTCCTTGCCACCAAATTTGCCAATCGCCGAGACGAGAACAACCAGCCGTTCGCAGACAGCTCGCCTCAGTACTGCCGTCAAGCTTGCGAGAAGTCGCTTTCTCGATTAGGTCTGCCTTTCATCGACCTTTGTGAGCCACACTTTCGATCCTTTTGCCTGTATGCCCTTTACTGACTCGTTACAGACTACGCTCACCGCCTTGATGGCAAGACCCCAGTCGAGAAGACAGTCGAAGAGATGAAGAAGTTGAAGCAAGAAGGCAAGATCAAGTACCTTGGTCTCTCTGAATGCAGTTCCGAATCACTCCGCCGAGCATGCAAGGTCGAGCACATCGATGCAGTTCAAATCGAATACTCGCCATTCAGTCTCGACATCGAATCGCCACAGATTGGTCTGCTCAAGACTTGCCGAGAGCTTGGTGTCGCAGTTGTGGCCTACTCTCCAATCGGTCGTGGTATGCTCGGTGGCACGATCCGCTCGCCCAAGGACTTTGAAGAGGGTGACTTCCGTACCTTCGCACCACGATTCTCAGAAGAGAACTTCCCAAAGAACCTCGAGCTCGTCGATCGTATTACCGAGCTTGCACAGAAGAAGGGCGTGACGCCTTCGCAGCTGACGTTGGCATGGATTCTTGCTCAGGGTGACGACTTCTTCCCTATTCCTGGTACGACGAACATTAACCGATTGGTTGAGAACATCGGATCTTTGAAGATCAAGATTAGTCCAGAAGAAGAGAAGGAGATCCGCAAGGCTTGTGAGAATGCCACGATCAGTGGAGGAAGATACCCAGAGGCGTTTGCAAAGGCACTGTTCGCCGACACTCCACCTCTCTAAGCCTGCTTGCAATGAGTGGAAAGGTAGCGTGAAGCAAAAAGCATGATACGTACGAAATGAAAAGGCAACGACCACAGATTGGTCCAAGAGTGACATCTCTCTCAAGAAGCTACATTCGAAGCCAATAGACATTACACTCCTGAACCATACAAGCTGATTCGTACAGACTGACATCCTTGACAGATGTGTTGTTATGTCCAAGACTCTAGAGTCATCCTGAAAGCAATAGCACCCAAACACGCACGCTCAACGTAATCCAAAAACGATTCGATCAAGTCAAGACACTCTACAGAAGAGCGGCAAGACCGAAGATGGCGGCAAGACCGGCTGGGACGACGATGCTGCTAGCAGACGAGCCAGACTCGGTAGCAGATGCAGCAGCACCTGAGGCAGTGTTGCTGGCGGAGCTCTCGGTGCTGGTGCCAGTGGCGGTGGAGGACTCGGTGGCTTCGGCGGTGTTCATGGCGCCAGAGGCGGAAGCAGAGGCGGTAGCGGTGCCAGTAGCGGTCTTGCTCATAGAAGAGGATGCAGAAGAGCCATATCTGAAACGTGAAGCAATATGGTTAGCAAGGAAGACGTGAGCCTTTGGCCCGTGACTGTTCAAACTCACGCTTTGGCAGCATTGCAGTAAGACACTGAAGTCTGCTCAGCGCCGAACTTATTGGGGTCGCTTGGGCAGTTGTTGTAGCAAGTGAGAACGTTCTGGGATTGTGTGCACAAGCAGTCCCAGTCTTGAGAATCGCAGGCCTGGAGCTGTGGTTGAGTGGAGCTGAGGCAGGCGGCGATGATGCTGGATTATGTTATGTTAGCTTTTCAATTCGAATCGCAGTCGTGTGAGGAGAATCGTGTCGTACGTGTCAATCTGGGTACCGCAGCCAGATGTGGCACCAGAGCTAGCAGTGCTAGAGGCAGCAGAAGTGCTAGACTGTGCGGCGGCGAAGCCAGCAACGGCGAGGACGAAAGCTGCTGAGGCGTGCATTTTTGCTGATTGATTGAAGGTGTGTGTCGCGTTCGTTCAAGATGTCGTGGTATTATAACGTGTTATTATGGTTTTAATGGTTCTGTGGAATGCTTGTTGATTGACAAACAAGGTGTAGTAGAAGACGAGATAAAATGGCGATTTCAAGCGAATGTGATGAAAGTAGAAGCGACAGACTCTGCAGCAGTGGTGTGGTGTTGCCCCAGTGAGAAGGGAGGCGCCTGCACTCTCTGCTAATATAACGAAATGGTCTCTCCCCTGTCTCTTCGGTATACTTTCACGGACCTCTGGGGAAGCTCAACTGCTAAGCACAGACATTCTGCACTTTATTTTGAACGCGTTCCGAGGCCGGCAGACGCGATGATTGGAGCATTTTGTCCTAGCGGCGCTCGAAATGAATGGCGGAATGCTTTGCAGATGGCTTGCCCGGCTTGCATATGAAGAACCTGGGCCTGTGGTCCTGCAGCTAGAGAGCTCGAGAATAGCATATTGATTGCGTACTCTGTGGCCGGCTCGCCACTTCATATGCTTTCCCAACGATGCTGACTTGCACTCTTGTAGCTGGTGGTGAGAGGAGCGTTTGTCGGTGACTGTGACTCGGTGTCAGGTCCCAACTCCCAAACGGCGTGATTGAAATTAGAGAAAGTGGCATTGAGCTAGGCCAGGAACGGAGCGAGCATACCCTGAAGCGATCCCGAGGGAGAGACGTTCCTTGTCAAAAGCTTCTTGGCCTGCATCTCGCCAGACGGGGACCTCGTGATATCGCATCGAACAGACATGGGTCTATGGTTGCCACTCGCAATCGCCACGTTCGAAGTGGTGCAACTTTCATCGGTGTACGACCGGGAGATGGCAGCGAGTCGGAAGGTCAGACCGAGAGTTGACCGCATGTCTTGTTGCGTGAAGCACGTAGACAAGTATTCTCCGGCACAAATGTTGCAGACCTTATCGCACAGCATCCGCAAGTATTGAGTCCATTAATTCCTGCGTGAACTGACTTAGACAGAAGTAGTGCACCCACGGCATTTTCACGCCTCCCAGCACTCGCAGCGCGAAAGACCTGCCAGGAGCAAGAGCACTATTACACGATGACATCTCAAGTCGATGCCGCTTCCCACAAAATTCCATAGTCAAAGGTCACACCTGGCAGGTACCTCAAGGTTCGCACGCTGCAATCTTGCAGTTTGGCCCGAGCTATCGTAAAGGCCCCATGATTCAGTCCTCAACTCCTAGTCGGACTCCTCTTCATCCACTTCCTCGCCATTCTCTTCCCGTTCAGCCTCTGGAATGTGACCAAAGGTCTTCCGAAAGTACGCCCATCCTTGTCTGCAGGCGGCCTGAGCCAGCTGACCATCATTCTGGTGCTCATGATAGGCACATTGGGACTTCTCCAGTGGTCTCTTGGCATCATCAGACTCTGGATTCCGACCGCAAGCCTCATCATATTGCTTTGCGGCCACCAGACAAGCCGCGAGGAAGCTGCTTGGTAAATCTTCTAGCACATTTGCCACTTCCTTGCCTCCATTCTGGTCCTTCATGAACTGCAGATCGGATCCAACACCCCAGAACTCAGCGAGGAGACGGCGCAGAGGCGACGAGCTGGGCAGGTTTTCCATTGGAAACTTCGACTCCGTGAGCGTTGGCATGTCGAATATCAGTGGCGTCATAATGGTAAGCTTCATTTGGATGAAGTTCATAACCAGGTTTCGGAGACCCATGGAGTCGTACTTGTCGGCAAACACGTAAATCGCAAAAAGCAATTCCCATGACCAGGTAATTGGTCGCTTTGGATCAACAGGAGGGTTGACTGTGCTTTCCGCTGGTGGTGCGCAATTGAGCATCAATCCGGGATAGGCGACTTGCTCGTCCACATCGGTCTTCTCTCGATCCGGTGCGGTGCTCAGCTTAATCCGCTTCGATGGTGGCTCGCACACTGGAGTTCCTGACTTTGAGTCAGTACGCGATGCTTTTTTCTGCCTCATGACACAGCTCACCTTGCATTTCCAGCTCCCTCGATTGTGCTGGCTGGGTACCAACTTCTACGGAGGCGCCTTCGTTCCCATAGATCCGTCCAGCATGGATGTATGCGACAAATACCTCAAACACCCGACTTGTTGCGATGCCATCATCCTCAAGTGTGATCTCGCGGGCGCTTGACTCCTGAAAGCCCCCACGAAAGGCCTTCCTGAAGTAGTCGGACCTGGCACAGATGCAGCCTCTGTTGACACGAAAGCTTTTCTTCGTACCGTCCTCTTGCAAATGGACAGTGACGGTGACTGGGGTCGTCAGGTCGGCCAGCGGAATCACTGGCGCTTGTCGATGGAACCATTGGTCGTTCATCACGTCGTCCAGGTTGAACTCAATCTTGGTTGCCGAGCTGCCATCTCCGTTGTGAGGATACGCCATGTCTTTGACCGCAATGCCGTTGTCCACCGTACTCCGATCTTCATAGACTTCAGGCGCCCTGAGTCGTGCTGTGGCGCGCATGAGCACCGGAGAATGGAGTTTCAGGAGCCATGAGTTTAGCTAACAGCTCAAGTGGAGCAAAGGAAGTCGCGTAATCCCTTAAGGTTAGTGCCGTGGCTGCCTAAAAGTGTGGAGCCGCTGTAAGTGAATGACCTCCAGTCCGTTTGTCCAGACCCAAGTTACCCCCCTCTCACAGTTGCTCAAATCCCAGCTCACAAGTATAACTTCCCCTAACGATCACCTTGAACACGAGGATCAATCTAAGGTGAATTAAGACGTGCGTCTCCGCCGAACATGCTTGCAGTATTAAAGTGTATCACGCAGCGTAGTCAGACAGATTGGAGGCACGAGTACACTTGAGGCCCAGACATCGGACTTCTATAGTATCATTGAACCGGCTATAAGAAGAATGAACTTATTAGATGATCAATCTAAGCTACAATTAAGAGATGATCTTATTCCTCCAGGTGCAAGGCACACGATTGCTACAGCCCTTCAGGAGAAGCCACAAGAAGCGCCTGGCAACAACAGGGACAGTGCAGAATGCAAGTACCAAGAGATCCCTTCGAAGTCGCAACGGTGACACTTCCAACGCACAAAAGATGACGAGGACGCAAAGGAGAACTTCACCTGTAGACCCCGTCTTCCACTATTATATGACAGACATCTAGATGAATCTTGGAGAGTTCAAATGTTCGTCGAGCAATGATCGTATATCATAATACACACTACCTACAGCCGTAACGAGCGTATCCCATGCCTCATCATTATCATCAACATCATATACCATACATCTTGCCAGCAGTAGTCCTTGACTCAAAGACCATCTAGCAGTAGTAGTACTGATAGCCAGTGGAGCAAAGCTGAACGCCGTCATCGACGTACCAGTAGTTGTTCTGGAAGTAAGCTCCGGTTGGGTAGTAGTAGAGACCACGTCGGTAGTATCCATTAGGGTAATAGTGGCCATTGTAGTAGCCAGCTCCCCAGTATTGGACGGCGGCGGTGTCGCGTTCCTGAACTGCCTCGGCGGCGGGCTGGTAAATGAACATTAGAATGAGTGCTTGTTGAAGAGTTTCATGTCAAGAGACATACCTGAGCCTCAGGCATGGCAGCTGGAGCGGCGAGAGTGTTGCCAATGGCCAAGGCGGCGATGGCTGCAATGATGTTCTGGAACTGCATGTTGACAGATGTATGTGGGAGCTGGGAGTGTGGTGAGTTGGGCTTTTGGAAGGCTGTTTGGTATCGATGAATGTGGGTGTGATGCGTTGTCGGACCAGTCCGCCGTTGCTGTTCTCATAGCTCTTCCGACCGCCCTTGGTTCCTGTTTCAAAGCACAATTCTTCGCATCGGCAGCTCAGCTTCAGTGAACTTCCGTATACTATTCATGTTTCTATGCCAGGATACCGTGAGCAGACGCGTGGCATCGAAAGGCGCTGAGTGGTCGCCCGAAAGAGATGATCGAAAGCGAGCTCTCCGGGTTCCTGATCCAGTAATGCAGACATCTTGTCAGTGTAGCACAGGAAGGCGACCTGATTGACTGATTCCTGATTCTTCCTCGCATGTGTCGACGCCGAAGAACGCCGGGGCCTATGACAAATCATCCTCAAAGGCTTGCCCTCTTGGCAGTCGTATCTTTGAGCAGCCATGCCGGTTGAAAGTATGCATTCAGAAAATTGTAGAGAGGTGTATGACGAGTAGAGCAGGCATACCTGTAGCCGCACGTGGTGTGAGAGCTGTGCATGGTGAGCAGGTATCCGCCATTGCCGATTGAGTGCAGTCTAGATTGAGTTAGGAAGTAAGCGTCCAATCAAGATACTCAGCCACTCAGACTTCGAAGCTTCACCAGAATCAGGCTGGACAAGGCTCTGTCGTGGCTTGGTTAACAGGGCTTTCGCTGGAGGTGAGTCCGCCTAACATGGAAATTTGCACAACTGGTCGTCAGCAGATGACATCGAATCGCCGTGTCTTCCGCAGCGGTCTCTCCCAGCGTGTTTGGTACGATGAGCTCGGGTTCTGTATAGCTGGCGGTTTTGCCAAGTCGACTGTCACCCAGCGCTTTCAGCTACCAGCTTCGTGAATGCTGTGGCAAATGCGAGGTGAACCCGATGCTTGCTTGGCGTATCAGACTAGGCAGCGAAAGATCACGGCACTCTGCATGCGTCGACCAAGAATGCGAGATGCAGTTGCAACATTCTCGCATACAATTCAGCTGTACTTGGGCTCCCTCAGCATCGTGCAGCTCCAGGTTCCCAGAGACAATAATGGTTCAACCAGGCCTGCGTCATCTGGAAGTATCGGATCGTAAACTCAGTCCTATGCGGGAACCTTCAGTCGTCAGCGAGGCTCAGCAACCTTCACATAATAAGTTGTCGTCGACGGTCGCCGGACTGTAGTGCCTCTTGTACGCCGTCGGAGATAATTCACTGTTGTGCAGATGGCGCTATGTCTGAAATGGGCCGGGTGTGGTCCGAGGTTGACTCATTGAGGGAATTGCAGCAGGGAGAGGCAGCCGTCAGCTGGCCCTTAACATATGCTCTTTTGAGGTTGCCGCTCGGAACTACTGCTCTGCTGGCATTGCTCGCTATGTTTCCAATGCACTCATCCAGCACTAAGCAGTGTGCTCGATCCAGCCTCACCATATGCTGGCAGGTATTCATCGTCAGGAGGTGGTCGTATGTATGACTGTGAAGATTCCGCAAGCGATTCATCGCTATCAGCATCCTCAGGTGGCGGTATAAGGGTGACTGGACACTCCTTCTTCACTTTGACGCTCTCTTTGGCCAGCTTGAATTGCATTGCGATACGTAAAAGATACTGTCGCGAGACCTTCTGATGCGCGAATGAAGACACGTTCTGCATGACAGGATCGGTCGTTATTGTTACCGAGTAATCCCGCTCCTTGTTCAGCTGCTTGGAAAGCCGAGAATGCCCAGCGAGACTCTGCACTGTCCGCCTGTCGATACATTGCGGAGAGCCAATCAGACGATTGCTCACGTCCACGATTGTGTAGGCTCTGAGGTCGCACTGGAATCCTTCGAGCGTGGCCTCAGGGAAAGCTTCAGCAGTAGATTTACGATCATTGCGACGAAGAACGACTTCGAATGTGAGTTGCTGGCCAGAGTGTATGTATTGTTGATACGTGCACTGGACGTCCATGACGAATTCGGGGAAATGGCTAGATGTAAAAACAGCCTTTGCCTTCTGCTTGAATCCTTGTGGCCTCTCTTCTTCAGGAAGAAGATACTCGTTCTGCACGCGAGCATTCTGGATGAACGTAGCCCTGTTGCGCTCTACGAGGGTCCTCGGTGGCCGAGGAAGCTCAAGACGGATTGGAGGACGGTCATCGCCTAGGGGAACATCGGTTTTGATGTCGATACCAGGCATCGTCACCTGGGCTCCAATCTGATGGAACACTCCGACACTGACCACATCAGGGTGATCGACGAAGTGCATCGAGAAGGTCAGTGGAAGGAGCTGGTCACGCGAGTCGCCACTACTCATCAGCTCAGCATATCCTCCATTGGCAGGATCGTAGATGTCCTTGAGGTCCTGAGGTAGATTGATGGCAAAAGGATAAGAGAACTCTTCTCCCGCTTGAGCTTTGAACGAGCCCACAAAGACTTCGAAGACATAGTCGAACAGGATTTTGCTGTGATCAGTAGGAAGCCTGTGACTGTCCCCTCGCCTGACCTTGATCCTGACCTTGCTTCGCAGAATTCCCTGGATTGAGATCGGTCCAAAGAGGTCGGCGGTAGGAGCGTTGCTTTTCAGCAAACTGCTGGAAGGCTTGTACGAAAGCACAATCTTGCCTGAGACTGTGTCGGTCGGTCCATAATGTATTCTGAACCCATCGTCGATGAGTATCTGAGCATTGACTCTGCCGAGCTTTGCATTGGACATGTCAAGGATGTTTCGAATTAGGGGATGGTATGGTGGTGTCCAGCCTGGTCCACGCGTCTATATGGTGACACGATGCCGTCCTGACTTCTTGCCGCGGAAATAGAGCATCGGGAATCGGCATACTGACACAGAATATTGTATGCAGACGGGAGCGAGGTACATTTCGTTTCGTAGTTGTCCGCATGACCGGGCGAGATTCAGGACGTCATCGCCTCAATTTATTGACCCTGGTCAAATCTCATCAAAGTGCCAATTAGCGGAACTCGCGACGCGATTACAGCGCGTTCTACATCATCAAAGAAGAACAACTCCATCTTACTTCACTCCAACAACCCCAAGGCACCGTCTCGACCATGCTCGCCATAGCGCCGTCTTCATCGCCAAACTACTACGCCCCAACCCAATCCTCGCCACTCTCTCCTCTCAGCGCAAACATCTATGGCCGACCGCGCCACATGTCGAATACCACCACCAAAGACGCGTTGTTAGAGAAGTCATTAGATCAACCAGAAACTCAAGAGGATAAACAAATCTTCCATTTCACCAGCGCTCCGAACCAACGAACACCATTCTCCAAAAGACCCATAAAACGCGCTCCAACCTCAAACCCTGACACATTCAAGGAAAAGCGTCGAAGCAACTTCTTACGAAAAGTCTCGAATCAGCGTGAGGAGAGAAGATATGAGGCGCGAGGAGAAGATTTCATGAGGTTGGATTTTATGCAGAGGCAGCGGGCTTGGGAAGCTGAGCGTGAGAGGGAAGCGAATTTGGTGGCTTCGTCGCAGGATATGCCGGAAGAGGAGGATGAATCTGAGTTACCTGGCTGGAATGACGTGCAGCTGGAGGATGAGGTGGATTTTGAGGAGTTTGTGAGGGATGAACAAGCTGAGTTGGAAGCGATGTTGGAGAATATGCCGCAGCAGGCTCAGGGTGAGGATAGTGGAACGTGGAGCGATGGAGCGGATTATGATGAATTGTTCGATGAGATCATGGCGAGTCAGCAGGGTCAACCTCCGAATGCGCAGGCCGACGATGAGATGGATATGTCTTAAGCACAAGACTGCTGGTTTTTTGAAATGCGCTTTTAGCGAGGAGTTGTTGGGATGTCGGATTGAATGTTTAACATAGATATGGAAGCAGAGCCAGCGAGAGACACGGCTCGAGTGGGTATCACAGCACGCAAGCGTAACGAAATCGCCATCCCAGATTTCCTGACCTGACCCTGCTATCATTGCGTGGGACATCCACCTTCCAAATCTCCCAAAGCCTCCTGTGCCGCGGACATGTCTCCAACCAGGTCTGAGGGTGGCGATCCAGCTGCTTGCATCTGTAGGACAATGTCAGCAAATTACACTCGAAGTCTTGGCTTACTTTTGAAATCTTACCTTCTGCATCCTCTCAACGATGTATTCCCTGTCATCCTCGTTGTCGTCGCTATACTCCGTCCTCTCAAACCTCGCCACAATTTCTCCGACCAGTTTCTGCTGTTCCTTGTATCTCTCCATCTCATCTTTAGGCGTCTTCCCTTCGTTCTTGCTCATCCATTCCGGAAACTTGTCATGCAGTTCCTTCATAGGCTCGTATAGGATCTCCTTGTTGGTAAGATGTGCCATCATATTCATTAGCATTGCATTAAATCCTTCTTCTCCACCTTCACCTCCACCTTCGGTCAACTCTCGCATCATTTGTGCTAATATGTCCTCTTCGCTCATGTTGCTTTGTGATGTGGTAGACTGTTTCGCCGTAGAATCGGACGCTTGCATTCGTTTCATAGTCTTCCGAATTGTATCGTTGAAGTCCTCTCCCTTGCCAGCACTCTTCTTCGATGGCTCTTTTGCTTTCTGTTCAGGACTTTTGGGAGCAGCTTCTGCCGCCGCTTGTAGGTGTTCTCCAGCTTTTTGATCACTGCCTGCAGCTCCGGCCGCCACGAGTTCTTGCATCATCTGCTCGAACTGGGCTTGCATTTCCGGATTCTCGCCCAGTTCTGATATGAGATTCGACATTCCTGCCTGGAGCTGAGCAGCGAAGTCTTCTTCTGAGCCAGCATCGTGAGAGATCTTAGGCCGGCCTGGACCTGAAGCTTTGGGTGCTGTGGTTGTGGGAGCCGATGTTGACGGTGTCGGTTTCTGGTCTGCTATCTTTGCTTCTTGGAAGGAGTCCAGCACATCGTCGAGATCGTCGAGGTCATCTTCATCCGGATCAGGGGCAGACGCGGCCGCGTCTTGAATCGGCTTGTCTGTCATTGTGGGCAGTGGGAAGTTGATCGAGGCGGGGTATCGAATTGCCAGTGAGGTAGAATGTAAAGCTGTGGGATATAGCAAAGTACTACTCGGACATCTTGACTCGGAGGACGATCGCTTGCTCTTTCACATGCAAGAGAGATTAGCGATGTGGAAACCAGGATGGCATATCAGACTCACACTCACTTCCAACTTGGACGGCGGATCACATGCCTCGGTTTAGACTTTGCGAGCTGGGGCCAATCCACTAACCAGGATCGGCTCAAGGGTCTAGCCTGGTGAGGCTCTGCGCTTAGGCGAGCGCGAAGTGAGCTTCCGATCTTGAACTTCTTGTGCCATCCTTTGCTTCACTTTCGACCTCACCTGCAAGGCCGTCGCCTGGCTGCATATAAAGAGAGATTTGTCGCAAACAATCTTCTCCCAAGACAATAACCACAAACCTCCTCTCACACTTCCATTCCAGCCAGAAGCATCACCATCAGTCAACGAGAGAGCATACACAAGCGTCAAGATGGCTCTCACGATTGCGCGGCTGCAAGAAGAGCGGTATGTAGTTTTCGAAAGAGGTTACTATGCATACGCGCCTTCTGACACGTCCACAGCAAAATGTGGCGGAAGGACCATCCATTCGGCTTCGTTGCACGTCCAACCAAGAGTCCGCAAGGCGTTCTGGATCTGAAGAAGTGGGACTGCGCGATTCCAGGCAAAGACAAGACAATCTGGGAGGGCGGACTGTTCAAGCTTGAGGTGGCATTTCCGGATGGTATGTCACCCCAAATTGCACCATCCATGCGACAGCAGATCTGACGAGCTGCAGAATACCCAACGAAGCCGCCGAAGTGCAAATTCGTACCACCACTCTTCCACCCGAACGTATATCCATCCGGCACCGTGTGTCTCAGCATTCTCAACGAGGAGGAAGGATGGAAGCCAGCAATCACGATCAAGGAAATTCTGCTGGGCATTCAAATGCTGCTTGACGAGGTCAACCCAGACTCTCCAGCTCAAGCAGATGCATACAACCTCTATAAGAAAGACCGAGCCGCATATGAGAAGAAAATCAAGCAGGTCGTCAAGGACAACCCTGCGCCTTAGTGCTAAGCGGAAAGCTTTCACATCGTTGGCATAGCCAAAGAAGCCCTCACGCCTGATGCTGAGTGTCTGTGTGCTCTGCGCAGCAGGTGTCCGTCAGAGCCTCTATGGATGGTACAAAAGCGATGAGCGACGTTGACGTTTATCGCACTGACTCACGCTGACCGTTACTGCTGCGGACAGGCTGCAGAAATGGGGATGCGATTTACTGACTGGATACGAATGGATTTAGCGTTGGCGTTTGGGAGTGTGAACGAGGCCTCGGAGCATGACCTTACGGATCAACGACACGGTAGAGTGGAATTTGAGGAAGGTGAGATCAGATGGATCTTACCAAAGGCGTTTAGCTAGAACAGATCGGCTGCAGCATCGGAACCATTTCAGGTTCGCTTTTGAAAGGTCTCGAAGACAACGAGAGACTCTCAAGCTGGCCGCACATTCCTTTCCTACCATCTCATGACTGCTCTCGTTCTCTCTCACATGCTTCAGCACGTGCCTCTCATTCCTCCGAAAAATTGTCGGACCGAAGCGCGTGAAGTACCGATGGGATGAGCGCATCTTCCTAAACTTTCTGGAGGACACTCTTTTGTTTTGCCCTCTCCCTTGCTATTAGATGACCGCCATACTCAAGCCTACCATACAGGCTTTCTACATATTTGATACAATGCGATGAAAGCTGTACCGTCGCCTCTATGGTCGGCGATCTCCCGGTCGAGTACTGCATGGACCTGTCGTCAATGCCTGCGATCTCAACGACATAATGCGCCTCGGCTTCAGCAATCATTACAGCAACAGATACAACGGACACCATTCTCGACCAGTCGCATCGCGCAATTTGGTCCAAGCCAGCATTTGCGATCACAGGCGGGCAAGAGAGCGTGGAGGGAGCGCGTTCGAGAAGAATGGGAGGAGACCGTGCGAAATCCTCGAAGGAGAAAGGTCGCGATATGGACCACCGTAGCATTCGTTTCTTTCACGGCTGCATTGGCCTTCAGTGAGCAGGCCAGACACACATACATCGCTGCGCAGAGATGTGGGAGAGTGGGTGTTGTGCTATATATGAATATTGCCGAGTAAGTGCATCTAGCCTCGAGAACATCCAAGCATCAAGCTGACGACAATGCCCCAGCTATCGCAAGATCCTCAAACGAGAAGACTGGGCCGATCCAAAATTCCAAGAGGACATTTCAGCATGCCATAAGCGATGCGCTTTGCGAACTCTTCACGCGATGGAGAAGAATGGCAGTATCTTCATCAAGCTAGGACAGCATTTGACCTCGCTGAATTATCTTCTGCCCAATGAATGGTGCGACACCTTCATTCCACTCCAAGACAAATGCCCAGTTTCGAGCTTTTCGAGCATAGATGAAATGGTCAAACTGGATACTGGCAAGAGCTTGGAAGACTATTTTTCCGATTTCGCAGCAGAGCCTATCGGTGCTGCAAGTTTGGCGCAAGTACATATTGCGAGACTGAAGGATAGTGGCGAGCGTGTTGCA
Source organism: Pseudocercospora cruenta (assembly GCA_013365205.1). Classification (NCBI taxonomy): domain Eukaryota; kingdom Fungi; phylum Ascomycota; class Dothideomycetes; order Mycosphaerellales; family Mycosphaerellaceae; genus Pseudocercospora; species Pseudocercospora cruenta. The sequence continues at coordinate 55,404 of JAASFE010003061.1, forward strand.
GTCAAAGTACAGCATCCGGGTCTGGATGAGTGGGCTGCTCTCGATATGTGGCTTACGAATAATACATTCAGAACGCTGAAATACTGGTTTCCGGAATACGATCTTACATGGCTGAGCGATGAGATGGAGGTCAGTCTGCCTAAAGAGCTGGACTTTCGGGAAGAGGGGCGCAATGCAAAGAGAATGAAGCAATATTTTAGAGATCATGTTCCCAACTCGCCGTTGATCATACCAGAGGTCAAATGGGCGGAGAGGCGAATATTGGTCATGGAGTACATGACCGGGCACAGGCCTGATGATCTTGAGTATCTGGATGCTAACCGCATCTCGCGAGATGAAGTATCAGCAGCACTGGCACGAATATTCAACGAAATGATCTTTGGCGACGGCGCTCCTCTGCATTGCGATCCCCATGGCGGCAACATGGCAATACGAATCAATAACAGCAGTCGAAAGCCTCGAAACTTTGATGTCATCTTGTACGATCACGGCTTGTATCGAGACATTCCTCAACACCTTCGCCGAGCATACGCACACATGTGGCTTGCTGTGCTTGACACAGACATTCCCCGGATGCGAAAGTACGCCTACGAGATCGCAGGTATTGGCGATGACGAATTCCCAATTTTCGCCAGCGCCATCACTGGTCGAGACTACACTGTCCTCACCAATGATGTGACTAAGGAGCGCAACGCAGAGGAGAAACGTTCCCTCACTGACCAGCTTGGGGAAGATCTGATCGAGAAGCTTGTCGGCCTCCTTGGTCGTGTCCCACGAATTATTCTCCTCATCCTGAAGACGAACGACTTGACCAGAAGTCTAGACGAGAACCTGCACACTTCGCAAGGCCCAATTCGGAGCTTCTTGATCTTGGCTCGATATGCAGCGCATTGCGTGTATAAAGAACAGCTGGACAGTATTCGGGGAAGCTGGATCTGGCCGAGCAATATCCTGCGGCTCGGTGGAGCTGTGTTTGGATACGCTAAAGTTGCGTTAAAGTTGAGGATATATGAGTATTACCTTTCTGCTAGAAGGAGGTTGGGGTTTGCCAATGTGGCGCCTCCTGTATAGATGAGATGAAGGTGGTTTGTGACGAGAAATTGAAATGTACATATCGGAAAGCATCGAGTATCGAAATTAGCGAATGGTAAACGACCAGAGTCTACACCTCAGCCGACGAGACGGCGCTGAGAGACGCGGTGCTCAAGAATCCCCGGGCCACATCTGGATTGCTACTGGGACCGTAAGGCTATTCTCCAAGGCACCGAATGCATTATCAGGATTGGAATACCTCATCGCTGACTGTGGATGTGGCTCTCTCGGTGGCACTCCCGCCAGCGCACATTCCGTTCATTGGCATCCGCTTGCAGGTCGGGACGCACTCCTAAGCGTTTAAGCGGCGATCAAGATCTATGTGGATCTGTCAACGCTGGATCAAAATCAATTTTCGTACAGAATACAAGCCTGATACATGTATGAAGTTCTGAGTGGCACGCACTAGGCTTGTGTGAAGTGTCTGCGTCAATCTGACCGGATGTCGGTTACATTTCTACTGCTTCGTCCACGCGATAAGCATCGTCAAAAATTTACGTGCAACAGCAGTGACGTTCATCAAGCATCGATGGCGGGAGCTTATTCCTGGTCTTAGCGTGCCTTTTTGGACTGCAAAGACCGTTCCAGGCAGTAGTGAGTGTCGATCTATTGGTAACATTGTGCACTACCTGCATTGGACTTTGATGAGAAGACGGTCTGCTTGGCTGACGAGCTGCACTATCACCTCAGCAATATAGCAACCGATATGACCTTCGAACGACACCCAAGAGCTGTTCCCCGTTCATGTCTGAAAGGCACACCTGTTGTACACGGTCGGACGCAGCCATGAGCGACAATGATCCCACGGTGTCACCCGACGGCCGAGATGAGAAGTCGTCGAAAGAAATCCGCTTCGAAGATGGTGATCCTGACGATCCAAGGAACTGCAAGTCAAAGACAATATTTCCGACAGGAGGGAACTAGCAAGACTAACACAGACTCCAGGGCCACGCTGGCGAAAATGGCTATCTTGGTTACCACTAATCCCTCTCGATCTCTGCACGAGTTTCGGTGTCTCAGGCTACTCGCCAGCAACAATGCAGATGGAGAAACACTACGGCGTATCGCAAGAAATCGGCGTCCTGGGTCTTTCAATCTTCACTTTAGGAATGGCACTCGGCCCTCTCATCAATGCTCCAGCATCCGAATACTTTGGTCGAAGACCAATCTACATCGTATCATACGCACTGGCACTTCCGATGTACGTTGGCGCTGCCCTCTCGCCAAATGTGACTGGCTTCATGCTCTCACGATTCTTCACTGGCATTTTCCAGAGCGTGACGATCGCTACAATCGGAGGTTCGATCGCAGATCTGTATCATCACCATGATACGGGATATCCAATGTCCATCTTTCTCTGGGCTGCAACGGGAGGTTCTAGTCTGGCTTTCTTGCTATTCTCCTTTGTAGCGCAGTACCGTCCTTGGCCAGACACGATATGGGCGATCATGGGCGTTTCTGGAGGCATCTGGGTAATCTCTCTTTTCTGCATGGGTTATGCTGGAGAGACAAGACATAGTGTGATTCTAAGGAAACGTGCTGCGATGTTGAGAAAGCAGACTGAAGATCAGAGTATCGATGTTGCGCAAGAACACCGACGTAAAGGCTTCAAAGATATCCTGTGGGTTACACAGACTAGACCGTATCGATTCCTTGCCACGGAACCGGTCATTCAATTCGGTGCAATTTACAACAGATACTACTACGGCTTGAGCTTTCTGCTGAACGGAGCATTCACGCTCGTCTTTGGCGAGAAAGGGCATGGCCTGGAGATCTATCAAATTGGACTATGCTTCCTCGGTATTTTCGGTGGCATCACAGCTGGTCCCTTCATCAACATCATACAAGAGCGATATTACCAGAAGCGTCGATTGCAGGAAGATGGTGGAAATATTCCAGAAGCAAGACTCAGAATGAGCAAAATCGCCGCAGTCGCTCATCCGATCTCCCTGTTCTGGTTCGCTTGGACAACGTACAGATCTGTCAACCCTGCGGTCCCTGTGCTGGCTACTGCGCTTTGGGGCTGGTCGTTCTACACCTTGATTCTGATGACTTATCAGTACACGGAAGATGCTTACAAGCAATACTCTGCATCTGCGCTTGCCGGACTTGGGCTTATAAGAAACCTGGCCGGGGCTGGCTTTCCATTATTCGGCAATCAAATGTTCGAGAACCAAGGATATCAATGGGCAGGATCGATATTGGCGTTCCTGGCGTTGGTGATGGTGCCCATACCATTTATTCTCGACAAGTATGGCAAGCGCTTGAGACAGAGGAGTCCTTGGGCTGCTCAGCATATGAATGATGTGGAATAGAAAATAGAATGCATTTGTTGATCGAAGTGGCAGACGCAAGCGCAAGGATCTCCATTCTGGCCAAGTTAATTCATGTGACTCTTGGCAATTGTCCTTCATGCATCCATACCGTAAGCAGCCTCGACCCAGCATAGCGCACGTTCGGTAATGCACGACGAACGTGTTCCATCAGCATGCCATATATATCCATGCGATGTACACCAACAAGCATGCTGAGACCCATCGTCATGTGAGACAATAGTGCTCGTGACAAGCACTCCACACATCATACAATACAGCAACTGACCTTCACCAGCGACAATATGCAAAAAGAGCCACACCACGCTCGCATACAATACAAGGAAGCCACTGTCGCTCTTCATGCAATGGCCAACATGTCATGAAGCGGAATCGCCTCCTCGCCTCCGAAACTCTTCACCATGGATCGCAGAATCAATAAAAGCTCGACTCCAAAATGTCTTCTCCCAATCCATCAAACCACAGCAAAACGAACACGAACAAGCACAACCACGAATCCAAACACCACAATCGAACAAGAACCAAACACAACAACAACTCCAAGCACAAAACCACAATGCCTTACTGGCCAGGCTACGGCAACACTCTTCCACGCATGCAAACGCATGACTACACCACACCTCGAACTGCTCCCTACCGAGTTCCCTATGGTGTGAACCCAGGTTACGGACAGTCAGGTTTGCCTTCGTCGTTCGGCGGCTTGTACTTGGCTCGTGGAGGTACTGGAATGCCACAACCAAATCAGTATGCTAGCGAGCTTCAGAACTTTCGAAACATGGGTGCTTGGAACCGCATGCAGGGTGGTGGATGGCGGGGATGGTAGAAGGTAGATGATCGGGGCGGAATTAAATGATTGAGTAGTGATGGATTAATGGTATGCATACCAAGGATTTGAGCGTTCTAGCGAGGCGTTGAGGGAGCGTTGCCATTGCATGGCGTGGGCTGTGCTGGGTAGATAGATTTCACAGGACAAGCTCGCTTTACAGAAAGCGTGCTAAGATCTCCGCATGGAGAAGTAGATAGAAGCGAATGACGAAGTCAGACAACTCCCGAACAAAATTGAAATGGTCCTGCCCAAGTTTCAACTCAAATTCGTCGCGGTCGTAGGCAAATTCGAATGATACATCGGGCGCTCTGTAACTGTCTGGCTAGCTCTCGGAAGTATACGCGTGACAGAGGACTCCACCATATGGCTTTGTAGGTGTTCGACATTCGAAGGTCGTCACTTCCTCTTGGGCGACTTGTTCGCAGTTCTTTCCGAAAAGGTCTCATGGGCTTTTACTGCAAATGTTGAGCACCAGCTATTCCTTTTGGGATGCAGTGTAAATTTTGTAAGGGCTTTTACTCACCTCACGACCATGGCAGGAAGTGGTCGAAGTCTTCGCTCGTCAAAACACATCATCTTCACTGTCGACTTGCAAATGTGAGGCCAGTGGGCAGCTGCTTCAGCTTCCAAGCCCTTCTGTCGGCTCCGAGACACGCCTCGATAGAGCTTACATGACGAGCCCGACATTATCGTAAGCCAACCTCTCCAGTCGATCAAAGACATCCTTATATGTTCCGAATAGATCGTCCACTGAGGTCGGAAAGCACATCATGATGTCGAATCGCAGACGCTCAATGGCAAGAGGCCGTCGAAGCTCCCTACTATAGATGAAGCAAGGCCCGTTGAATACTAAGAGGTTGAAGAGCGACCATAGTGCCCGGTATGCCCCAGTGCTGAACTCATTCCCAAAGCCGGTTACCTCGAAGATCCGCAGGTCGACTTGAATGACTGGATTGAGTTGGGGTGTGACAGGCAGCAAAATCCAGGTTGGCCAGATAGACGAACCCTTGATCATGATGTCGAGACGGGCCTGACCGGCTCCCACATCAACGCAGTGCTGCCTAAGGATATCTCGAACTTCTCCTAGGATCCGTCGGCAGCACAACTTCAATCGCAGCAATGCTGGTTTTGGCGACTTGGCTTCAAAATGTATTGTCTGGCCTGAGATGGGTGAATTGGGATTGCGAGGACCAGCGTGTCCAGGGTCTATAGGATGCTGTCGCTTCTCGTCAAGCAGATATCCATATATTATGTCTCTTATTTCCTGCGGCAGCCCGAGGAACGTTGCTTCCAGACGTCCACTGGCATCGTCATGACCAGGCATTGATGCGCTTCGGAACTGTAGCTTATGTTGGGAACGACCAAATGTTGAGTGGTCCAGACGAAAGTTCGAGCTGTCCGCAGGCAGATCAAGAGTCGGTTTCTGAGGCTTTGCAGGACGATGGATCAATGGCAGGAGTGAAGTGGCGGAGTCGCTGCCGGCCCATCGGCAACGTCGACCCGGCATCTGCCTTGCCTTGCCATCCTTGAGGCGGCCTCTTTCTTCCTGCCACAACACCACCACCTCATCACTTATATCAGGACCATGCACGTGCAGTATCGCTGCACAAGGCAGCACAGCCTAGGTAACACTGGTCGTTATCGATAAGCGCGAGGCTGACCCGTCTGCGGCACAATGCATCCTTCCAAGCTCCACAGAGCCCACAACATGCTCTGGTGCCTGAGCAGCTTCCAATACTCGCTCACTGATTGGGCCCATTTCAGAGTGCAACATCGCTATCACCTGAATTGCACACCGCGGAGCTCACGTCAGTGAGTCAAGTCGGACTCATTGGCTGCATCTGGACGCAGGCAACCGCACCTGGACGCCTTCTCACATGTGCTGCATGAGCAGGCAGAGTGAGCTGCTCATTAGGCTATAACAATCCTTTCATTTTCGTTTGCTGTTGCTTTCCTTGATGTTCACTGTTCCTACCCTGTATCGATCTGACAGTGGTTACCTTTCATCTGCTCTTGAAGACTTTGACTTTGATAATCCAAAAGCAGATCTTATGGCACGCACCATGCAATCGGCACGCCGCAGCAGGAACAGCGGTGCCAACGGCACCGTTGTCGAGAATCCAGATATCGACGAGGAAGAGGCACAGAAGCTCAAGGAAATTGAGGAGGGTGAGATGCAGGCCAAGCTCAAGCATATCGACCGCAAGCATACCGAGCAAGGAGCAGTCTACTATGCGGAGACAATCGATGAGGAGATACCAGACCAGATCAACTGGTGGGGCAAATTCGCCTTGTGCCTTGTGCGCCACATGGACAACAGCAACAAATACGTTGTGAAGACAAGCTTGCAAATAAACTCGCAGCATCTGAAAGACATCCTGCGGGACACCATCGCCAGCTTCCCCGGCATTTCATTTCAGACCACGGAGATCACTATCGATGCTCCATACCGCGTCCTGTACCACTACAAGGATGAGCTAGAGGCAGCAGGCAAAGACCTTGAGTCGGATGAAGCCTCCGCTCACCTTGACCTCCTACTGGACTTCATTCATGAGGAATTCAAGGAGACGATCAAGGAAAGCGACAACTTGAAGGAGAAAGGTCTAATGTCGTATCAGCACCTGTGGACACTCTTCAGACCTGGCATGGTCTTCCACGGCTCCATTTTCGGCCAACCTCGTGCTTTCAAGCTCTCTTCCTACCAGTACTCTTGCAACAACGATGATCCAGGTCTGCACTTGTACACCGAATTCGTCGACTTCGATGGCGATGAATTCGGCACGCGTAACGGGGTTCAGAAGATCATGCCTTTCCCTGGTGCAGAGCCCATCGGCGAGCTGGAAGCTTATCCTTTCGAGTACCACGCAAATCCTGTTGCAGCCAAGAAGTCGTTCATTGAGCGAGGCAGGCGTTTTGAGAAGCTTGCTGGCATGCATTTCTGTTGCTACAGCGGTATTGCCCTCGAGTACACACCATGTGGCATCTCACGCTTCAACACTGACGGCCGAGTTGTTATCGACACCAAGACTTGGCACCGGCTGAACAGCAACAGAGCTTTTACCGTCAACAAGTTCAAATCCGACGAAGACAAGCGTCGCAAGCGTCGCCACGTACGCAATGAATACGATGACGAATACGATGAGGAGGAAGCTGAACTGTTGCCTACCGACAAGCTTGACCTCGACCCTCTGACTGATGACCAGTGCCTACTGGCTAGCGCTACTGTGCGAGGTTTCTCATTCACCGAGAAGAGATGGTTCGAGTTCTTCTTGGACAAACTGTCGCCACCTGGCTGGAACCCCAACTGCTTCGATCAACTGGTACTTCCTGCAGCGCAGAAGGACCTTGTCCAAGCACTAGTGGCCAACCATGTTCAGCAGCGCAGCGACTTCGACGATATTGTCAAGGGCAAAGGTCGTGGACTCATCATGGTCCTGCACGGCCCGCCAGGAGTCGGGAAGACCCTCACGGCCGAGACCGTCGCCGAATTCGTTGAGCGTCCACTCTACATGGTGTCCTCTGGTGACCTAGGCACAAACTCCGAAGCTCTTGACGACCGCCTCACCCGCATCCTCGACATGGCCTCCACCTGGAAAGCTGTCCTCCTAATCGACGAAGCCGACGTCTTCCTCGAACGCCGTTCACTACACGACATGGAGCGGAACTCCCTCGTGTCAATCTTCCTCCGTGTCCTAGAATACTACGAAGGCATCCTCTTCCTCACATCCAATCGTGTCAACACTTTCGATGACGCATTCAAATCTCGAATCCACGTTCCACTCAAATACAACGATCTCATGGTCGAATCTCGGACCAAGATTTGGAAGCACTTCCTCAGGAACGACTCTGGTGCTGGCAAGATACCAGAAGAAGGTTTCTCGGCCCTCGCTCAGGCGAATCTCAACGGTCGTCAGATCAAGAACGTCATTCGGACTGCGAAGAGTTTGGCGCAATTTAGAGGGGAGAAGTTGGACCAGGCGAAGTTGGAGCAAGTTATCAAGATTCAGATGGAGTTTGAGGAGGATTTGAATTTGGATGGTGAGCATGAGCAGGCGAGCAATGGGAAGGGAAAGGTCAATGGTATTAATGGCGTCAACGGGCTTACGAATGGTCATTGAACGATCTGACGAGTGGTCTAGCTCGATGATCGTTCTCTAGCTACTCATTATTGGAAGACGGCGTTTGAATAGATCAATTCAGCAGTAATTATAGCACAGAGCGTGATGAGATGACACAGTCGCGCCGACAGATCACTAGTAAATGAATGGAACCAATCAAAAAGGACTCAAACTACCTACATACTTAGTACATACAAAGACGAGTCAGCAGCAATAGCAGTCGTTGTTTCCATTACAGCACGCACTCTAGGTACATGTCCTTCATTACGAATGTAAGTGTACAAAACCAAACAACAAAAGGATATCTGTCGGCGAGCGGGCCCAATCCCAAGTCCTTCCAAGTCAGCCAGATAGCACACTCTTACTTTGCCCAAGGTCAGAGTAGAGATAGTGGCTGCTCCTACTTCCTCTTCAAAATATCGCCGTATTGTCCCAGCGAGAGTTTGAACTTGTTGTACAGGTTGTAGTTGCCATCTTGGTTTAGTTGGCCCCAGTAGTAGTCTTGGCCTGTGGTCTGAGTCTTTCCTCCGAGAGCGAGGAGTTCGTCGAGGATTGGGCGTGCGGTGACGAGACCGGTGCTGAGGAGGAGGGTGGTGAAGAGGGTTGTGAGCTGCATTTTGATTGATTGATGTTTGTTCTGGCGAGTGTTAGATCCAGTGATACGAGTCGTTGAGGCGTCTGATGAGTCGATGTTTGACGTACTTGTTGTGTTGTTGAGTTGAGGTATGCGACGAGAGATGTTTGATCGTCGTTCGAGAAAGTCCAAAGACTACTTCTTATGCGAATGAGCGTGGGTCTCGAAGGAGTGACAGTGGTCGGACGTGACGTGTGGCAAATCGCAGGAGCAAGAGCGGACGCAAGTCAGGTGTCGGAAGGTCGTCCACTCCTCTTAATACCTGTTTCAAGTATCCAGGATTCGCGTCAGGCCTCTCCCAACAATGCATGCAATTATGTTGTACAAACTCCAGTCTAAGTCGACTGCCTGCGCGTCGTTTGGGCCAATCGAGAACGTCTCTCTTGCGGCTTATTTCGCGGGTAGGCGATGTACCTCCACAAGGTGAGGTCGGGAGGCAGATACAAGGTCATCGCATTGGTGGTGATCGTGGTCTTGGCCCAAGCTTGACGATTAAGCTCAGCCAAGGTATCTGGTAAAAGCCAGGAACATGTCTGCTTTGGGTTTATACTCTCAGTCTGTGACGAGGATGGGAAATTACGAGCTCCTTGTCAATCATTTTGCGATAGCAACGGAAAGTGAAGGAGTACTTCTGCCGAGAGTTTCTAGACTGTGAATGGTATGATCAGTAACCCATTTGTCGAGGCCAAAATGTACCGCATCAGCGATGGCAAAGAACGAGAGGTCCGGCGCGATATCGCAAGACTTGCGCTTCGAAGCTGCTACCTTCACGGGCATAAGAGGCAGAAATTGATGTGTCGATGCAGAGAAGAGCTTTGGCGGACATATCGTTCGTCGCGTTAAGCATTAATGAGGCCGTCGGGAATATTCCGTGATCGAAAGAAGCGCATCTAATGTTCAAATGAGACGCAGACGCGTGAGCGCCACCTTTAAAGTGTTGGCCAATGTCAATCTTGACGACCATCGGCCATTTATCAATGTGTCTCAGTGCTCTCGAGAGTTAAATATTGGTGGTCTTCGCCCAGCCAAAGATGTCACCACTCAATAGCGCGATTCCGTCAACTCCCGAAGGAGGCCAAGATTAACGAGAGTCTCATTCCAAGAGCTAATGCAAAGTCCTAAGCAGCGCAAGCTGAATGTTGGGGTATCTCTGATCCATACAATTCACGATCGCTCCTCGCCCAATCTGCTGGCGGGAAGTTCCAACTCCTAAAGCGCCACAATACATTTTCATGCATCTCAAGAAAACGTAGCGCATCTCAATCACTCCAGTATCGTATCCTTCATCGTAGTTTCCGCAGCCTCTACTCTGCCTTCTTGCCATCAGCTTCATTCTCCTTGTCGTGCTCCCACTCGCTGCTCCTGCGACGTGGATCGAGCGAACCGCCTAGACTCGACTGACGAAGCAGACTCGGCGTGTTGACAGGGTTGCCAATACTGCCCGGGATACTACCGTTACGGGCGTGATGACCATCCTTGTCCCGAGTGTCGAAGCTTCGCAGACTGGCCACATCATGTAGACTTCTCGCGTCATACTGCGACCGCGCATCGTCCTTGATGTTGGATACAGAGCGCAGAGATTTGGCATCGGCAGCTTTTGAATAGTACGAATTGCGCTCAGAGGCCAAAGCAGGGCCTGCAATCTCGCGAGCAAGGCCAGAGGAAGAGTAGACACTGGCACGTTCAGCAGACGCAGTTCCTGGCATGCCACCGATGGACTGGCGAGTGCCATCAACGCCTCCACTAAGTACGCTTAGTGGCAGAGACTCACGACTGCCTCCAAAAAGCGAGCCAGGTGCAATGGCTCGGACCGAAGCGTCTGTGTCCATACTTCTTCTCCGCCGTTTGGACGAAGAGGCGAGAGTAAGGATGCTCGCATTGTCCGTCAACAAGTTGTTGGCAGTCGCAGAGTTGTAAGTGACTGGCGCATTGGTATCGTTGTGGAGATGGCGTGGGATTGCTGAAGCAGTCATCGCCGAAGGTGCAGGAGAGACAGGATACTGATGGCTGAACATGGTGCCATTAGGCTGACTCTGCTGATTGTGATGCTGGCCAGACACGCCATTGGCGGGATTAGGACCGTTGGACATTGATTGAATGGTGGTAAGAGTGGTGGCCAAGGAATGGTCGCTGTGATTTGGCGAGCTGAATGTGCTGTTGGCTCCGGCACCATCAATACTACTGAGGGCGCCGGCGCCGGTCGATGTGGTGACAGCTCGACTATGGCCGGCATCGCTGTGCACAGTCTCGGGATTTGTTGCCAGTGTAGGGGCGCCGCTCTTGTTGCTATGGCTGTGCCCCTCACGATCGTGCACAGATCCCGTTGGTAAGGAGGCATATGATGAGTTGTTCTCATACGGCTCTCGTGCCGACGCACCGAACGAGGGCTGGCTGTCATGCTGAGGCTGTCGCAGATGGCCGGAAAGTGGATATGGGTTGTTCTTTCCCGTGAAAGTGTTGTTCTTCTTGTGCTTTTGTGAGTTGCCATTCGATTTCTTGCTGTTCTTCTCCTGCTTATCCTGCTTGTCTTGCTGGTTGTTCTTTCCCAGGCCGAGTCGTTTCATAACACTCGCGAAGGGCCCTTTTCGCCGATGCGGCTGCTCTTCACAGAAGTTAGCAATGATCGCGCTTGCTTTGTAGTGCCGTGGCATGCTAGAACTGGGCAGCTGCGAGTTGTGCGACTTCTCACCTTGTGGTCGAGCAACTTCAGCGGTAGCCATCTTTGCGGCGGCCCTCGAGCTATCTCACAAACTCGCCTTCGGCACTCTTGACAGATTCCGACTATGCGGGCAGCTTCGGGGACTGACTGCTCAGGCAGACTTGGTCAATGGAGCGCGCGGGCAGGGTCGATCGATAAGAGGAGGCGCGGGCAAGAGGACGCTGATTCTCACTGCTTGCCCCTTCTAGGATGCTGGCTGAAGTTGCCTTCTGGCTGACGCGGTGTTAAGCTCCAGCTCCAGCTCCCGCGCGGTTGAAGTACCCCTTCTCCTGCGGCCGCGGCCTCGCTACGCCGAGACAATGCTGAGACCGGGTGTCGCAAGAGACCTCAGGCGGCTGGCGATCCAGAGTAGTATGCGCCTGCGGAGTAGCAGTTGATTGTAGAAACGACTGCAGGACGGAGTCGTTCGGTGGTGGCAGAGTGAGTGTAGTCGTAGTAGTCGAACGAGAACACCGCAGACGCAGGCTTCGGCGCTTTCCTCGCTGGCCTGGCTCTGCTCTGGCTGGCTGATCAGATCCCTGCATGAAGAAGCGAACTTACCCCGGCTCGTTCCACGTGCTTGGCTTGGCTTGGCTAGTGGAAGCGGCAAAACGTCAGTGCAGCCAGTCAACCAGTGCATCTCTTCTCATCTGCCCTCCATTTTTCAAATCCTGTCCCAGTCAGATTTCTAGGACGCTCCAGAAAGACCGTGGCTTCTTGGACTACCACCCATTCTCAGCATCAATTACGAAATGCTATTGCGACGAGAAACGACAACTCCTCACGCCCGGAAGTGGCTACCACCATGAGCTCAGGAGAAGGCGGCTTGGTCCAGGCCACATCATTATCACCGCAACGTATTTTGCCCTTAAGCGCAGAGGCTATCTCCCAGATACATTCGTCCAAGCATGTCACTTCTTTGACGGATGTTGTGCTTTCTCTGCTGGAAAACAGTCTCGACGCTAGGGCCAACCGGATTGACATTTCCGTCGATTGGAGACGAGGCGGCTGCACAGTGGACGATAACGGAATTGGAATCAATCACTCAGAATTTGAGCCTGACGCGGGCCTGGCCAAGCTTCATTATACCTCCAAACATCCTGGCAACCCACAGGCTGTATCCGCCGCACATGGCTCAACCGGAACATTTTTGGCAGAGCTTGCAGCTTTGTCACTCTTGAGCATCACATCTACACACGAGGCAGACGATTCTGCTTCAAATATTACCTTACACCATGGTAGGGTCATTGCGCGTCGCACCAAGGCTGGTCAAACGAGCGGGTTCTCAGCCCTTCATCAACGGTATGGTACGAGCATCTCTGTTCGAGACCTCTTCGGCAGCATACCTGTAAGAGTGAAGCAACGACCTCTTGCTATAGACACCAGTTCTGATGATAGTAAAGACTGGCTGGAGCTCAAGCGAGGCATCGCAAGTCTCATTCTCCCTTGGCCGCACTTCTGTACGGTCAAGCTAAGCGATGCCAATGCGAACGCAAGAACCCTCACCTTGTCCAGCGGCAATGCGAGTGGCCTGACACTAACGGAAAAGAGCCTGAAAGGTCTGGCAGGGAAGGCTATCAGACATGATATCCGCGATGTGCTTTCCGTTCTGTTTCAAGCTGGCTTCGCGTTGCCAGAGACTCGTAGCAGCTGGGTTCCTCTGTCGGCTACGACTTCTGCTATCCATCTCAAGGGTATGATTTGCCTCGAGCCTGCACCGACGAAGCAGTGTCAGTTCATTGCGATTGGCATTACTCCATGTGGTCGTGCTGGCGAGCATAATGAACTCTACAGCGCCGTGAACAAAGTCTTCTCCAACAGCAGCTTTGGCAGCATTGAAACGTCTGTCGAAGAGGACGTTAGCAGCTACCAAAGTAAGAATAGAAACCGTTCAATAGAACAGCTCAAGCCACAGAAGGGTATCGATCGCCACCCAATGTACTTCATCAAGCTGGAATTACTGAGCGGTACATCCAAGTCAAGTGCCACCTCGGAGCTCCTAAGTGAAGGCCTTCTACATTCTCTCGTCGAAGTACTGGAGGCTGCAGTGACCGCCTGGTTGGACAGCCACCTATTGCGACCCAGAAAACGAAGGAGACAGAACAGGGAGGAGCATGATACTCCTGCTCGACTGCCCAATCGATGCTCTGAATCGAACACCACTTCACGGGACTCTAGTCTGGATTCTATCAGCTCGCGCGACTTACGACTTCGTGATTGCCTGACGGGAGTTCACGCTAAAGATCGGGATCAGCGACAGCCTGCTGGCGATTGGGGGACCGCAGGACAGTCATCTGTGTCTGGATCAGCAACGCCAAGGCATGGACACCAGGAGCTGAGCAAAGTCAGCGGGTTTAGAATGGGCAGGCCTAGGCTGCAAGGCAAACCGCACCAGGCCCGGGCGGTCTCAGTGCAGATGGGCGCTGAACATCCTTCGGGATCTGGTCAAGCAGATCGTCCAAGATCATCTAGACGACTTCGACCACCTAGCATTGAAGCTGGACAATACAGCCGGACTGAAAACATCAAGAGACTTTCAGCTCATCCTGCGAATGAACCGACTCGAATGGACAGTAATGAGCACAGTGAGGACTTTGGCGAATTTGACGAGGACGATTTGTTAGCCGCAGCCAAGGCCGTCGCGGGCGGAGATCACTGCTGTGACGCAGCTGAAGACGACGCCATTGTCATTTGGACCGATCCTGCCACAAAACAGCTCTTTCGCGTAAACTCGAGAACTGGTGTCGTTCTCCCATCGACAGCTCAACCAGGAAGCCGCACCGCAGAACCAGGCTCTGGCGTATTCCCACGCCAGAGAGCAGGCATTGATACTGCCCTATCGTCAGCTGGTAAGCCGATCAGCCTTGCACGCAGAAGTGCTCTTCCGAAGGATAGCCTATCTTCTGCATCCAAGCCCGGCTCTGCGTGGCTGCCAGGTTTTCTCAAAGAGTGGAACAATCCAGTATTTACCCAGCGCAGCGAAGAACCAATTCCAGTCGCGTCTGTTGATGGACCAGGCCTGCTCGAGCCTGCAGAAATGAGCAGCTTTTGCTCGCACGATAGGAAGTACACCAATCTATTCTGCACGACAAGTGATGGATCTGATGCTGGAACTAAACTCTCAAGATCCGATCTACAACGAGCACGTGTCATAGCTCAGGTGGACCAGAAGTTCATATTGGCCAAGTTACCAAACATGTCCGATGACGCTGCAGAAGAAGGCGCCTCTTTAGTGCTTATAGACCAACATGCCGCCTCTGAGCGCATCATACTAGAGTCCCTCTTCGACCAACTCTGCGACATCCAACCATCTGCCACCAATGCCACTGGAAGCACATTTAGCATCAGGACAACCGAACTAGCAACCACGACCCGCACCAAACCCCTCCTCTTCGACATATCGACACACGAAAACGCGCTATTCACCAACCACCGCTCTCACTTCGCAGCTTGGGGTATCCAGTACCATCTCAAACCCTCCACAGAACAAGTCAATCCTTCCCACCAGCTGAAAAAGCCCCGCCACACTTTGGTAGTATCATCCCTCCCGACTCCAATCGCAGAACGCTGCTCCAACACGCCCTCGTTGACAATCGACCTCCTCCGCTCAGAAATCTGGGCTATAGCAGACGGCACAAAGAAAGCGATCCCACCTACTTTAAGTAAGCAGAGTCAGACTGACCAGCCTTCTTCTCCTGTCTGGATCAACCTCCTTCCAAATACGCCAACCCACATGCTTCAGCTCCTAAATTCTCGGGCTTGTAGGAGTGCGATCATGTTTAATGATCGGCTTACGATAAAAGAATGTCAGGAGTTGGTAGACAAATTAGGGAAATGTATTTTTCCGTTTGTTTGTGCACATGGAAGAGTGGGCATGGTTCCGGTCATGAAACTTGGAGGGAAGAATGGAGGATTTGACGTTGGGAAGAAGGTGTTCGGAGGTGCTGGAGGGAGGGATGAAGATTACAGACAGGCTGAGACAGGAGTGGATATCGCGACTTTAGGCAAGTTCATGGAGGGTAGATGAGTGATGAGTATGATAACAGCACCTCTTTCCTCTGAAGCTGAAAATTCTGGGGTATCTTCATGTCTTTTAGCAGAACCAGGACCAAGACCTCCGCGCTCTTCCATTTCCCCAGCGCCGACGCTAAATGCAATAAAGGTAGAAAGAATCAGAATGCCCTCCTAGTAGTAGTGATCCATATCCACATCTCGATCTCCACGTCGCGAACCTCGTTGTGTTGGTCGGTAGCGGTCGATCTGCTGCGCTGGCCGGTAGCTATCGATTTCTTTCGACTGTTTGCTCTCAGTTCGTGGACGAGACTTGCAGTCCGGGACCAAGCTCCGTCTTGAAGGATGAATATGTGAAGTGTCATAGTTTGAGTGCCTCGGACTGTCACGTCTCGTGTCAGCCCTGCTACGCTCACGTCGAGAGTCGTCTCTGCCAAGTTCGTCCCTCCGGTCTGGTGCTGAGTCTAGAAATGAAAGTCTTCTTCGACGCTCGTATGGATCTTCTTCCTCAGTGATGCGAAGTGTGCTTGGTCGCTCTCGCCTCGTCGAAGGGTTGGTCATTCTCTTCCGTCTCTCGTAAGGATCCTCGTCGGGTGGTAAATCAATGTCATAGTCCATTTCGTCGTTCCTTGAAGGTGCTGGCGTCGCAGCTTTGAACTGCTTGTATTGCTCCTTCTGATCAACTAAGAATGTCGAGGAGATTTCTCGTCTTTTCGAGAATGATGCGGACTCGTTCGCTATCTCGTTCCGCTTCGTGTAATGTTTCTCCTCGGACTTGGTAGAGTCGTGCTCGCTCTGCTCCCGCTTGTGCGCATCAATAAAGGACAAGGACAATTGCTGAGAATCTTCATTCGTATCGTACACCGGCCGACCACGTCGTTGCGGCCTTCCCTCCTAAATGAAATGCTCGGCACCACGCCGCCGGCTGCGTACTTTCTCCTCGAAGAGATCTCGTCCTCCACCACTGCCACCCTTGGGGAACAATTCTGTCCGATTCTTACTCGCTCCGAGGAAGCTGACACCTTGATCTTCTTTCCGACTCGCACCTTTGAAGGAGAAGTTGTCGCTCGAAGAGGGTCGCTCGGTAAGTCTGCCAGTGGTAGACTCTGCGTCGATTCGTGAGAACAAATCTCGTCCTGGTGCCGGTCGTCGACCTGAGTCGTCATTAGACATATATTCTTTCTGTAGAGACATATTGAACTTGCCGATGGCGCTTGCCACCTCGTCCGGATGGATGTCCTTAGCATCCTGGCGTTTGTGGTTCACCTTGTCGGGGAACAGATCATTCTTACCTTGTGCAGGTGGAGATGCGCGATCCGGGAAGAGCTCGACAGCTCCATTTCCGTTGCGGCCATTTGTGAGAGCAGTGGACTTCTTCTTGCTCGGAAATAGCTCAGTCTTGATCTTTTCGCGCGCAGCGTAGTTGTCTGTGTGGGAGCGGGGACGAATAGGCGGAGGCGATCGTCGTCGTGCGGTTTGACGATATGGCTGGTCGTCGCTGAAACCATAGCGGCCATCACCATCTCTGATCGGCGATGCACTTCTGTTCCGGAGTCGCCCATCTGACTTGCCTGCAAACAGATCCTCTTCTTCTCTTCTCGGCCGTCTGCCGTCTCTCTTGCCTGCGAACAAATCTTCTTCCGAATGGTAGCTACCTTTCCGTGCAGGACTTCGAGGTGGTGCTCTCTTCTTTATCGACTCTGGGTCATCGTCGTAGAGGTTGACGTCGAAAGGCTCTGCATTGGAGCTCCTCCGGCTGTGCCTATCATCCTCTCTATACCCACTTCTCCCTCGACCTCGACCGCGTCCGCCTCTTCCGCCACGTCCACGACCTCGTGGCTTGTTCAGCGGATCGTATTCGGGATGGTTCAGGTAGAATGCGCTGCGATGGGCCGCACCTCGCTCCTTCTGGTCGGTGACTACTGCCTGTCTCACGAAGAGCTCGACATGTGGGTGTGTGCTCAGCGCCTTCGCAGCTCTCAGCTCCAGCGGATCTTCAACTTGCTCTCGGGAAAGAATCTGCAGCGCCTCTTTAGCTGCTTCGGCTGTATCGTAGATCAGGTTGGCCGAGTTGTCATCCACCCATTCCACCTTCCTAAAGAGCTCGCTGTCGTAATGATCGCGCGCAAAATTCTCGATGTCTTGCGTTGTGAGTTCTGCTAAGCCTTGTATGTGCACTTTGGTAGCAGCGATCTCAGCTGGTGGGACTTCGCCGTCTTCGATATTCATCTGCTCAGCCTCGGGCTCGGCGTCGATTTGAGAAGGTAGCTGCGATGCGTGATTAGCGTGATACCCCCATTTTGGCAATACCTTATTTAACATACGGCATTGAGTCTCGCGGCTTCTTCCTGCATGCGCGCGATTTCCGGGTCGAGTTCATCGCCCATGTCGAGGTCGATGTCGATTTCCATGGCGGAGTCCATTGTCGGGTCAGCCATGCCTGTCGCCGTGGCTGCTTCGGTGGTTGTGGTCAGTCGGATGTCGATGTGTAGTAGAAGAAGACAAGGAACAGGTGAGTTGCTAAACCGCAGCTTTCGGCAGTGTGGAAGTGAGGGAAGTGGAGCAGACAATGAGACAATCACAAGACAAGACGCGGGTCGCGAGCTCGTGAAGAGCAAGCGCAAGCTGATCCACCCAGCAATCTCCGCACCCCAGCTGACTAACACTCTCGGATTCGCGACAAGACCACCTGCACATGATGGCCTAGTACGTATACCATCTAGGATCTATCCTCGTAAGAGGACCGTATCTATCACGGAACCACTGAATGCCGTTGGCATCCGTATAGCTGTTCCGTCCTTGTCTCAGTGTTAGTAGTGACACTCTATTCCTGCCAGTATTATCATGTCCTGCCACAGCCTTCCAGTCCGACAGCCATCGTGACTGTTCAACTCCATCCATATCATTCCAATCTCGCCTGCCCCGGCCGTATTGCATTGACCTGAATCTGAGTCTTAGGTAGATGCAATCTAGCCTATTAGAGTCGATGATGTCGTCGATACTCATGGGCGGTAAGAAACCCCGGACAGCATTGATGTATACGACGAATATACATCTTACCCCGTTGTTGGCTTGTCGTATCATATCCCTTAGAGCACGCCATTGGTCTATGTCGGTCGACAATGCTGACTTGCCACGCATAAAGATCTAACACTCACATAATCAGTACAATAATCTCTGGGTAAATGCATCTGTAGCTGGACTTACGACGCGATTCACTGGAGCTGTGCGACCTCCCCATTGACGAAAGAGGAGGTCGAAAGTGCTGACTGCAAAATTGGCCGGAGAGGTATGTGGCAAGCAATGTAGCCCTTCCATCGGAAGAGAGACCTTGAGCGATAGAGCAATCCGAGCAGACTACGATCCACGAGCCACGAACCACGAACCACGAATCATACATGCATCGAAAGAGCTTGCAGCGTCGACAAGAGATTAAGAGTCGAATAGAGATCAAGAGTCGGGTGTTCAAGCGCAGTCATGGTGCAACTGCAGAGGTCTCTGATGGGTACACCGATGCGACTCTGCTGATGAGTGGATGGGTTCGTGGCATTGCTGTCAGGGTAATTCCTCAGCAGATGGTCTGGTCTTGTGTGGGTACCAGTACACCATTGCCACAGGCTTCCCACGTTGGGCTCTTCTCTGGATACCAAACCCATATCTGGTTGGGCTTCGCGTGATGTATGGGTTGGTCTTGGATCCCGATTCAGTTCGAATCCAGACCTCCTAACAGCCATGATCGTCTTGATCTTCTACTTTGGTGTTGGGAGCGTACGATGTCGGACATGGCCTCTAGGTTACCTTGAGTATGGCTATGCCGTGGTTCCGCGGTACGAACAGGCGTCCTTGAGCAAGACGTCTCCATGGGGGATATACAATCATACAATGTTGCCTCTGGGGGATCCAGTTCCATGACTGAAACATGCGTGTCGCCTTGACGCTTTCAAGGTACATTGTAAGATCCAGTTCCATGACTGAAACATGCGCCATCATGAACAGGTCCCTTGTGGAAAAGAATGATCGGCCATCTCTGCCGGGAGGGGCACTTATGTCTCCGTTCAGCATACATGGCTGTCGCGCAATATCAGGTACCTTCACGCGGTGCGCGATGTGAGTAGCTCCAGATTGGGGTGAAACCGAGACCTGATGATTTCACGACCTGACGACCTGACGTCCTTACGATTCTCGCCAACTTGGAGCGACTGGCTTTGGTTTGTTTTGGAGATGCGGAGGCCTATATGCAGGAACAGGAGGAAGAGGAGGAAGCAGGGTAGACCTCGCAGTAGTTCAACAGCGGCCTCTTGCAAGCACGACTATACGCAAGCCTGTAAGAGAGGCAAACGCGACGAAGTGCATTATCGCTACAAGAAGGTGCGCTGTACAGTCTGCAGCTCTTAGGGGCGTTACGACACACCTCAACAGACCGCTCTTCCCGGTGAAAATGCTCCATTCACCTGGGCGACCTGGGAGTCCTGCGCTAGTCAGAGAGAAGAAGTATGGGTATGGGACTGTGCGTGTGGTTTCGAGTGTTCGCGAGAACTGTGCTTACCTTGACAACACGATGCCAGAATTCTGCCTCTCCCCTGTGTTTCGCCTTGCCGATCAGCGCTCAACAACGGACACACCACAGCTGGCTCGATTGAAAGGACAGTTGTATGCATTATCGAGGCCTATACGTGCAAAGACAAGAGTCGTAGTTGGTGGTAGTCTCTGTTCGCCGCATCTGTTGTGGATCAGTCAGCACTGCCAAGTGCCAAGGCCTCTTTCACACACTAATATAGGTAG
>JAASFE010003175.1:2503-36932 GCA_013365205.1 Pseudocercospora cruenta
GAATAAGTGAATAATTGTATGTCCTATTGTCTATCTAATATTACTTAAGAACAGGTATTGAAATCTCTACTTATGCCAAGAATCATGTGATCTCGGCTGTGCAACATCTTGCCGCTCTGGGCGCTGAACGCTTCTTGTACAGATATGGTTGGAGAGCTCGCCGGCCTTGGCCGCCTTCCGGGGCCAATTTGCGAGGGCTTCGGCGGAGCTTATCTAGATTCGAGGTCATGCTCCGGAAAGAGCATGGCACCAAAGCATGCGATCTATTTCGTGAATTGTCGGGATCGTACATCGAGCTCGTCAGAGCGCTCGCGGCTCGAAGAACGCTACCTGCTTTCGCCCACTCACTCGCTTACTACGTTCGCTAATTTGTGCCAGACCTGAGTCTGCGGCAAGATTTGGCATTGGGATGTAGATGTCGTGGGCTCCCTTCAATGCGGACTCTGCAGAATCGATCTCGTCCTCCCTCTCCAACTTCTTTTCGGCTTTCCATTATACACAAGCAGCTGTACAACACCACGGTAGCCATACCGCTCGGCGACATCCAAAGGTCGGTCACCATCCTTGTCTTTGGCATTGATATTGATGTCTCGTCTTTTGAGTAGAATTTCGACCATGATATCGCGCATGTCGCCAAGTATGGCCTGCATCAGAGGTGTGTGCCCGTAAATCTTGTCTTTGATGTTCATATCGACATCACGATGCTCGATGATAGTTTGCACGACACTCGTGTGTCCCTCGGAGATAGCCATGTGAAGAGCAGTGGCGTATAAGTCTTCATCGATCTCGTTGACCGCAATATCTGGATGCTTGAGGAGCAGTTCGACGATTTGCCAATGTCCGCCGCCTGCAGCTCTATGAAGGGCTGTTTTACCTCTGCTTCCCTGGTTGACATCGATCCCGCTTCGGTCAAGCAGCATTTTCGCCACTCCAAGATGGCCCTTCTCGGCGGCCAGGCCTAGTGCAGTCATGTCCATGTGATCGACAATATTGACATCGGCTGCTGCCATCGACATCAATGCCCGAACAATGGCTTCGTGGCCATCGTTCGCGGCTGCAGTCAGAGCCGGACGGCAGTGATCGGGGTCGCCACCATTGTTAACATCTATGACAGGGCTCTCCAACAACGCCCTAACAGTGCCAAGCGATCCGCTGCGAGCTGCACGGGTCAGTGGTGGACCTAGCCAGCTATTGTTGTCGTTCACGTCAATCTTCGGTAGACACAACAGCAAGCGAACAATGTCCTCCTGTCCTCTTTCAGCTGCCTTGTGAAGCAGCGAGGGGCAATTGTACTTCTCCGACCACGTGCAATCAATGCCATCTACGCCTAGAAGAGAAGCTACGACTTCGGTGCTGCCTGCAATGACAGCACAGCATAGTGCCGTTCGCTCAGATCTGTCTCTCTTGTTGACATCGATTCCGAGATGTTGAAGCAGGAAGTCCACAGCTTCGTGATGGTTACTTGCTGCGGCAAGGTGGAGCGCAGTCCTGCCATCTGTGTAGCAGCTATCAAGATCGACACGACCACTATGAAGCAGTATGCTGAAAGCTCGAGTGGTTCCTTCTTCTGCGGCTTGCAGAAAGTATCGTTGAACCTGAACAGTACCGGCCTCTTCATACCACAGATCTTCTATGTCGTGGTGGCGATAGTAGTGCGCCCATTCCAGGCCAGTGATCTGATCGAGAGAGCATATCTCGCCTGTAGGATGGGCCGCTAGAATAGTGTGCAGAGGAAGGTCCACACATCTCGTAAGCTGAATACATCGCCCTCGAACTTCTTTGAGAGACCTAGGCGCGCGGTGCTGATTCTCATCCCTCAACACCATATTTAAGAGGGTTGACATGTCCATGGTATAGTCCGGAACTATGGCCAGGTTGCTCAAGTGAACAATACCAAGTAGGGCAAAGATCTTGTCCCGCTGATCTGAGCAACACAGTTGGCGCGAGGCTAGCATCTGTTCGGACAATGTGGGACACTGGTCAAGATTACGAATATGCCTCAGCATTAATGCCGCTGGACTCTCCATTGCTGGTAGGTATTCGTGGCTGACGCCATTTCGGTGAAATGGTTCGTGACGCTTCGAATTCTCCATGAAAGTCATGAAGTGCTCCCACGATACTTCCTGATCGCCGCATGCGAGCCAAATCCGTCGAGCCAGAGCCAGTTCTTGAAGAACCCATAGACGTGACCAGTATGCGCGTTGGCACAAGCGGCGTATGGCAGCTCCTTCAGTCGTCCACCAAACTTTGGCGAGCGAAGAAGCACTCTGTCGTCGAAGGCCACGTAAAGCTTCTTTGCTGTTGCCGTACGCAGGACCAAGCCATACCAAGACGTAGTCAGCTCGTCGATAGATCATGGACATCAAACCGACCTGATGAGTACGTTCGGCCTGATCATCTTGGTCAATGCATAGTGCATCTATCCAGAACAATTCGCGATTGTGCCGTGGTGAGCTCGCCGCTTGACGAAGAAATCTCAGGAGATTCTTCCGCACAGGAAAGGCATGAGTGTCGAGGTCGACAAGGCAGTCGCGGTCCGGCCTGCCCCACGTGTAAGACAAAGCTGTGTATTTGGGAGCGTCTGAAAGGCTGTAGGATCGGATCGAGCATGCCACGCGCCCCGCCTGGTCCACCGAAATAATCTGTACAAGTCGAATTTCATCGGTATAGCGGTTCAGTCGTTTGTAGATCCCAGCCGGAGTATAATCGTAGTTGCCGGCTGCATTGTCCATTGGCGTCGGCTTCAGATGTACCCTTAATGTCTCTCAACACTCGTGGAAACTGTAAGTTACGTTAATGGTCGAGCGTGACGTGCTCCAGCTCAAAGCGCCCAGCACTGCTTAAGGGCATAGCGCAATGGTGACACAAAAAGCCGAGCTTCGTGGCTAAAGGTCGCTTGCAGTGCCTGCTGGGCGAGTTGTGGGGCGGTAGGGAGATCGCAAGCCGCCAGCTCACATGGCCTGCATGCAGGTCTCAGTCTGAACCCCTGTTGTATAATTTCTGATCCTGTAGAATCGCGGATTTCCTTCAATGCTCAATCGCTTACGATCTCAAGCATTCTCGGCCTATCACTCTGAAGCATCTTCAGCCTGGTCTTGCTTCTGCCTCTCCTCTTTCTTCACAACAACCGGCCGTCCCTGAAAACTCATAGTCCCAAACCCGCCCAACTTTCCTGAAAACTCCTTGCTCTCTTTGACTCCTTCGATCTCCCCAGCAGCCTGCCTTATTTTGTTTAACACACCCTCACACTCCTCCCTCGTAGCCTTCCTCCCACCCTTCTTAGAAGCAAGCACAATCTCCACCCTCCTCCCCTCACTCAGGAACCCCTTCATCTTCTCAATGCGATGCAACAAATCATGATTCTGATCAATAGCCCAATTCAATTCCAGCGTCTTAGCTCCCATCTCACTAACAATTTTATTCGCGCGTTTTTGATCTTTGGCTTGTTTCTTACGACGGAGTTCGGCTTCGTAGCTTTCCTTTTTCGAAACGATTTTGCAGACTGGGATGAAGTTTCGATTTCCCGGTTCGTCGGGGGAGAGTTGGACGAGACGATGGGTTTTGGTGTCGAGGGTGTTGAGGATATCCCATTTTGTCCGGGGCTGACCGTCATCGAGGAGTTTATTGGTTTCGCTGTCTACAAGTTGTATCATGCGAGCTGTGATTTCTTCGTTCCATTTTTGGGTGCGTTCTTCTGCGGCGCGTGTTTTGGCCTTGCGTATGGAGCTCTGGTGGAAGGAGCGGAGGAGAGGGAGGGTATGCTGTACAGAAATGGTATGTTGGGCAAATCTCCGTCGAGGTAGCGGCTTCGAAAGTATCGGTAAGACGAATACATTATATAGAGCTTGCGAAGCTGAGGGACCGTATTTGGCGTACATGATGTCGATGTGGAATGGTCGATCGTTTCTACAGCTCCGAGAAGTTGTGAGCTCGGAGAGACGTCACGTGAACATTGATCAAGCGGATGTCGATCGCGTATGACATTGTGAGAGCCAAAGTCTGAAGTAATGAAGATAATTGTATATTTGTATAAGGGGTAGTCCGATTGATCAACCAACTTTACGCTCACTATCTAAATCTCTCCTCCTTCAGCCTCTTGTATGGCAATGGTTCAACGCGTTTCCTCTTGAACTCCACATCCCATCCTACAATGCCTGCTCGTTGCATCACTCCTGCTGTACCGTCGTCCCATACTGTCCTGAAAAGATCCACACCGACCGGCTTCAGGCCAAAGGCATTCCTCAAGTCCCGCAAGATGAAGTCCTCTCGCATTGAAAATGCCTTCTGATTTTTGCTCTTGACTTCAGCTACATCAAGTGCCTTTGATGGAGGCACTTCCTCAGAACCAGGCGACACAGCTGAAGCAGGTGGCTGTTCCAGTATGAATATGGCCATCCTCTGATAGGGCAGCCCAGACTGCGAATATGCTGGTAGCCAGGGGATGACCACTTGGTTCTCTTCGCTCAGCTTGCCAAGCTCGACATGTGTTTGCGTCGCGGAAATAGGCACATTACATGCCAGAAAGTGACATCGATAATCGAAAGCATCCTTCTCGACATTTGGTACGTCTGGATTGACGACCGCGATCGTGACGAGCTTTTCGCCCTTCTCGAATGGCTGTATGTTGAGGTTTGGCGGATGCTCACTCACACGAGAGTCGACCAATTCTCCGTGGTGGACCTTGCGACTTTTGAGTGGATTTGCTGGGGATGAGAAGGACAAATCAACCGAGACTGTCGGATCGATTTCATCCAAGACGTCGGGAGTCACGTTCATCTGAGTTATGCGCTGCATGAGGAGCTCTCGCTCGTAGCTTCGCCATTTCTTTTGGGCCAGATGTCGATATATAGGTTTGCTCATATCGCCTAGGATGCTTGTCAGCGCAGTTTCAGTATCACTCTACACATGCCATCTTACCAAATCCGTCCTCAAACTTCTTCTTTACCATCGGATCGTTGATGTCTGCGAGAATCTTGGTGTCCTCCAACCTCTTTCTCATGTCTCGAAGTCTGGCTTCCTTCCTTTCGATCTCAGCCTCAGTGACCGGTACAGTGTCCATAAGCTTTTCTATTCTGTTTCTGAACTTCTTGATCATGTCAAGCTTCTCAGCGCGGTCTTCCTGCAAAAAAGCGCGGGCTTCTTGAAAGCATTGGTATGGCAATTGCTCGAACGGGATGTTGGCGCTGCTTGCGATGGCTCTTCTCCGTCTTCTTGATCCGATAGGCATCTGCTTCTGTTCTCGAATCATCTTACGCTCCAGACGAGGGTCTGAGACTGTCAATGGATCCAGCACTCGCGCAGGCTTCTCAGCTTGAGCTGTTTCGGCATCCTGGAAGTTCGTGGATGTACTGAAGGTGCGTATCGGTAATGCTATTCGGTCGTGCCTTGAACATCTCAGACATTGCGCCAAAGGTCTCGCACTGCGATCCAAGGCCATTGTGAGGCTGTATTGTACAGAAGATGAAGTTGTTGGTCGGGCATGGATGAGATGCAGGAGCACCGAGACGCGCCAAAAGTTTCGCCGCGGGAGAGACGATCGACTTCACAGCAGCTCCCATCTACACTCCACCAACACAGCACACAACATGGCATCGAGAAGGGCAGCGGTGCCCGCAAAGCACCTTTTCAACGGCTTCAAGGCCTACGAACAACCATCGCGATGTTTTACTCGCTCAATGGCCACAGCGACCACCGAAACGCCATCATCAAATCCTACGCCTATACCCGAGGCCACACTTTCGCAAACACATAACAATGCTACACTGGACTCGGCACCAACGAAACCAATACTAGAAGACAAGGTCTCAATACCACCTGCGGCACCTGCCAGGCCCTCATATGCACAACCTTTTCAGCCACAACCAAACCCATTCGCCCAAAAAGCCCAATGCACTCTCTACACCTTTCCTTCTTTCGAGCCCACATCCTTCGTCTCCTACCCATCAACTCACCTCTTATTGCCTTTACGAAAAGACATTCTCCACCGCGCTGTAATCTTCGAAGGCGACGCTGCACGTCAAGGCAGCGCGAACACAAAATGGCGATCTGAAGTCCACGGCTCGAATCGAAAAGTCCGTCCTCAAAAGGGAACAGGTTCTGCTCGTTTAGGAGATAAAAAGTCTCCGATGCTCAGAGGAGGTGGCGTAGCGTTCGGACCTAAACCACGAGACTTCTCGACTGATTTGCCGAGGAAGGTTTATGATCGTGCTTGGAGGACGGCATTAAGTTATAGGTATCGAAGAGGAGAACTCATGGTTGTGGAGGACGAAATCGAAATCTCTGGTGTTCACGAATCCTCTTTGGAAAGATACATGATGGATATCCTACGCTGGAATAAGTTAAGCAGAGATCGAGGAAATGATAAGGGAAGGAATTTATTCTTGACGATGGAGAGACGGGAAGGGCTTTATAAGGCATTGAGGGGTGACGGAATGTTTAGACAGGCGAGAGCTATTGAGGCTGCGTGGGTTGATGTTAAGGATTTGTTGGAAGGTGCGAGAGTCATTGTGGAGAGGACTGCGCTTGAGACCTTGTTAGAGGAGCATGAGAGTGATTTGCCGGAACGGAGTCAGTTGAGGAATGTTATGCCGGAGTTGTATTTACAGGAGGGGGAGGTGTTGGAGAAGAGCGAGGCATAGGAGCTGTTTATATCACATGCTCAGATGTCGAAGGCAAGTGGACTAGCCATGAAAGGTTGTCTGGGTCTTTTCGACAGGAATCTCAAGTTTAAGATCAGATGGATTGTTTCGTTAATCAACATTCAAAATTATGGTTGAAATACATATCAGCCATGCTCGATAAGGGGCGACCATCAAAGTTGATCATTGAGAATCAAAACAATCGCCCTCGGCTCAAAGCAACATATCGTCCGACGAGTCTATCCGTGACGCTGTCATGGAGAGCCTCATCGAAACAGTGTTGTGATCACGCACCAGCACCAGCTGTCTGGTGACTTACAGACTGAGCCATCGAGCCAAGAATGATCGTCGAATTACCGCGAAATCTTCCATGTATTTGTACGGGCTCTCTCCATCGAAAGCACGACCGTTCTTTCAATGGAAGAGGACCAAGCATTATGGCTTCGCCTCGAAATCGGCAAGAAGGTTTAGCAAACATCATATAGACAGTGGTCGATTATTGATAATCATCAAAAATTGACTTCCAAGACGCAAAAACAATCGCCCTTGGCTCAAGGCAGCACGAGTGAAGATGGCGACCGCATATGACCCCGTCATGAAACCGTCGTCAACCCTGCAGATGGTCAAGCGCCAGATACTGGACGGCTTACAGATTGAGCCATTAAGCCAAGGATGATGGTCAAACTACAGCAAAATCTTCTGTGTATTTGTATGAGCTATCGATATCCAGTGTTGAAAAGGTCTTCAAGCATTGATGGCCTTCTCGAAGTTAACCGAAACGGAGTGCAAAATGTCATATCAGACATTGACCGTCTAGTGATAAGCAGAAAAGCGATGTTCGAGAGGCAAAACAATCGCCCTTGGCTCAAGGCGGCATACACCAGCCATCACCGGTCTCATGATGCTTGCCTTGGGAACGGCGTAGGAGCATATGATCATCATGCGCCAGATACTGGACGACTTACAGACTGAGCCATTGAGCCAAGAATGATTGTCGAAAGAATGCAAGTTCTTCTACGTATTTATAGTGGTCGCATTCTCGCGCCAAAGACTGTCAGAACGAAGGCAAACTTAAGCAGTGAGCTGATTAGCGAAGTCATTGATGAGCATGATTTTCTTTCTGTACGACAAGTTCAGGGATGCTGATAGGCTGAGGAATTACCATGATCAAACGCGAGGTATCTGGATACAGGTTTTATACAGTACGATAAATCAGCCTTCCTCGTAGTCACGATTGTATGTGCTACGGGCCGGTTGATCATGAAATATGATCGTCCTTCTTTGCCGGTGGTGAAGGTGTGTCGCGAGGCTCATTTCTTCAACCATGATATCCTCGCCGCTGGAGTCTTCATATCACCCTCCTCCAGCTTCCTTGGCACCCACTTTTCAGGATCATGTCCCGGAAGTCCTAATCTTCGACGACATTCGGTCCATCCCAGGAGAGCCATGATATGAGCCACACTAGGTCCAGGAAGTCCGTATGCCAGCTTTTCCCGCAGGAAGCGATTGATGGCTCCGTTCAGCGCTTTGAACTTCTGCCGCTCAGGCTCCTGCAGTTCTGGCGATTGTGTCATCTCGCTCTGTTGTTTCTCGGACCATTCATCCCACTCTGAAAAGACTTGCCGCCACAAGGCATTCTCGATCTGATCATGAAGACAAGAGGCGCGTGTGTCGAGAGTGGCCACATGCTCACTATATGGCTGGACCTCATTATGATGATTTGTGGCTTCGGAGAATGGCCATATGTGGTCTGGCAGTCCTTCCCAGCGCTTGAAGATCTCGTTGCGACAAATTTCCAGCAAGTCTTCAGCTGTGATAGTACCCTGCTTGTCGTAGTGCTCTCTATCAGCTGGGATTTGAGACTGGTCAAAGCTGAAGAAGTAGCGATTGCGTTCCGCATATTGTGTTGGTGTTTGATAGGACTTCGAGTCTGCTAGAAGAACATCACGAAGATATAGCTCGATGCTGGCATCTTGAGCTCCTGATGTGCTCGCAATGCGCAGCTCTTGACGTAGCCTGGACACGATATCCTGGATGGTCTTGGTGTCCTTACTGTCATGAGGGCGGAGCTTCTCCACTTCTCGAGCGACATGTTGCTTCTGGAGATACCACAGCTTTTCTGTGCGCACAATATTGTTGCCCTTTGTGAACTTCAAATCAAAAGTTCTGATCAGGTCGTGCATTTCTAGCACATCGTCGCGACCAGGATTGCTCCATCCGAGCAGGGCAAGAAAGTTGCACAGAACTTCTGGAAGGATCCCGTTCTGCTCTCGCATGCCCTTAACATCCAGGACCAGGCCAGTATTGCTGCGCTTCGAAAGTTTTGCCTTGTTCTCGTCCACGAGCAAACCAACATGGGCAAAAGCGGGAGGATCCCAGCCGAATGCTGAGTATAGGTCGTAATGCAGAGGCGTGCTTGCCATCCATTCAGTCCCACGGATGACATGTGTTATCTTCATTAGATGGTCGTCAACAACGTTGGCGAAGTGGTAAGTCGGTGTTCCGTCGGACTTGATGAGTACAGTATCAGCAGCATCGATCCCGGAATCATCCTCTCCACCAGGGCTGGCGCTTGGTGATCGTTTGAGTCGTTGGATCTTGCCATATATCAAATCTTTGTATACACGCTTATGTACGTCTGCTGGCTGACTCAAGCGAACAGTGAAAGCTTCCTTCTTTGACTTGGCTTTCTCTTGTGCTTCTTCTGCAGATAGTGAGGAGCAGTCCTGGTAGCACCCACTTGTGACATATGCAGCAGTTGTCCCAGCTGAGCCCGTAGTCTGCGGCGTGCAAAAGCATCGATAAGCTGCACCAGAATCAAGAAGCTCTCTCGCATGGTTCTGATAGATTTCGTTGCGCTCGGATTGCTTGTAAGGGCCATATTGGCCACCAACATGTGGTCCCTCGTCCCAATCTAGGCCGGCCCGTTGAAGGTCTTCGCATAGTCGTTCCTCAGCATCCTGTACAAGCCGCTTTTGATCGGTGTCCTCTATTCGGAGCAGAAACTGGCCATTGGTACGCTTTGCTAGCAGATAGCTGAAAAGTGCTGTTCGCAAGCCACCGATGTGCATATAGCCAGTTGGAGAAGGGGCGAAGCGAGTTCTAGCTGGGGACTGTGGCAGATTTCCTTTTGCGCGTGCTGCAAACCCAGCTGATTCGGTTGCATATCTTCTTGCCAATCGAGGTCCAGGAAGTTTTGAGGTCAGTATACCTTCACCTTTTCTGCTCCTGGTTGGGAGTCCAGAGAAGGAGCGTTTCCAAGCTTTGCTTTGCCGATGGCGGCATGACGAGCAAATCCAGCCTTCGGTATATGTCGCCAACGAAGGAGAGGATCGAACAGGATTCATCAGCTGAGCTATACTTTAATGGATGAAGCAGGCGCGTCAAAGGTCATTGCACATGAAAGAAGAGAAGTGAGGGTTCTCGGCACGGCGGCCGAAGCTCCGCTGTGACGCGCTTTGATGAAGTTTGTCTTTGCAACCCATCTGAACATCCTTCACCTTGGCCTCTATTCTGAACGTTCATGAGTCTTTCCCACCTTTTGTACATATAGACCTTCTTCATACCGCGACAAGATCCTCGAATCAACCCAACCTAAGTCGCGAACCTACCGCGAGATCTTCACAAGAACGGACCGAGCAAAGATGGAGGAAATCGACTTATATGGTAGATCTACCATCGCAACTTCGGGAAAGAGCAGATCTGACTGACACATGTAGAGATCCTGAGTGTGTCGAAGGGAGCGAGCAAGGCTGAGATCAAGAAAGCATACCATAAAGTACATTGCGACATCACGAATACCATTTAAGCCGAAGCTGACTTTTCGCAGGCGGCGCTTTCCTCACATCCAGACAAAGTCCCCGAAGACCAGCGAGAAGAAGCAGATATCAAGTTCAAAGCCGTATCACAGGCCTACGAAATCCTCAGCGATGACGATACTCGAGCGATGTACGACCAGCATGGCATGGCCGCCTTCGACAAGAGTAATGGTATGGGCGGCGGCGCAGGACCAGACCTCGACGACATCTTAGCGCAAATGTTTGGCGGAATGGGAGGTATGGGTGGCATGCCTGGTATGGGCGGAGATCCTTTTGGCGGTGCTGGTCCTAGGCGGAGAAGAGCGAAGGGAAAGAACGAGATGCAGCAGTATGAAGTGACGCTGGAGGAGCTGTACAAGGGCAAGACGACCAAGTTCGCGAGCACCAAGAAGGTTATCTGCACGAATTGTAACGGCTCAGGCGGTAAGAACGAAAAGGTAAAAGCCAAGACTTGCGATACGTGCAAAGGCAGAGGAGTGCAGACGAAGCTGCAACCTGTTGGTCCAGGTATGGTCACGCAAGCGACAGTGCCTTGCTCAACGTGCGATGGCCGGGGGCAGTTCTACGCGGATAAGGACAAGTGCAAGAAGTGCAAAGGCGTGCGGACGACAAGTCAGAAAAAGATTCTAGAAATGTACATTCCACGAGGCAGCAGAGAAGGCGAGCACATCGTTCTTGCTGGCGAGGCCGATCAAGATCCTGATGACCAAGAGCCGGGAGATATCATCTTCGAGCTTGTGGAAGAGCAGCACGACATCTTCAACCGAGCCGGCGCAGATCTACACGCCGAGCTGCAAATCAGCTTATCAGAAGCTCTGACTGGGTTCAATCGAGTCGTCCTCACACATCTCGACGGGCGTGGCATATCATTAAACGTTCAACAACCAAACGGCAAAGTCCTGAGACCGGACGAAGTACTCAAGGTTCCAGGCGAAGGTATGCCACTAAAACGATCCGACGCAAAAGGCGACCTCTACCTTTCCGTCAAGATCAATTTCCCAGAAGACGGCTGGCTTCAGGATCAAGCTGCTGTTGATCGAGTCAAAGCCGTTCTACCTAAGCCAGAAGGCTTCAACCCGGATGGCAAACCCGGCGTGACACCAGAAGATGTGGAAGAGGTCGAATTCGAAGTCGTGCCCGATCTCGAAGGCTTTGGCGCTGGCTCAGATGACCCGCGAGCAGCAGGCGCGGAGTGGGAAGATGAGGAAGACGGACCTCAAGGCGCTCAGTGTGCGCAGCAGTAGACCAGAAGCATGTAGATGACAGGCGAGATGAGCGTGGGGGTTTTGTGGATAAAAGCGATGGCGTTGAACCTTCCAGAGAGGTAGTCTGCAGCAGCAGATGCATTACATATCAGTGGCATTGGCTATGAGGAAAGCGGGAGTTGCGCTCGGCCAGTCTTAGTAGGAGATGTATAGATATCATGACCTAAAATTCCCACTCCAAGACTTGATCTGGAGCGTGCAGCGCTTGTTCGCACCAGAAGGCTATCACTATTTCTCAGTCTCTGGCAAGCAACACCTCGACCAAACGATGTTGCGTATTGACCACGGAGTGAAAAGGCCGTAGTGCTCCAGTGAATGCGGATGCTCTAGTCTCTAGTGGTTATCGTGAGTGTGCCAGAAAATTACTTGTCTCGAGCGGTCAACTTGAGCAAAGCAAAGAAACGGGTAATAATGAGCTTCAAAATTTGTTTTCCGCGATGCTACTGAAAAGTTCTCTCGTGATCTCATAAAGTATGCGAGCACAAAACCGTGCCGCTTCAGAGAACTCATGCTGTGGCCGGCTCGAGCAATGCCTCTCAAACATCCTGCTTCTGAACCGCAACACTCTCATGACGTTCCGGGCTCAACTCATCATCAACCTTCTTCTCGAGACCCTCACCATGCTCCAATCTCTCCGTCTGTCGAGTCTGGCTACGAGTCTTCCAAGCCGGAGTACCAAGATAAGGAATTCCATTCGGATCCTCAAACATCTCGGTGACCTCCTCAAGAGGCTTACCAGCAGTTTCCGGGAAAAGGAAGAAAACATGAATCGTCATGGCCACACAGAAGACCGCGAAGATCAAATACGTCTTCCAGCGGATCGAGATGAAAGCTGGAGGGACGAAATATCCGAGAGCGAAATTGAAAGCCCAGTTTCCTGATGTGGAGAGTGCGACGGCCTTTCCGCGCAAGTGGTTGGGGTAGAGCTCTGGTGGGTAGATCCAGGAGACTGGACCCCAGGTAGGAGCGTAGGAAGCGACGAAGAGGTAGGAGCAAGCGATCACGGCTTTTGAGGCGGCACCCGTGACTTCAGTGGAGGCTTCTTTGATGTTGCCGACACCGTTGGGGCCAGGGTAAGTGCCGTAGGTTGCAAGAATTCCGGCATTGGCGAAGAGCCAGGTCGCCATCAGCGTGCTGCCGATGAGCAGGGTTGGGCGACGGCCGACACGGTCGATCCAGATGAGTGCTGGTACCGTCATGGCGACGTTGATCACATATTGGATTGAGGATGACACGAGGAGGGTGTTTCCGGTGAGACCGGCCATTGCGAAGACTGTTGAATGTTAGTGGGGTTGAACGAGTTCTTTCAATGGGTGTTGAGTTACCATAAGTAATGTAATACATCATGACGTTCATTCCGGTAAGCTGAGACCAGATCTGGGTGAAAAGACCGATGTGGGTACGGTTGATGTAGCGAGGAGAGAAGAGCTCGAGGTAGCTGACTTGCTTGCTCTGACGTTCGATCTCTAGCCACTCCTTGATCTCGGCGAACTCACGAGCGACCCAAGGTGAGTTCGGGTCGCCCTTGCCGTGGGTGAGGATCAGAACTTGCTCACATTGCTCCCACTTGTCCTTCGAGGCCAGCCAACGTGGTGACTCGGGCAAAAACATCATACCAAAGAACAGGAGGATGGCTGGGATCATCTGAAGGGCCCAAGGGATTCGGAAGGCGGACGGTCCGTTGATGAACGAGCAGCCGTAAGAGATGTAGAACATGATCAGGATGCCCCATGTGATGGCCCATTGTTGTGCTCCAACGAGTCGGCCACGCTTGGTTGGCGGTGCTATCTCACTAATATAGACCGGAACCTGAGCGGAGCAGATACCCACGCAGAAGCCGTTGATGATGCGACCCACGATGAGCATTGGGATGTTCTGGGAAGCGGCGACAATGATGCATCCGATGACCCAAATGACCGCGCCGATCATGATGGAGGCCTTACGACCGTATGCATCGGAGATGAATCCCGAGACGAGAGAAGCGAGCCAGGAACCGCCGGCCATCGAGGCAGTGATACCGCCTTGAACTGATGAGTCGGGACCGAGACATTCGTCTGTTCCGCTTTGGTTGAAGTAGCAGAGGTAGCCTTTTCCAGCGATGATGGCGCTCATAGACGAGATGTCGAAACCTAGACGAAGGTCAGCTCTGGCGGCGCAACGACTCGCAATGCATAGCCTTACCAAACAGACCGCCTCCGATGATGGAGACGGCTGCGATAACGTAGACGTTGCCGACCTGCTTCATGTTGGGCGACGTTGTTGTCAGTCAAAGTCGAATGTCGTCCGACTTCAAACGAAGTGAAGTGCAACAGAAGCGAAAAGTTAAAGCCAAGTGGTGGACAAGTCACATTTAAAGGAAAGGCAACCAGCCCAGCTCATCCATGTGGAGGAAAGTTGATAGAGGCCGTGCACCGATCACGTTGCAATGCCCGAGCGTTTCGTGTTGGCCATGTGCATCGTAGCGCTGCAACGCACGGCTGAACCAATGGCATGTACAGAACGCGATACAGAACAGGTGCATTGTCCGGCAGCTCAGCGGCCGTTGGTTGCGAGTTGAAAAGAGATCTCCACTGTTCGTCTCCAGTGGAGCCTCCATCAAAACCCACACAACCCTGCTGTCTCTCAGAGTTTTAGTTATGCTGCCCATGGCACACAGTTTGGAGACTCCGCAACACCGCGCAAGATGCCTGATCCTGACTTCAGCCGATTGCGGCCAGCTGAAATTCCTTCCAATATCGCCAGCCGCGGCTTGCGCTCGGTCCCGCCCACATCTTGTTTTCCAGGCACAGCTTCTTCGCCGCGTGTATTTCGAAGGTGACGTTGCTACCCCTGCTAGATGCGAAGAACTCCCATGACCGGCGTTCGAAGGTGGCGGCAGGGAAAGGCGGCAAAGGCTTGCATGGCTGGGCACGGCTGATGATCCGAGCACGTCTGGCAACGTTACAGGCGAAGAAATACTCACGAAGAAGCGAAGGAACACCTCCAGATCGCATGGCACACCGATACCAAGCGATGGTATTGGCGATCAGTTTGCATAGAGGAAGTGGCGGGTTTCGCATCCGATTCTCAGTAGCGAGCCTTGCGAAACTTGGACTTATCCCCAGCTGTGTGCCTTCCCCGTGATGGCCTGATTGAAGGACATCGGCCAATCTTCGCCTGGCCGCTAGGAACATCTGGTGGCCGAGCTACAGGTCTAAAATGACGGAAAAGAAATTGTGCAAGTGCAAGTACAACTATCAGTACAACAGGTACATTTCTCTCTGTACCTGAGATCATCATTTTAAGCTTCACGCCTCCTGCTTGGCCATGTGCAGGCGCAAGCTATTGGTTAGAGTTTCTGCCCAAGTGTTGCGCAACTCGCTTGCACCAAAGCTTGAGTCTACTACGATGCTATGGAAACTTGGATAGGAGATGAGCAGCACTACTATGGCGGACATAATTTGAACATTCATTCCTCCAGGAGAGAAGATCAAATTGCGTGCTACAGACCTACAGATCTTCGGCAGACCATCTTTCGGACTTTGAAGGCTTCTTGGGCTCGGCTCTGTTGCTGTCTGTGATGAATGCGGACCGGGTGTCCAACTCCTCCACATTCATCCCGATGCTTAGATCAGGCCTCTCCAGAGTGAACTCCAGAGTCCGCATTCCCAATCCTCGAGGGCCAGCGGCGACTGGAGTTGTCCTTGTACCTCCACACTCGGATATCGGAGGTACATGAGCACGCTACATACACGTGGTTGTGCAGAAGGGACGTGAATCAGGCTTCGTCAGGATTGCAGAGGTGAAAGCCTGATTGCCGAATAGCCTGGATGCTCTGGAACGGACGGCTGTCGTACATGATGTAGGATCGAGCCACAGACATGTCTATAGACACCAACAGCCAGCGTCGAAGGAGAGGGTCATCGAATTGTCACCCCGAACAGTGAATGCATTCTCTTCCAGCCCTTCGACTCATCTGAGGTTTTATCGTAGTCGTCTAGCTCGATGCCGTATTCCTGGATACAGCACTCGAAGGGGGTATTGCTCACCTGGCCCATGCCACCAGTTTCTTCCAGATTTCCCCACAGGATGAACATCTTCTCGCGGACTCTTGCAAGAAGCTTTGGGTTATGCCTGAGGTCATCAGGGTCCTCGAAAGTGCTACCGAACAGCCACTGTGCGCTGTCATGGTGCACTTGCACCCAGATCCTATGCGATTCAGTGTCCTCAGAGACACCAGCAGGGAGGACAGCGTCTTCGAGCAACAGGGAGAAGAACCATTCGTATGCAGGTGATTGTATCGCCCAGTCAGCTTTGTGCGGGCTACTTTCGTCGATAAGCTCAGACGAGACAACGAAGTCTTCCAAGATTTTGGGCTCGTAGTCAACCACACGAACGCGGGCTCGATATCTTGCGTTGATGAATGGAAGCGAGTATGTGCTTCCATCTGGTGCTTCGTTGGTATGCCTTGTGTCGGTAGAATCCAGAATGTCCTTCACTGGTGTCAGAGTAACTTCTTCGTGAGCGCATTGCACTGATGGATTAGTCCTGGCAGGATTCAGGCGTGGGCGGTTGGCAAGCGCTGCATGGTCAGTACCAAAAGCTGTCGACCCGTTCTCAGCCATCTTCGCTGCCCGCTTCTCTTGTTTCCTCTGCCGCTTCTTCTCCTTCTTTGACAAGTTCACCTTAGTGGCTTCTTGCTGAGCTATCCTGGCATTTCGTTTGTTCCAGTACTTCTCTTTCCGCGCCATCATTTCTTGGACCTCCGGTATGGCCAAATTGTTGAGCTTCTGAATCTGTATCTTCTGGGGATACTTATCATCTGGCCACATGTCGCCCTCCAAGAATGCGTTTTCCGGTGTTACTCTCATCTTGACATTCTTTAGCAACACGACATCGCCTTCGCTGAGATTTGCATTGGCGAATCGTGCGTGTGGGCCCTTTGTATTGACCTTATACACATGGTAGCCCCAAGGTCCCTTCCAGGCTTTCTTCTTTGGTCCATTATATCCGTAGACATCTCCATCCCTGATCGAATCCACTTCTTCTTCTGGGTATGTATAGCGTCGGACTGCCTGATTTTCGGTGTAGTCCGTGACGTACAGATCGCAGCCATTTGAGGTTCCAAATGTCTTGATAACGATGGCATAGATGTCTGCCCAGGCCTTTTCGCCGCCTCTGAGATCTTTGATTGCTTTGAGCTTTGGGTTCTTCGGGACAGTATCAACTTTCTGTCGCTTTGCAGCTGGTCCAGCCTCAGGCTCTTCAAGTGGACGACTGCCGTTGCCACTTCTTTCCGAAGCCAAGTCCACGAAGGTCCTCATAGCCTCGTTGACATGAATGACGTATTCCTGCTCAATAAGATCGAGCTTTTCAATATGCCTGGGTATTCCA
Source organism: Pseudocercospora cruenta (assembly GCA_013365205.1). Taxonomy (NCBI): domain Eukaryota; kingdom Fungi; phylum Ascomycota; class Dothideomycetes; order Mycosphaerellales; family Mycosphaerellaceae; genus Pseudocercospora; species Pseudocercospora cruenta. The sequence continues at coordinate 19,598 of JAASFE010003175.1, forward strand.
AGTCGTGGTATGAGACCTTTGCCAGTCTTGTATTTGAGACTGAAGGCCTTGCTCGGGATTTCCGCTGCTGGAAATACAGTGGCTTCCGTCTGGTAGTTTGAGATCACCATCTTCATATCGCGGCTCATCACTTTGACGTTTCGAAGAAGGACCATGTCACCTACCCTTCGGACTTTGGGCATACTGTCTAAATCGTCCTTGAAGAATCGACAGGTCAATCCTTCCGAGCCTTCGATTGCCCGAGAAAGCTTTTCATCCAAAAGCTTGAAGCTGAACATGTAACCCGAGCCTCTGGTCTTCGTAGGCTCCATCAAGTCAACGACAGCACCGATGATGCTGACGAAGGTCTCATCAGCAGACCGATACGCGGTCGCGAGATCCACGAAACCGCCAGGCAAGTCCATCGTCAATGGCTTGTGGCGGAATACCGAGCCTGCTCGTGCAAAGGTAGCACTATCTGCGTCCAAATTATGTGATGCTCGCGCACTGCCGATGTTCTAGCCAGGGTCTGGATTGACGCCTTGATAGCATTGTCAAGTCTGCGTTGTGCCGACTTGATGGTCTTGAAACGATGGCAAGTGCTGGAATTGGTTCCGAAGTCAGACTGGGTATTAGCAAGTGCAAGTCGAGATGCCAGGCATTGTGAGGTTTCTTCGGTTCTCGCTGGCATTGATCGCGTGAGGAAGAGCGTGTCGCGGGGCGCGACTGGTCTAAACTCTGTTCGCGAAGCATGTGAAAAGCCTGACACAGGCAGGCGCGGACCTCCCACGATTTCTCACCGCATCTGGTTTTCTCCTGCCTTCAGTTCTGCACTATACCGCGACATCTCACTTGTAGCTCAGACACCACAAGGATCCACACGCTCTTGCTTGCATCGCCTTTAGTTCTGCTTTGTTTCTCGCCACTGAGCGCTCCTCGCAATCAGCCACGACTTTTGAAGCCGAGCATCTGGGGAGCTAAATCACTTGCGGGACTCTGTTTTTGCTTGAACGTCACTCACGCCTTTTACCCTGACTCTCAAGGCTTGCCTCAAACTTCTGCAGACACTCGCGCCTGCATCTGGTCAAGTCGAGTCGGCATACAATCCATTTCAGCAGACACCACCTTAAGCATTCGCAGAGGCAGCACGCACAGTCTTAACCATGGCGGAACGCTACATCCCCGAGCATCGCCGTAACAACTTCAAGGCCAAGAGCACATTCAAGCCTGATGAGCTCCGACGTCGTCGCGAAGAGCAGCAGGTCGAGATCCGAAAGCAAAAGCGCGAAGAGAACCTCGCAAAGCGTCGAGGCATCGGCGCCCGCGGTGATGGAGCACCCGGAGCTTCCCTGGGCGCCGCGCCAGATAGCGACGATGAGGGCGCGAATACTGAGAGCCAGGTAAGCTCATGCTTTGTACCAAATCAATTGTATCAAATACTGACTTCTCTCCAGCTCAACGAGGAGCTGCCAGTTATGGTTCAGGGCGTCTTCTCAGACAAGATCGAAGACCAAATTGCCGCCACGACCAAGTTCCGCAAACTCCTCTCAAAAGAGCGAAACCCACCCATCGAGCGAGTCATCGAGACTGGCGTTGTCGGCCGCTTCGTCGAATTCCTCCGCTCACCGCACACCCTCGTCCAGTTTGAGGCCGCTTGGGCTCTGACCAACATCGCCTCCGGCTCAGCTCAGCAAACGCAGGTGGTCATAGAGGCGGGAGCAGTACCAATATTTGTGGAACTGCTCAGCAGCCCTGAGCCTGATGTCCGCGAGCAGGCTGTTTGGGCACTCGGAAACATTGCTGGAGACAGCCCAGCATGCAGAGACTTTGTCCTTGCACAGGGCGCTTTGCAACCGCTTGTCCGCTTGTTGGGCGACAGCCGGAAGCTCAGCATGCTTAGGAACGCGACATGGACACTCAGCAACTTCTGTCGTGGCAAGACACCACAGCCAGACTGGAACACAATCGCACCCGCTCTTCCAGTCCTTGCGAAGCTGGTCTACTCCCTCGATGACGAGGTCTTGATTGACGCTTGCTGGGCAATCTCATATCTCTCCGATGGATCCAACGATAAGATCCAGGCCGTGATTGAGGCTAACATCCCACGTCGTTTGGTTGAGCTCCTAATGCACGCCTCCACGTCAGTTCAGACTCCTGCTCTTCGCTCGGTTGGCAACATTGTCACTGGTGACGATGTGCAGACCCAGCTCATCATCAACTGTGGCGCTCTTCCTGCTCTCCTGTCCTTGCTCAGCTCTACCAAGGATGGCATTCGAAAGGAGGCATGCTGGACGATTTCCAATATCACGGCTGGTAACAGCACCCAGATCCAGGCAGTCATCGATGCGAACATCATCCCACCACTTATTCACCTCCTGAGCCACGGCGACTTCAAGACCCGAAAGGAGGCATGCTGGGCGATTAGCAATGCCACGAGCGGTGGGCTCCAGAAGCCAGACCAGATTCGCCTGCTTGTGCAGCACGGAGCCATCCGCCCGCTCTGCGACCTCCTCGCCTGCCCAGACAACAAGATCATTCAAGTTGCACTCGACGGTCTCGAGAATATTCTCAAGGTTGGCGACATGGACAAGGAGGCACAAGATGGCAGCTCTGAGCCACCAGTCAACAGATTCGCTCTCTTTATCGAAGACTGCGGTGGCATGGAGAAGATCCACGACTGCCAGAACAACAGCAATGAAGAGATCTACATGAAGGCATACAACATCATCGAGAAGTACTTCTCGGATGAGGACGGTGATGCTGATGTCAACGACTTGGCACCCGCTCAGGGTCAAGATGGCCAGTTCGGCTTTGGTGCTCAGCAGCAACAGCAGAACTTCAACTTCGCCAATGGCGGAGACAGCATGGACATGTAAGGAGCTTCACATTATCAGGCTACAGCCGGCTCCACTTTACGACATGCTTGCGATAGGCAGAAGAGTAGGACGGTCCCGTTGCCATCACCCAGCTTCGAGGACCAGGTAAGTAAGCATCATGAGGATTTGGACATGCACATGCCGGAGACGACGCCATGACCACTCATGAATGCGGTATCCCCATGCGAGCACGAGCCCAGCATCGATCCACAGCACATCAGCAGCTTCCAGCGATCCATTGCACCACTCGTCCCGTTCTCGCCAGTTTCGACCGACCCAACCATCTTCCATCTTTCCCGCAATCAATAACATGGCGATACCCCTTTTGGACCCCTTCGGCATCCACGACGCATGGACTTCAACATCATCATTCTCATCGATCTGCACGTTTGTAGCCACGCACACCCGCTTGGACTGGCGTTACTGGTACTCTTTCAAGTTCGCTCACGATGAGTCTGGGAGATTGACTGGTGGTATGAGGCAGCGCTGCGTTGCGCCCAGAGCTGGCTATCAAAACGCGTGTTGCGCAGCGTGTTGATAGATTCGAAATGATCAATGTACTTTGCTGAAGCCTATCTACTGCAAGCCTCTCGTCCTCCCGTGATACTGCGGAGAATGCTTAGATTACACGACTCCGTGAAAATAGGAGATGTGGTCGTCCCTGATTCGATCATCAATGTCACCGCATCAAGGTTGGCCAGGGTTATGATGACCATTAAAGTAGATTTCAGATTACCGAAGAACTAACGCACCGCTGCACAAATGACAACACTGACTACACATTAATGGCTTGAGGCAGACTGTGAGAGCACGAAGCCTGGTTTTTGTTGAGAAGTACATCAGGTCTCGGTACTTGCTTGGCGAGAGAGGAGTGTTTCCGAAATCTCCCTTCTCATCTAGCATGCAGATTACTGGATGGGCAAACGCGTGCAGGAAACATGAGCACGCGACAATCCATGTCTGCGCACAGAGCCGTGGTACAGAAAGCGGCAGAAACGACCGTTGTGTTTCGAAATGGGGGCGGGGGCCCAAAAAGAAGGTTGCATTTCGGAAAGAGGTGGTCAGACCCAGACTTGTTCGCCGAGAACAGCGGAGTGTGAGTGGTAAGCAATGACGGCAGGCGTGAGCGGGCCACGCTGCGAAAGCGTGGCTACAAGATTTCTGTTTGACGAAAAGTCTGTCTGTCGCGTCGTCTGGAAGTTAGACGAAACGCGAGGGTGAAGGTGGCTGTAGCAGTGTAATCTGACAGCGAGTCCGGGCGTTTATGTTTGGAGATGAGCCTTTAAGATGAGATGGAAGGGTCTTGGCATTCGACGACTCCTCGTTGCTGTGATGAGGTCCACTTTAATCACTCTCCGTACCTGGTCTGATGAACCCACACTTCACTCGGCCAGCAGCAGCACCAGCAGCGGTTCACTCAACAAAATACCACAATCTTCTACATATGCATGGCTCTGATTGCATAGCATAGGCAGTCGTCTAGTTGCATCGACAGCATTAGAGTTTTCTGCCGCCACGCGCCAAGTCCCAAGTCCCAGCGGCCGGAGCATCCTCCCAAGCGTTGCAGTACTCCTCTCCCGAACAGCAAACTTGTCCAGCACCCGCCGTACACACTACCACCGCCGAGCACCACACGAACCACACGCTTGCACGACGACGACTCGGAGACTGCGCGCTCGCTGGTCTGGAGCCGCTTTGCGAAGGAGCGTCGGTCGCTCGGGTCTGGTCTGCCGCTGCTGCGTCAGAAACAAAGCCAGCGCACCGACACCGACACACGCTCACGGCCAGGAAGCGTGAGAGTTCGTCAGCGAGTGGCCACAACAATACCATCATCCATCTCGTCTCTTGGACTCGGCGCAGGTTGGAGTGAATTGTCTTGTCTTGCATTTGCGGCGTTTCTGTTCTTGGCTCGGTCTAACGCTCCTGCCACCGTCCGCGAGTTACCAGCGCCATCCAGATCGAGTCCATCGAGTTTGCCTCGACTTCGCATCCGACACGAAGGCTTCCAGTTGATTGCCGCACTGCGCGGCGTCCTGCTGAGACGCAAACATGCGCGAAGTCAACTTCAGCATCCCCAATGCAAACAAAGCCTCCGTGGGCATCACAACCGCCCTCTATGACCGACGAGCGCTGGACTGCACGTCTACACTCCCTCTCATCAACTCTTTGAACAACCTTGCATATCTGACGACCTCGTCCGGCCGGATTCGGGACATACTCACCGTCGATGGCGGGATTGAGCGCCTGGTATGCATTCTCAAGGAGGGTCGGAGTAAAGACATGATGGAGATGTGGAAGTGGAACCTGGCTTTTCAATGCATCGTAAACATCGGCGTGAGAGGCTCAGAAGCAGTGCGAACCCGCGTCGTGGAGGCTGATATGGTTCCTGTCATTGCTACCATTCTGGATAACTACTTCCAGGTGGTAGAAAAGAGCAGAGAACGACTGGAGCAGGAGAATAGAAGGAAGTGTCCCTTCAGCAGAGGCTTTTCGCGCTCTTCAAACAGGAGCGAGAACAGCGAGCGAAGGAGCCGACGACATGCTCCACCTCCTATCTCCATTCCAGAACCCAGCAGTCCTCCCGAGGACGAGCCCGCGAGTGAAACCACGCCAACAGTGCACACAGCAAACCTATCCCTCAGTTCACCTCCAGAGCGGACAGTCTTTCCACGCCAACACAGATCCAATGATAGCCGGGGTCAGCTTTCTTCGCCCACAGGAGGTAATAGCCGACGGGAAGCCCCCATGTCTTCCTTGACTTTGCAAAGCAATGTTGGACATGGATTTGTGCGACCAGTCCGTGACATTGATCGACTCCCGTCAATGCTACCGACACTGCACGCAGAATTGAGCTCTCAACCACAATCACCTACCACCCCTGGTGCTCCCATGCAGCAACCTGGCAGTCCACGAGCCTCAGCCAGCGGGATGCGACCACGAAGGAGACCTTCCATTCGACATCAATTGTCTATCTCGGGATCGGACGATGACGGACAGCTGGAGGAAAGCGTCTCCGAGGAGTCGACCGGCGCGGACGGCGAGCCAATGGTCGGCATCCAGTCAGACATCGCAATGGAAGATATCGGAGACGACATGGACCAACAGAACAATGGTGTACCCCTTGCTGTGCCTGATGTGTCGAGCGCAGATGATGAGACATTCAGCATCACTCACAGGGCAAATGGAGATGGTAGCATGGCTGCAACGCCCACTCAGGGACAGGTCAATCTGCCACAAACACAGCTTCCACCACCAGTCAGCGCCATCAACGCCACACCCCCGAACCTCAATGCTCCTGCTTGGTATCCTGGAAGAGGCCTACCACTTGATCGACCTGCACCCGCAAGCATACTCGCTGCGATGCCACGGGACGAAGACGTTCTCATGTCCCTGCAGCTCTTGGCGTATGTGTCAAAGTATTGCAATCTGCGATCGTACTTTCAGCAGTCGCATCTCGTACCAAGACTTAAGATCGACCGCGAGCTTAGGATGCTTGACCCAGACTACAATCCTGCCACCCAACCAGCGCCGACGCAGGAAGAGCTTGACGACGAGTGGGACAACGAGTTCGTGAAGAAGCCTGACGAGAAACCATACAACATCTTCCCTCTCATCGAAAAGTTCACCGCGAAGCCATCGTCGTCCCACCGGCACTCCAATCCAGCGTCTCCACAACAAGGTGACATGCAATACTGGGCTGGCGTCGTTATGCGAAACCTCTGCCGAAAGGATGACAGCAGAGGTGGTATCAGGCAATGTGCATACTGGCAGTGCGGCAAATGGGAGGAGTACACTCGCCAATTCGCCAAGTGCCGACGATGCAGGCGGACCAAGTACTGCAGTAAAGAGTGTCAAAAAGGTGCATGGGGCAGCCACCGATTTTGGTGCGTTGCTGCTGAAGACAGCAGAGACGGTGAAGCTGGATCGAGCGAGCACCGGCATCGACACCACACATCCCGCCACCACCACCATCATCACTGAGCCTTCAGCAACACATTTGACTGCATCTTTGATTCGGGAGGCCCCACCATAATGTTTATACGACCCGAGCTCAAACAGACGACGCTCTGCTGTTTATCACTTGGAAGCACGGCATAGCAAGGAGTTCTCACAGTGTGCTTTTCTGGCGTCAAATCTTACGATCTAAGGACATGGAAGATATGCACTACCATACGTGGTGCGAACAGCAAAATGCTTCTCGGGTGGACATGGATCCATTCTGAGTTTGGGTGATTGGGATCACAACCTATTGGACACTTTTATTATTGGATCAACGATACCACAAAGTTTTTTCTACTTGAGTTTGAATAAGGACGGCATAGGTACCGTCTGATGGCTTCTAGCAACTGAAGTCTACTGGGCGATGAGCTAATGCTATGGGAAATGGAAGAGGGAGTTTTGATGTTCTTTCACGGCTGAGTAGTGGAATGGAACGAGGCGTGAAATGGATTTGTGGAATAGCATTGAGGAAGGCATTACTACGTCTCATGAAACGACATCATTCATTCATAATCACGTTCCTTGTCGATCTATGTCTTCTGTGCCAGCGCCGGTGAGCTGCGTCGTGCCACGTGCAAGCGCGGCCCGTGCTGAAGGAAGATGGGCAACGTGGGGCATGCTCAGCACATGAATGTTTCCTCCCTCCCACCTGCCATACAAACATCGTCTGTACGCCCACCAAAGTCTATGAAGGCTTCTGGCGGCGAGAGCAAGACGTCAATATGATTTACGGTGATCCAACAACCCTCAGTAGACTCCACGAGTCTGCGATACCATGAGCGACTGGATTGAGCAGTACTCAGCTGCTCTAGACGCCAGAGATGCCCGCGAACAGGCTCATAAGCCATACATAGATGCCTGTAAGCACGATCATACTCATTACTTTATTCCTCTTCATCTGACATTTCTAGACACTCGAGTCGCAGACCGCGCCGCAGCAGCTCGGCAAGAATACGAATCCGCATCTAAGAAGCCTGCCTCACCTCTCCCTCTCGATCGAACCGCGACCTCCTCAAAACGCGGATTCATCACCAGATCCCCTCCTCCAGTACAAGACTCTTCGGATGCCCTCTCCGCTCTACGAACCGATCTTGCCAATACCCAGCGCGCTCGAGCTACTCTTCAATCCCAAGTCACAGACCTCACATCCCAGCTCACAACCCTCCAAGCTTCCGAGAAACGTTCTGCAGCACAAGTTGCAGCCCTCCAAAAGCAAAAGTTGGAGACGGAAAGGAAGTTGAGGGATCGAGAGGAAGAGATCAAGGGAAAGAGTAAGATTGTGGAGGAAGCGCAGGATGAGATGGTCAGTTTGCAGTTGCAACTCAATATTGCGGAGAGGAGGAGGGAGGAGGTCGAGCAGGAGAATAAGCAGCTTGTGGAGAGGTGGATGAAGAGGATGGGGGAAGAGGTTGAGAGGGTTAATAGGGGGAGTGGGTGGGAGTGATGATGAATACGGTAAATCATAAGACACCAAGAGACCATGAGACGAGCATGCGATGAAATATCATTCGATTATGGAATAACAACACCTCCTTCGGTCTTCTAATTCATCCTATCAGACCTCTATTCGCATTCACGTACGAAGTGGCATGTCGACAATCCTCGAGAAGACCGTCATCCCGATTAACACTACCCAGATCCGCATGATAGCTCACAAGTGGCAAGCCCCAAAGCTCGTAGGCACTTCTCCAGAAATCTCTGAAATGCGTATAGCAATGATGCCACTGCAGAGCTCCGTGCGGTCCGCCATTCGACCTTATAAACTGAGTCAAGATGGTAGCATAATTCAGATCCATGGAGCTGTCGTTGGCCTCGTCATCGAACTCGTAGAAGCGACCGGTGCCACTCAACTTCTTTTTGTCCCAATAGAAAATTACGGGATCAGTGTCTTCAATGGAAGTCTTTAGATGGAGCTGACGGGCACTGAACTTGAAGGATATCATGCCTCCGTATTCGGTTCGCAGGTGTGAGTCGTTGCCGGTTGTGTATCTGAAAAGATACAGTGCTTTGAGGTCCTTGTCTCGAGCGATTTCTTGAAGGTAATTCGCCATGCTTTTCTCGGCTGTGATCCAGCCATCGGACTCCTTCTACAATGGAAGTCAGCACTTACGACATGGATTTCTGAGATCTGGTTCGTTTACCAAAACAGCTTTACCAGTACGATCCAGACTCTTTGTTCTAGAAATCCCATCTTCGTGCTTGAGTTTGGTACTACGATGATCTTCTGCTAGTTCGAGAAGTTCTTCTGGAGGCAGAGTCACGAAGCCTTGGGGTGAGCTGGAATTTACCACGAGGCCGGTGTTCTTGCATCGAGCTAGTCGATGGCCTCTTGAACGTCATGATACTCAAATTCGAACTCTTGTACGCCTTCGAGCATGCCAAGATACTGATATTCCCCAAGAGCCCGAGCTACCTGGACGGTGAAAGTAGTGCAGCGACCTGGAGAAATTCGAAAGGCATCATTGTTGGACAGGCAAGCTTCTAGGTCGATTGTATTTGGCGCAGCTATGTCGGCGTCGATTTGATCATGAATTGCATCACTTTGTGGACCATAGGGCACATTTTTAGCCTTGACGAGATCAGGTCGATAGACGAATTTCTTGGATCTGAGGACTTTTGGGTTCTCCCAGAGTTCTTCATCGCTCACACCAGCTTCTCTTTCGAGATAGCTGATCATGTGGAAATTCGTATACGGCGCGGCATCGAATGTTCTTCGCCAGAATTTGTTCACGAGCTGCTCTGTCTTTTGCAGGTCGGAGGTGGCTTTGAAGTTGACTGGGCTTGACTTAATTGAAGTCTGTCCAGGAATCTTATTGACTGTTTTCCTTCCTTGCCGAGATTGTCGATTTGCTTGTGCCCAAAGACTCGCGAGAAGGTAGTGCCGAGGTTCCATTGGTTGGGGTCTTCTTCCCAATCTTGATCCTTTCCACGAGCTGCGTTGGCCATGATTGATTTTGGCGAGCTAGAAAGGGCGGAAGTCAAATTGTCTGGAGTATGGAGCTTTCTCAGCCTTGTCGATGCATAATGAACTACATTTGGGTCAGTACAATGGAGGTTACACCAATTCAGCCGCAGCTGAGATTCATCTCAGGGAATGACAGGCAAATGGGATAGGTTTCTGATTCTGCGCGTCGTAGCAAGGAGAGGCCGCCTCAGAGCACGTCAGTCCTCGAACGAGGCCGACTGATACCTCAGTGAGCCATTGCGAAGTGCTACAGTGGTTTATGGCTGAGTGTAGAGTCAATCCGAGCAACTGCAATGCGCAGCTAATTAAGAGAAGTACGTCTGAGACCCGTGAACATTCCAATGCAGCCTTGTTCCTCTCACGCGCCTACTAAGGCAATTACGTTCGTGCAAGCCCCAAAGACTGCCGGGCGCAGGTAAGTCGATCCGCTCATGTGCCTAATAAGCTGCCTGTTAACCACAGTCCCTAGGATAAGACAGAGCCAATGTGGGAATGGTAGGCACCTGAAGCTTTGCAGTGTGTTTTGGCCGGCAGAAATGCTATGGACTTTCTGTAGCAAACATCCAAGCCGTGCTAGATCCATCATCCTGCCTTGCAGACTGTCTTCAAATTCACAAGCGAGGGCTTTGTGACTCTGCATACGGAGCACCAACTCATTATTCAAAAGAATGGTAGTCTAGAAATGTGCAGGTCAGTATCTGATTGTCTATACAGCTTTGTGTTCGGCAGCCATTCCATGTCATATGGTGGGTTTTATCGGAGATTCGGTGTGAGCTGTACAACAACTGGGTGATACCGTACAGATATGACCTGCAGATTGCCGAGCATTTGCAGGTATTCTGACACGATGCGATGATCCTGACGTCTGAAGGAGTGGCCAGACCTCGCTGCTCTTTGGCAAAGAATCATCACGAAGAGCCTGAGCGACTGGGCTTATTCGTGAGAAGCGCGCTTGCCAAATTGCTGGCCACAGTGTTCTCTGTCTCCAGCTCAAGGTCCAAAGTGATCTCTTGTTGGGCTCGAGGTCGTGACCGATAGCTCTCTAGGATCCCTTCTTGCTCTTCCAAATGCCAGTATACATGCCAGAGCCGGATATAGCTAAGTAGATGTTCATCCTTTCGATCTTCGTCAGTATTGATACTTTTAAGACTGAAGCAATGCTTTGCCTTGTGGACGTGTTTCTCTAGAGAGCTCCTCGAAAGCTACATCACAAGGTTTGGAGGTCGCCATGGATTGCGTCTCGGTTACTAGCCTTAAACCTTGATGGCGTGGTTTCTCCTGAAGCACTGTGAAAATGTCCGCAAGCTTGCGGGAAGGAGAGCCATCGGGAGCTGTTACGATACTTTTTGACGCCTACAAAATTTGTTTGCTGCGACAGCGCTTCCACCTCCGCGGCTCATGAGACAGAGGTGAGGAGCTGAAAGCGAGAAGCACTGTCAACGCCACGAATCGAGAAGTGATCGAAGCCACAGTGGTGATTGCGTTCGACCAACGGCAGGGATTAAATGGCCTGATGAACAGATCCTTGTGGCTGACCAGATCTTGTTTCGTTAAATTCGTTTTCCCCAGGGCGCTCGGACAGCAATTTTCGATCACTCTGTTTCCGCGACAACAAGCATCGTATCCCAGACAATTGGCAAACCGTTGGACATTGCTGAGTGGAGATGGTCGAAGCATGTGGGCACGATGAGCTGGCCTGGCAGTTCATTCTCCGCTTCCGCTTGCAGGAGACGTCGTCTTGTGCCTGAGAGTCTGGACAAAGATGCAATATTGAGATCAACGCCCGTTCACGAATCGGGATCGAATGACGTAGGCTGCCTTGCATTCGAGGTACAGTACAGGTTCTGTGGCCAACACGCGCCTGGCGTGATGGGCATGCCAGGAAAACCTGGCACAGGCTGGTTGAGAGCGCCAGCGGCGACTAGCCGACGGGGACACTGGAGCTACAGTGAGCGAGGAGTAGTCACATGCGCGAGCCAAGTAAAGAATGATGCATTGGAGACGTGCTGCCGCGTAAATTCGAATTCAGTCAGTTGATGACGTACGTTCTGCTTCGCGCACAGTGCACAGACGAAGTTGTGTGTACCGCGCGGTTGCCCTGCCCTTCTACCAGACTCCTCTTGTCTTTTCTCCTCTTTCCTTCTCTCACACAAACAACCCAAACCCTCTACCAATTCAATTGATCGCGGGCGCGCATTACCAGCGTTGCATAATTCTTGAGATACCCCATCCGCGAGCATTGTCACTTCACGACTGTCACGATCCATTGCGCTGCTAGTGCTGCTGCAAACCACGTGCTCAAAACACATCAGGACCTTCAGCGAAGGGCACTCCAGCTTAATATCGGCATTTGGTTTCAGATCATCTGCTATCACAACTGAAGACTCAACCGCGAGCTTCAGATCTGATCAGTCAATAAACAACATCTTCCGACTGCGAGTAGCTCGAGGCTTCCCAGCAAACATTCGCACAACCCGCGATTGAATCATCGGCCAAGATGTCTTCGGGCAAGAACGTCAACGTTCCTACGAACCCCAAGATCAAGGAGCAGGATGTTAACGCCAAGCTCCAGCTCTACGGAATCTACTCAGGTACGCGCCTGACCGGGGTTGATGGAATCACCTCGCCACCAATTATTTTACTGACTTCCGATCACAGCATTTGCGCAAGGCAAAGTCCCCTCCAACAAGCAGATTGATGTTGCTTTGAACACCGCAATCAACTGGAAGGGTCTTTCGCAGCCCAATGGCAAGCTGTCCGCTGATGGACAGAAGCTGGTAAAGGACCTCCGCGAAGTCATTGAGAAGGCGAAAGTACTCCTCCTTACCAAGAACGACGGGTAAGATTTTTCTCATTACATGATACAAAGTGCGCATGCTGACTTCAGTATAGCAATGTTCTCCAGGACTTCATCTGGCAGACACAAGCTATCGGCGCTGGAGACGCCAGCACTCCTAATGCTCCAGTAGACAAGGAGACCGCCAAGCAGCACGGCAACCAGGCTGTTGAGGGTCTTCGCACTCTCGGCACGCTTATCATCACCAACGGCCAATTCCGCAAGCTCCTCAACGACGCAGTCACCCTCTTCCGTGACATCGCCGGTGATGCTGCGCAGAATGCTGCTTCGGCCATCAACCCAGACGAGGAGAAGCTCGCGCAAATCGATGCTCCAGCCGAGGACAACACCTGGCACGACGCTCCAGATCTCTCCAAGGACAACATCAAGAAGCAGATCAATGCCAACACCCCATTCACCAAGCAAGATGCGAAGGATGCTGCCGGCCAGGTCGCTGGTGACGCAACCCAGGCTGCCCACCCATCTGGCTCGCGCGACCCAACTGATGCTGCGGCACTCGCCCAGAAGGAGCAGCGGCAGGGTGTGTCCACTGGCCTCGATGCCCAAGCAGGTGCCAAGGCTGGCAAGGATACTGTTAAGAACAAGACATGGGATCAGATGAACGAGGAAGACAAGCAGCGCGTGCGCGAGTACCGCCAAAAGACCAAGGAGTACTTCCAGAAGAAGGTTCCAAAGGAGCGCCGCGAGCAGATCATCTACCGCTTGAAGAAGATGGTAGTTGAGATCCAAGGCCACCAGGACTGTAAGTATTCCCGTGCCGTGGACCGGATAGGAAAGATGTCTCTGCTGTGGACTCTCCGCAAGGACCACTGCCACTCGAGACGCTACATTATCCAGGTCATGGTAAAGTGTTGAAAGTGCAAGTGCTAACTCATGCTACAGACCAGCAGGCCATTGATACTTTGCTCCGTCTGGCCGAGGAATACACTGGCCACTCTAAGAACATCGCGGCCCAGTCCCAAGGAGCCGTCAAAGGTGCCCATTCCCAGGACTCCCTGACTACCGCGGAAGCTGACTTGAGGGTGCGTTGTGATTTAGAACTCTCCGAGAAGGGTCATATCAGCCAAATGCTGACTGATTTCAAGACACTTCTCGAACGCTTTGCCAACAGCACGTCATTCGACGACCTTTTCGATTCTATTAACCAGATCTACACCGATGCAGACCGTGACCCAGAGCTGAAGAACTTCTTCAAGAACGCTGACCGCTTCATTCGCCGCTGCCTCCAAGAGCAGGGCTACATTCTCCAAGACGAGTCGAATGAGGTGAGACCGTTGCAGAATTTTGCAAGCTTTTACCGTGATACTGACTTAGAGTAGGAATGGAACCGCCTCTACGACCACGGTAACTTCCTCCTCCGCGACCGCTACCGAAACCACACCGACCGTATTGTCGATGAGGTCAAGTTCTTGGCCGGCCAGTTCGAGGAGGACCCACAGAACAAGGCTTTCGGCGAGTCCATGGACAAGCTGTTCAAGGACCTTGGCAACGACTCCGAAGGCAAGCCAGAGTTCAAGCCACACCTCGTCAAGGATCTTACAGAGGTCCTCATCCCAGCGTTCTTCGAGAACGTCCGCTACATTCCAATCCCACGTATCGAGGTGTCCGACCCACAGATCGACGCCATTGTCGAGAACCTTGTTATCGAGGGCGACAACCTCGCACCAAACATGTTCGAGTTCGGCTCGGACAACTACTGGCGATGGGGACGCAAGGGCATCCAGAACCGCAACAAGAACAAGGTCATGCTGTCTGCTAGCGGCATCCAGATGGATCTGCGTGATGTTGCTTACTACGTCAAGAAGAAGCAAGGCTTCCCAGGTGTTACTGACAAGGGTGTCATGGACATCTTCCTTGGCGGCACTGGCTTGAGCTTCAAGGTGGCTATGGAGACTGCCGATAAGAACGACCGTCAGCACTTCTTCAAGATCAACACCGTCAGTGTTGACATCAAGAACATGGACATCAAGGTCAAGCAGTCCAACCACAAGTTGCTGTTCAAGCTCTTCAAGCCAGTCTTGTTCAAGGTCCTCAGACCAGTCATCCAGAAGACTGTTGAGAAGCAGGTTCGCGATGCCGTCACCAAGGCTGATGCCTTCCTCTACCAAGTCAAGCAAGAGGTCGACCGCGTCACTGAGGAGGCGAAGAACAATCCAGATCCAGAGAACTTGGAGAACATCTACCAGCGCTACTTCAACGCCTTCCAGAAGCAGCTGCAGAAGGGAGAGAAGAAGAAGGAGGAGGCCAAGGAGAAGGCAGCTCAGACTAACGTCAATGTTGCCGTCACCAAGAACGACTCCATCTTCAAGAACATCTCGCTGCCAGGTGGCATCTCCACCAAGGCTACCGAGTACCAGGAGCTCGCCAAGAAGGGTGACAAGTGGGAGTCGCCAGTGTTCAGCATTGGCAGCGCAAAGGAGTCATCTGGCCTCCCAAGCGTCTCTCACCCAACACGAAAGCCACACGCTGTCACTCAGGGTGGCGTTCGTGACCACCCATCAAGTACCTCCGGACGTGGTGTTGGTAGCGGAGTTGGCGGAGTTGGCGGTACTCCAATCGTCAACCAGCCTGTCGGTGTTTCGGGCAACCCAGTCGGCGCACCCCAGACTAACGGTAACTTCGCCAACCAGGTCAACGATGCCTTCAAGCCAAACGCCAACATCTAAGAAGCTGCCAGCTGTAGCACTTCCTCAGGTCTCGTCGACGGTTTCGACTTGGTGATCTAACCACGATACAAAAGCTCGGATACCCTCATGTACGACTGCTGTTTCGGGCGTTGGTCATCTGATGGAGAGATACCCAAACTTGTTTGTTTGTTCTGGAGAAATGATACCACTGCTGCGTTAGAAGGAAAGAAGAAAGAACACAGAAAATGGACACAGCCGATAATCAGTAATGTATACTCGGCGAGCTTACGACTCTCGCTTTCGTGTAACTTTTGTAGTCTTTTTGGAAATTGATGGTTTTCCCTTACTCTTGCTCAAGTGCATTCTCACATTCTTCCCTTGGATGTTTACGATTCTCGAATTGCATAAGTTGGGATTGCAATAATTCCGTTTCTAGGATGAGCGTCGATTTGTCTGGTTTGAGTCGGACAGCCTTAGGGTTGAACTTATTCTTAACGACAAAAACCCTAAGCTTTTGAGCCGCACCCGCTTAGCTCTGCCTACCATACTAATTAGTTAGTAAACCGAGTATTTACTATCGCTCTATATAGTCTATAGTTCTAATAATTAGTATTATTACTCGTTAATATTATTACTATCGCTCCGCTAAGTATATATTACTTAAGTATATATCCGTAGGTATAGTATCTTACCGTCGCGTCTACTACGTACCTAAATCCGGCTATAGCGCCTCTTACTAAGCAAGATAAGGCTATTATTAAGTAGCTATTACTTAATAATATATCGGTAAAGGATATATAGCTATTATAGCGTCGTTAGTATATAAATAGGTCGCTTATAGTAGTAAAACGTTATAGTACGAATATAAAGAGATATAGTACTATATATAGCTATAAGGGCAAACTAGGCCGTCTAAAGAAGGTACTACTATATATAAGGGACTTTATAATAGATATTCTTACTACTAAAGGTATAACCTAGATAGATAAGATATAAGACTAGCTCCTAGTTAAATTTAGTATATTTATCTATACCCGGACTATAGAGCGATATATCTATAATAAGGACTTTACCTATAAGATTACTTAGTAGTAGGCGAATTAACGCGACCGAGACGTAGAACTAGTATACTTAATTAATATATCTTACTAGATAAGCTAGTAGATAGTCTTTATTAATAAGATATACTATAGCGAGCGATTAGCTATTAAGAGGCGTAGATAGGTACCTAAAGACTTTCCTTATATTACTAAGGATTATTTATATAGACTATAGCGATATAGCGTACTTTTAGCGTACGTAATAGACGGCTAGCTTCTAGGTACGACTCTTATTAAGTAAGGTAGTATTAATAGCTAGACATTTATATTATAGCTCTAAGAGAGGGTATTACCGCTTTATAATCTATATCTAGGTCTACGGTCTATTATTATTATAGATAACTATAGGACCTATAGTAGAATACTTATCCGTAATATATACTATTAGTACGGCGTTATTACTAACTTCTTACTACTATATTCGCTATACCTAAATCTAATAGAGCCTTCCTTTTACTTATTTAAATACTAGATAAAGAGATACTAGAATATAATACCTAAATATAGGCCTAGAGACGACTAGTAGGCCGCGTTTAAGTATTACTTATAGCTTATAATTAATAGTTAGGGTAAGGATATAGACTATAGTAAGCTATTCCGTAAAGCTAGTATATTAACGTAGTAAGTTAGCTTAGCGTAATATATTCTAGTAGTCGGATTTTAGTATTCGAATATAGAAATAAGAGCGCCGAGTTAGCGCTATAACCGTATTAAAAAATCTCCTTAATTAGACTAGGTTTAGTTAAGTAATATCGCTATAGGGGTAGTAGGTTATATAGCGTAGAGAGTACTAAGGCTCCGCTTTATACCCTCGCGATCTTATCGTAAGCTTATCGCTTAGAAAGCCCGAGTCTATATACTTTAAGTAGGTAGAATATAGCGTATAGAGTACGTATCGATATATAGATTTTTATATAAAATATTTTAATATA
>JAASFE010003193.1:49261-106667 GCA_013365205.1 Pseudocercospora cruenta
GCTAAGAAGGTAGATACGAGGTTTTTAGCGGGTCGGCTTAGTAACTCGCTATACGAGAGATTATCTACGCTTAATTCTTACGCGCTAATAATACTACTTTTAAAAGCGATATCTATATTAAAATGTAGCTACGACATTATGCTATCTATTAGGAAAACAATGGAATTATTTGGTATAGTATATCGGGAATAGTAGTGAGATTAGTGTAGTAGACTATATAAGGGTAGCACCTGCCCGCCCCGCGGCTCAAAAGCTCAGGGTTTTTGCACTTGAGAATACAGCAGGTCTCTCGATGGTGCTGCTGGGTTCTAGTGCATAAGACTCGCTGTCCATTTGCTTCCTCTAGACCACTACTTCACCACTCTGTATTATACCTTGCCATTCCCATCCTGCTGTCGTCCTCTCCGTCACAGCAACAGTAACAGCCGAGCGGCGGTAGCAGCAGGTGGTTGGACAGCACCCTTACAATTCCAGGCTCCGGGATAGACCACCAGACACACAGTGAGACCTTCACTGCGACATCCTTGAGCCAGGCAATCAGCACAACTGTAACAGGAATTCCCTGCTCGGCTCGCCATTCACCAAGCGATCCGATCAACACAACTCCAACCCCTTCTCCCTTTGCATTGCTGTACGAAGCCTACTGCTCCGGAGTTGATACTTGCGCGACGCCGGATCCAGCGATAAGCTATATACGATTAATCTCCCACCTCGCTTGGTGGCAAGCGATTGTACGATCCAAGTACTCCTTTCCAGCTACTCGAAGCCAAAATGGCGTCTGCCAACAACACCACGTTTGGAGCTTCGATCGTGCCAACACCGGAGCGCCCAGCACAGCTCCCACAGCTCGTGACCGATTCTCCTGCACTCACGCCTGTAGTCTCGCGAAGCACCTTGCAAGAGGAATACACTGGGCCACACGTACCTCCACATTCGCCCTTCTACCAACACCCACCTTCATCAAACGAACTATCGCTACCGCTTCCAGCCACCAGACATGGCAAAGTGCACGAAATCTACGAGAAGGATCTCGAGAGTGGTAACGACACTCCACTCACGCCTCACACCGACGATGAAAACCCTTTCTCGCAGAAGATGGCGGTAGAGCACACGAAAGAATGCCAGATGTGGCCCTCGACGCAGACCCTGAAGCAAAAGTACAAGGAAGACAAGAAGCAGAGACGGGCGGCTCGAGGAGGCTGCTGCATGCCCGTTCGCACACAATGGAGCAAGCTCAGCGCCAGAAACCGTATTCTGGTCAAGGTCGCTATCGCCGTTCTTGTTATCGGTATCGCTGTGGGTTTGGGAGTGGGCATTTCTTCCGCGGTGAAGGGGTCATACTATGGTACGCCAACCCTGCAGACGCTGGTATATTCACGTACTAACTTTGGAATAGTCAACGATGGCAAGAGCAGTCAGGTGCAGCGGTGAGCGAGCAAGAAACCTGGTATGCCTCCACAAGTTCGCAGCTTGTCGTGTTTCAGAGCCAGCAGCTGACGCGTTGCAGATTCGAGCGCTTCATCTTACTCGCTCCCTTCCCATCACACTTATCTCGTCGAACACTCAAAAAGATACCCATCCTACTCGGAGTCCTGTTATTGTGCAGAGGTTGTTTGGCAAGGCGTATGGAGTTGTTTGCTAGCATCATCATCGACCATATGGAGGATCTAAAATATCAGCATTGGAAGTACATTTAGAGATGTGTACAAGTGTACTCGTAACGGCCGAGTTAATGTTTTGCGCACTGCGTTGGCGCCAGAAATCAAGAATCAGATCGCAAGGCGATGCTTGACAGGAAACCACTACCCCAGCTCCCTCCTTCAATCACGAGGCGCCGCAACAGTATTCGCATCCTCGTTTCGCACAAACAATTGCCGGCCACATGACATGAAAACAGTCAAGTGACAAGCATGCCAACATGAATGTGGCTGGAGACCTATTTCCAGGTATGACAAGCCTTGGCGAAATGTGAAGCTGACGAAAGCTGCGGCGGCGCAGAAGGCTCAATGCCTGATTTGCGAGGACACCAAGATTCTTGTCACATCGGAGCGAACAACTACCTCTGCGCCAACAGAATTTTGTGACTGGCGCCAGAGAGACATCACTGCTGTCCCGAAACTCAAGAACTACGACCAAGCGAAACCCTTGTTTGCCCGTCGGCCGCCGCACAAGACTCACTTCATCCGACTACTCCACATCGTATACTCATGCAAGGCGTAGCTGTATAGCTTCCCGTTTAGCCAAGAACTGCGTCACTTGTCTAAAACCTGAAACGCCTTGGGGACAACGTGGTTGATCACCGGTCGTACGCAGTAGAGATAAAGGTAGGGCACCATGCCTTCAAGATAGGTGGAGATCGCATGTCCTGCACTCGCTTCACAGAAGAACTCAGTACCTCTTCAATCTACTCATCAGAAAACATGGCGATCAAAGGCGGTCTTTTAAGGCTGGTCATGATCACGGCTTATTTTATTGCTTTTGTTTGTTCTTTGCTTATTGTGGGGAGTTTTGGTTGGGTATGTCTAGTCCTCTCCCTTCTCTTCATGTCGTCTCGCTTCGCGCTGACGCTCGCATAGTTCACAGCCGTAGACGCAACAACAAACAACGCCGCTACACTCGGCCTCGCCGCCGTCGTGCTACTCTACACAGCCATCCAAACCATCCTGATCTGCTGTACTGCTGGCATCACCTTACTATGGCTGCTCTCAATCATCGGCGACAGCATCTCTATTGTGCTTATGATCGCCATTGCCGGCATGAATCGTAGTGGAAGGTTTGGTTGTAATGGGAATAATTGGAGGGATTGGGATGAGGATACTTTTGATTTTATAAGAGAGATTTGGGATGATGGGGGTGTGCATGCTTGTAGGCTTTTTGTGGCGTGTTTTGCTGCTTCTTTGGTGAGTACTACCTACCTTACGAGAGATGTGATGGGCCAAAAGGCGAATGCTGACGCAAGGTGATGATAGGTTGCGATTTTTACGTTTGTGATTACGATCATATGCCAGGTGTTTGTGAGAAGGGGGAGGAGGGTTAAGGTCATGAAGAGTGAGGGTGATGTGTTGCCGCCTCATGCTACGCCTGCTTGAGGTGCTATGAGGGAATGATGGAGCAAGTTGGGAAGAGTGAAGATGCTTTTGATTGATTTTGGAGTTGTGAAGTCATTCGCTTTTCTGTATAGTCATCGCTTGATACCCATGGCTATCGATACTGATGGTGAAATTCATGTTAAGTACAGCATGCCCGGCCATGTGACTTGAGTTCAATACCCGTGTTGGGGTATGTCCATCTTCGCACGCCCTTTTCTCGCAGCTCTCCAGATCTGTCTAGCATAAAGGAAGACTTCAGCATCGATTTAGACGTCAAATCCAGCGAAGTCAGTCGCTCAAGCATCCTTGCCGCCGCTGTGAAAATTGGTCCATGAGCAGGATCCACGCAGCCAGACTCCTTTGTGTCGCCGCAGTGAATCAGGAAGTATGCATGCAACATCTCATGCACGAGTGTACCAAGAGCGGTGGTTTTGGGCAAAGCTTCCCATTTGTAGTTTGTTCGCAACCAGATCGTCACTCGTTTGTTGAACAAGGTCGCAGGCTCTGTCATGCCCATAGCAACCTGTTCCTTACCCCTGAAATGTTTCCAGCGCACATATACTCTTCTTCGAAGATCGCCATTGAAGTAGCAGGCATCAAGGTCATCGAATACCTTGATGATAAGGTCCCACGTAAGCTTTTCGCACTTCATCGCCTCACAGAGAGCTTTCCATCTGGCCCTACTTCTCGCATCTGCTCGCTGGTACGTGCAAAGCCTTTCGTAGGCTTGTTGAAGCGAAATTTTAGGTGGATTCCTTCGAAAGTATTTGTGACCAGGGCCGACCCTTGGGTCTTGAAGTATGCTGAGCTCTTTTGAGCTCACTGGATATAGGGTGCCATGACCATTGCAAGCGGTCATGTCGTTGGCAACGACATTGTTGCTGTAGTAGAAGTCGGGCACCGCGCGCGAGCTTTGTGAACCCATGTCGCGTCGTTGTATATGCCTGTTACGTGGGTGGGGGCCAGAAGCGAAGAGATTATATGCGCTGTCGGAGCTTGGTGTATATCATTCATTCACCAGGTCTTCTCTATAGACTATGTTCCTCTTTCTCTTTCTCGCGCCGCCACGCTTCGAAGTCATACCCTACGTCCTCCAGCCTTCGTGTCTTGTGGCGAGCTTCGCCTAGATCATTGAAGGCTTTCTTGATGTTCGGGAATCGTTCTCTTATCCAATACTGCTTCTCGCTCCAGTACGGTGGCGTTTTGCCTACCGAGCCATTCACTCCCTCTTTGGTGTCGTCAACGCTGACAGCCCAGTCATGCAGCATATTGAGGTAGTCTGCGTCTTTGGGAAACTTCAGCACATGGAATGACGTCCCTTCGCCAGCCTCCTTCACGTTGTCTTCTTCCCATGCCTTCATTTCGTCTTCGCTTGGGAGTGTCAACCGCCCAGAAAGCACTCTTGCAACCAATGCCGACTGCACTTCTGCAAATGGGAATGGAATGACCTTTTGGTTCAGGACCAGGAATGATAGGGTAGGTCGTTGCCTGTAAAAGAGGTGGTGATATATGTTCTCCACCCGTCGCCCGGTAGATACGACGGGCGGGTCAAGCGCGTCCAGGAATGGATACGAGTAGAAGTAGCCTGTACAGTATACAACGGCATCGATATCGGTCTCTGTAGTGCCATCCGCAAACTTGACTCCTCGGCTTTCCCGTAGATACTCGATGATCTCTGGCTTCTCTTGCTTCTCCGGCGAAGCTCCACCAACGTTGAGATATGATTCTGACTTCTGAGACATCAATAGTGATAGCTTGCAGACAGTAGCTATCTGAGCACCAATATCGATCCCAGAAGCAGAGTTTCCAACAACAATGACCTTCTTGCCGGCATAATTCTCTGGCTTCCGGTAGTACTTTGAGTGCGAGATAAGTCCAGGATAAGCTCTGTTCCAGTCCTGAATTCCAGGCACGTCTGGTATATATGGAACAGCATAGTGACCACTAGCCGCGATCACGGCGTCGTATACTTCTTCCACAGGCGTGCTAGCCGACTTCCGTTCCACAGCCTGGGTCTTCACTAACCACTGATCCTGGCCATGAGGCCGCACATCCAGGACTTGAGTGCGGAATTGAATCAGATGCCGCACATCCTTCGCGTATTGTTCGATGTATTGCAGCACGTCCTCATGCTTGGGAAATAGCTGGCGCTCTTCAGGCCATTCAAGATCCGAGAAGCCCATCAGGCCGCGAGGGATATTTGTTTCCAGTCGCTCGTAGACTGCAGTCATAAATTGTGCTTGCTCTTGTGCGTCATTTGCTTCATTGCTATTCTTCCATATCGGCTGATCCAAACCAGCGTGCGGGCTGGTTTGTGGTATCGAGATATCTAGGGCAGATTGGCTATCGCATGGGATATAGTTCCACAGTCCTCCAACCGTGGATCGCTGCTCAAAGATGGTGATACGTGAGAACGCGTGCTCTGCAAGTAAGTACCTACCTTTCCAATCAGTCCCATGCCGTCATGTTGCAAGGCGGACTGTCCTACTTTGCCGCTGCTATGCCAGATGGGCCAGCGCCTATGATGGCTACATTTTTCGCTCGAAAGCGTTGTCGAGGTGGAAGCGAACCCATACTCCTTGCTCTTGCAATTGATCGAAATACTACACTCGCTCGAAAAGCCGCCAGAACGCTCATATACAAGGAATAGAGACAGAAGAATAGTGGACGAAGATTGTCGCCGATATCGAAGCACGTCACCGGCCGCTTGTCGGCAATGTTTCGCTTCGGCCAACCGCCTATCTTCTTCAACATCGATCACGTCCATTAACCTCGTAGTATCCCATCGCCGAAGCGGAAAATCGATGCGGGTCGAAAAGTGGTGACGATGTGCAAGATTGCGGAAATGGGAGATGTCGTGGGAGAGACGCGACTGCCGGCATCAAGCGGGCTGACAACATTCTACAATCGCATTGCTCCCTTGAGATACATACGCACTAAGAGCAATAATTGAGGAAGCTAGACAACTGGGAGATCATACGTTTGGCTTCGAAAATGCTATCTGACGTGCAATATCACGCGACTAGAACATCGGCGGGACAAGGACCTCTGCATCACCAACAACACCACCAGCACCCTGGACGACTACGCTCGGCCAAGTCTGATACCTGCTCATCTTTCGTACAGACTTCCTTCACCGATGGCACCGTGGTGTTCTTAATCTCCTCCTTCTCAGTATCCCCGACGACACACGTTGGGTTCAGCAAACAGCTGTTGACACACTTCTGGCCCCAAATACACTCTGGATTCTCCGTGTCTCTTCCGCATTGACCATGATCATTCAAGCTTCCAGAAAGCGTCCCCTGCTTCACATACAACTGAGATAAGGACACCTCGATCAGCCTGTGCACGCTCACCGCCACCTCATCCTTCAGGCAGTACTTCAAGCTTGCTCCTAGCTCGCGAAGGAAGACCTTCCTCTCAACTCGCGACAAGCCGAGCGTCACCATACAGTCTACCGGCACGCACTGGAAGATTGCTTTGAGTGGCCACAATGCTGCGTCGACATCGGGTAAAGCTGGAAATCTAGGGGATGTGGTGAATGCTATGCTGACTTCTCTCAGAGCTGTCATTTGTTGCAGAACGAGCAGGTCTCCCATCCGTCGCGGCTTCCTGAGATCCAGGCTGGTGAAGAATGCGAGCTTGACGATTTGTCTGAGCCACGTACTTGGAATTTGCGCCTCCACAATGGAGCGAAGGCCGCCGCCTCCGCTCACATATTGCTCAATGCCATCATGCCGCCACCCGCTATACAGCGATGCTTCAAGCACGAAGGTCTTGTTCCCGAAAGCTGTCTCTAAGGCCTCGTGTCGAATATGCCTGCATATCCAGAAAAGCTTTAGGTGACATCCTCTGCTCACCGGTCCATCATGATTGATCCGTCCAGGGCTGCGATAAAGATGTGCTAGCTTGCTCTTGGTCGCGGGCGGCAGGATGTATTCATATATCTCCAGTCGAAGCTCGGCGGGTAGGCTGAAGAATGATACGGTCGACATCCTGGAAGCTCTGCGGATAACACGATTCTTGGGGTTGGAACTTTGCTGTAGCAAGATAATGCACTACGGACCTTTGGCGCGCCTTTCTTGAGAGGAGCTTCTACATTTCAACGGCCGCCTAATTGGGGTCGCAAGCGTCAAGGGGGATTTCAACTCTTAGAGCGATTGCAACGATTGTGCGTGGCATCAGATGGCCAATTGTCAGATGGCTGAATCTGCTTATCGTTACTCTCGCGAGTAGTACCTTGGGACCGCAAAAGCATGATAACCTTCTGCTGAGTAAGAACATCTCATCGTCCACAACCGCCCAACCCGTAAAGCACACGAGAAAGCTACTGGGAGCGGCCCAGTGGCAGAATAATCTCACAAGCATAGGTCCATGCCTTTGAATATTCTCAGGCTTGTAACGGCGGCTATACTTGGGCGTATGGACGCGGACCCGACACATGCGGAGATCTCGCCTGACTCGTGGCTGCTCACATGCAAAGGCCAATGCGTGTCTAGCCGAGATCAAAATCCTTTGCTTTGCTGGAATACTTCCTTCCTTCCTTCCTACACACATGCTGGAGAACTTCCATTACCCGACCTCCGGCCTCCCATCCATCCCCGGTCATTGACTTGGTCTGGGAGGGAGGCGCACCATCCAAGCAAGTATTGACATCCCGCATCGCATACGTATCCAGGTAGTGTCACATTGAGAAAGGACTGCCTTATTCTCATTCGGATATCTGGCGAAGAGCAGGAACGCCGGACTGTCAGAGCCTGGTAGATGGTTCGCTTCCAGGGTGAGAAGGCACCTCTTGAGCGTCTGGAGGAAAGTCTGTGGGCAGCTCTAAATCCCCATCTTCGCGTGGCACATCGCTAATCAGTATACAGCCTTGCAGAATACGCAGAGAAACATCATGCTGCTGCGTGAGTAACCATCTATGTGAGTAAGTAGACAAGATCCGCAGCTTGGGTAGCTGCTGCCTTCTCCCTAAAGCTCCGCGAGCGCTTTCCTCATTGTCCAAGCGACGCCGAAGCCTGCCTTCCTGCCTTCCGTCAACGAGTGAGACTGGGAAAGGGCAGCTCCTCAGTCAGTCTCCAGTTTCATGATGCGGAAGCTTTGCTTTGTCCTCAGTAGCATATCTTTCTGGACCAATTACTACTTCGCACACAGTCAGACTGAGGACATCTGCTTACTACCAATATGCCTTACTCCAGAGGAGGCCGGGAAAAGATATGGGGCGTCAGAACTCCTCATAAAGCCTACGACAGATTGTGGCCTTCTCGAAATCGCAAACAGGGCTCGAGGCGAAATGGCAGAAGAACTAGAGCTAGGACTTCAGGACAAAATACAGATCAAGGATGGGTGGACCGCGTCTTCTCAGTACGCTCATTCGCGAGACTCAACAGAGTCTGAAGCAATCTCAGAGACTTTGTCTCCGGAAGAGCTGAATGACGAGACGTTGTTAATATTCGAGCAGAATCCTGCCAGAGCCTCTGAATCGCCAGCAGATCAACAACCAGACTTGCAATTCACGCCCTCCACCGGCGCGCTAACGACTCTACCCTCAATCGCTCAGTTGGCCCTTCCCTCGCCCGGCGCTGCGCCGACGATTCTGGACGACGCCTGGACAGAACCAAGACTGCCCACCCTCCCAGAACCAAGGACTATACCCTGCTACGCTGATCTCGCGATCTCTCTTCGTGACCCACCGCCGCTCGTTCATCTTAGCCATCTCAACGATTCCACAACAAGAGATCGAGTGCTGCCAGCGCTAGTTGATCCAAGTCCCTTGACTTCTGAATCAGCTCCACTACCTTCACTTCGAGCGTATCCACCAGGCGCGGCCGTACTTCCTAGCAGGGAGCTGCCGATTCTCCTCAAGGACCGCGATCAAAGACCATCCGACGTCCTTCCTCAAAGGCCATTCGAGAATCAGGATTTAAATCATGCTGCGACACTGGGAGTGCAGGCCATGAATGAGCGCCGATACATGCCAACCACACCGATGCGACGGGTATTTCGACTCGAAGATGAATCCTTTGTGCAACTGTGCCAGAGGGCCAAAAGCGAGACATCGGCGAGTGTTGAAGAGAGTTCGTTGAAGGCCGCTCATGGAAGGACATTCATTGAAGAAATTTCGTAACAACTTGGAAATGTAACTTGGGTATCATTTGAGAGAATCGTCCTTCTCACTTCTCCTTCTTCCGGGCAGCCGCAGCTTTACTGTTCCTCGACTTTTGCTTCTTTCTTGTGACTGCTCGCTCGGCTTTACTTTCGTATCGGAATTTCTTCTTCTTGACTTTCTTCTTGTCGTCCCCATCTTTTTGCCAGGGTCGTTTCTTCTTCGTGGGAGGATCGGGTTTGGTGACTGCTAGAGCAGATACTTCTTCTGCTTCTGCCTGATCGTCTTCTGCATCACTTTCGCCCATGGGCTCTACCGTGACAGTGGTGTATTTGTCTTCGTCGACATATTCTTCATCTGAAGGGAGGACTTCTTCTGCGGCGCCTTCATTTTCTGCAGTCGTCTCATCGAAGCCTTGAAAGTCGCCTTCGCTTTCGTCTCCGTTTATTAGGGCATTTTGCTTCTTCAGTTCCTCGTTGACGGCTTGAACGTGTTCTTCGACTTCTTGCTTCTTTTGTTCTCGGAGCTGAACACAGGTCAGCGCTTGTCCAACTCATAACCCAAGACCCGAGATCTCATACAGCCTTTCTCTCCTTGATCTTCTCTTCCTTCTCCCGTTTTATCGCAACTTCTTTCGCATAATCTTTCCGTGCTTGCTTGCGCTTAGAGAATCCAGTCAAGTATTCCTGTCGCGCTTCCGAGTTGAACTTCAATTCTTCGATTTGGCCATATCGATCGTCCCGCTTGCGCTTTTTGCCAACCGGCGCCATTTTGTTGAACAGCGAAAATAGAATCGATCTCGAATCTCGAAATTTTTGGTCGTTACGCATCGCAACTTGATGAAGCTTCGGCGCTTGCCGAAAACGTCACCTCGAGCTTCATCCCAGAGGCAACGAGATACAACTACATACCACCATCACACAAAATGCGGTTACAACGATCAGTCGCCCTGCTCGCAGCGGCAACCTCAACATACGCTCTGAGCGACTCCTCACCCTTCTTCCTCCTCTCCACCGAGAAGTCGCAAAGCATACCCAGCGACCAACTCGCAACCGCCTCCCACCTCGAAGACAACCTCATCTCCGCCCTCTCGAAATGCGATTCGAATCTCTATTTCTTCGTCACATATCCCGGTCTCCATAGTCGGGATCTCTCCAGCAATGATGCGATGCCCGAATTACAGAAACGGCTGAAGAACAGCGACTATAAATCTATAGTCCAAATCCCAGAAGTAATCGGCACCACGGACATCGCGCGAGTCGCACATTCCGTGAGCCAGAATTGTCGAATCGAAGAACATTCTCTCAAAGACGGCATGCCAGAACACAAAAAGAAAGCTATCTTCGGGCCTATGACTTTCCCTTCCCTCACATCTGATTTTGATGCGAGGAGGGAGGCTATTCAAAGCCAGGACTGGTTGTTTAATTCGCAGATCAAGGATTTGATTGCGAATCACACGAAGCATACGATCGTGCTGGTGGGTGTGCCGAGTACTTCTACTAAGGAGGAGAAGAGTTTGGAGTGGGAGCAAGAGAATGAGCCGCCGTTTGAGAGGAATATGCATACGGATTTGAAGAGGGATGTTGAGACGGGGTTCAAGAGGCAGGCGAAGAAGAAGAGTGATAATCCGCAGGATGAGTTACCGCTTTTTGAGAAGTATCAGTTTTTGAGTCCTGGTGAGTTATGATGGCAGAGTGTGGTTTTGTGGGATGAATCGCTGACATCGTGATCTTAGGCATTTTCATGGGTCTGGTCGTCTTCTTGCTCCTTTTCGTCATCCTCTACGTTGGTATTACGGCCATTGCGGGACTTGAGGTTTCGTACATGTCTTTCAGCAAGGAGATGGGACCAAATGCACAGAAGAAGCAGCAGTAAGGAGAGACGGAAGCAGCGTAAGAGCGCGTGTATGAGCAAGATCAAGATATGTACAATGACAGACTCAGAGCTATTACAGCGATGTGGCGTTTCAGGAGTGAGATCTGGGTGTTTTGAGCTCTGATGAGATATATCACTTTCAAGAAGATCATGTATGTCACTGAGCTTCAGTAAGGGCTGATATTTCTCAGGCGAAAGATCTGGGGCTTCAGATTCTCACACTGGCTTGATTTCCTTCCTCAACGATTCGAGGGACATCTTGTCCTTTCCCTCTTGGACAAGGATGGTGGTTTAGCGCGGTCCTTCTTACCAAAGCGAACAATATTCGACAAGAGCCTCGCATGCAATCAGCCATGAGCCATAGTCATCGAGTCCAAGCATTCTTAGCTTTGAATACTGGTCACTGGCTTCCAAGTCGAGCCTCGTACCGGACAACAGTTGCCCAGATCAGCCAGCAATGACCCATGAACTTGGAAGGTATGAGATCGTTGTTCATATACGGCATTAGCAAAAGAAGAGCAAAATGGCAACCTTCCACGGCATGACTGCATATGCCGAGCAACAAGCACTTATCAATGCAAATAACGCATGGAGAGCAAGCATACATCGCCCTTTCCAGGACGCGCCACATACCGACGACTTACACCTGAGCCATCATGCCATGAATGGTTGACGGAAGGCCCACAATTCTCACACGCATATCAATACCAGCTGGTCTCGACAATGGCAAAAGACCATAGCACAGCAAAATGGCAACCGCCCACAGCATGACAGCTACTCCAAACCAGCTACCACATCAATCATAAGTGATGTCCATATGATATTGCCGGCCAGCTAGTTCGGTCATGACGCGCGGCAGCACCGACGACTTACACCTATGCCATCATGCCATGAATGGTTGACGAAAGCCATGAAAACTGGATACGTAGATGGACACTGGCAAAAGTACGACTGAGAAAAAGCAAAATGTTGACGACCACCCGTGGCACCATAGCGCATGCGCCAAGAGTGGAGAAGGATGCAACAGATGAACAATCCGGGCCCTGCAGCTACAAACGCTGAAAAGAGATCAACCCTAGTGAAGTCCAAGTCATGATCAACCCGGACTTGATTACATTAGCAAAATGTGCTACCAAAAAGTAAAGTATCTGTCAGCCGCCCACAGCACGATTGATGCCATAAGGGGACAAGGGACTCATCCATGCAACTGATGCATCAGAACAGCTCGCGCCGCCAGGCGTTCAGGCAGCGCCACATTACTAGACGACTTACACCTAAGCCATCATGCCGTGAATGGTTGACGAGAAAGAGGCAATAAACATCTATCTATAATGGCCGCTGTGCAGCGTGACAAGGAACAAAGCAAGCTTCGACCCTGAAAAAGATATTGATCAGCTTCGAGACCAAAAAATTCGAAAGCCTGTTCATGGCCAAAAGTTGATTGAGCAGGCTTCTGTAAGTCGATCTCAATCGAGAATGACCAAGTGCGTGTACATGAGATGCAAAAAGTAAAATGATTGCCAACCGCCCACGGCATGATAACGTACCGACGTCGGAGTCCGCACTCAATGCACAGCATTGCGTGGAACCCGAACCATGTGCCTCTAGGAAGCGCCATAGAACCGACGACTTACACCTGAGCCATCATGCCATGAATGGGTGACGAGAGTGAGAGATAATCAGGACTTTATGTAGCTCTCTTGCAATCAGGCTGTTCGTGACAGCATTTGGCAGATCTAGATCTTGAAGCTCAGCCTGGTCGATACGCAGAATGCAGATGTTGAATAATCGTACGATGAGAGTGACATGAAGTCATGCTTGAGCACAAATTCTCTTCATCCTGTCATGGCATCCTGTTATACAAACGAACGTTACGGAATGTGGGCTGTCTCAGCCAGCCTGTCTGCAAATTCTACAATGCAATCTGTGGTAGTGGTATCATCTTAAGAAAGTTCCAAACGCCAATTCAACATCAAAAGCCGGTGGAAATCGCTAATCAAAGGTCCTCGACGGCATCAAGTTGAAAGACCTCCTCTTCATCCCCGTGTGGTGCCATCGGAGGGACAGCGAACGGATCGTCATCCTCATCGTCCGCTTCAGCAGTCTCAAGCTTCAAGCCGAGCAGCTCATCCAGATATGTGATTGCCTTCTCTGGCTCCTTGGACTCAGTCTGTGGTTTCGCGTGGATATCTGAAAGTGGCCGGCGGGCAGAGGCTGAGACTGCACGGCCTTTCGAGTAACCCAACGTGGTGTTTGATGCGGCTTTGGCAGCTTGGAAACGTGGGTTGGAAAGTGCTGGACTCGGCTTCTTTGCTGTCGAAGAAGAAGAGGTAGGTTGACGAGCCTTGGTTGTGGTCGTGGGCGCTGCGAATCGTGGTGCGGTGGTCTTGCTGCCCAATGCTGAAGCAGCATTCTGTGCTCGAATCGTGGTCGGCGCAGCTGCTCGCAGTTTAGGCTTCGCAGCAAGTTTCGCCTTCTTCTCTTTCGCTTGTTCTTCTTCCAGCTTCCTGCACTTCTCTCCAAAATCACTCAGCTCGCTGTCGTCTTCGTCTTTGCGAGGACCGTACTCGCCCCACCAGCCTCGCCCGAGATTGCTGCCTTTCAGGACGTCCAGGTTTAATTCATTTGGCCAGAAGTCGTCTTCGTAATTGTCTTTCATCGGTACTTCGCGCGGGGCCATGTATTCGATCTCGCGCTCTTCTGGGTCTTTCGCGAGCACATCTTCTGCAGACTCGATGGTCTCGTGGACCTTGATTTTGGAGCGGCGCAGACGTGGTGATGTAGGCTTGTTGCTCGCTTGGTCATTGCCGTCCTTGTTCGGAACGTCGAGTAGAGGTGTTTTCAGGGCTTTCGCGTTGGTCGTCTTGTTCCCGAGTGGTGCGCGTATCTTTGGGTCTAGAATAGTCAGCTAACATTGGTACTGCCATGACCGTTTGCGACTTACTGGCTGGAGTCACGAAAGCGCTACGTTCGAGCTTGCCGCCCTTCCCTCCGGTCTTTCCACCGATCTGTGTCGCATTTTCATCGTTCTTGTTGCTCTTGAATGGCGTTTTTGCTGGAGTCTTGGGAGCGAGTCCTTTGACGCCTGCATTCAATGGTTTTGATGCTGCCGCCGTCTGCTGGTCGTGGATCGCATTCTCATCCCGTAATCGTGCCGCGAACATGATGCCGTCTAACCTTCGGTCTCTGAATCCTACTCAGACTGTCATACCAGTCGTGTGATGCGTGGATCTAATGCGTGGATGTAATGCGTGGTAAGGAGTACTTAGTCGTCGTGCTCGAGCGTTGCGACGGGTAAACAGACTACCGGATTGAGCAGCAAGCTTTGAACCCTTGAAACGGCGCCTCAAGCGGAGGAGGAGGAGGAAGGAGCACAAGCCTCGCAGCGTTTTGCAGGGGTCCCAAATCCAACTTCTTTGCTGCTGCACGAAGCAGTGAGATCGCAGCCTCCACCGCCGACCACACGCCAATTCAGTCTGCCTCAGCTTTCGACAACAGCTGCAATTACTCGACCGCCATCACTCCCACCTCTCAATTCTTGTATTTGGAATCCCCAGACAGCCGCAACCATGGATCAGATCAAGAAGGTACGTAGACCGCCTGAATGACCCCTCAATAACCACAGAAACACCCATGCCATATGATCAATCCTACCCGCGCAGCCTGCCGCACTTGTGTTGATCTCTCTTCTTGCTACTCCTCGACAAAGCCTCTATCACTGTCATCTAACATGGCTGCAGCGGATGGCCGCATTGCGCATCGAGGCCGACGAGTCCGCCGCCAAAGCCGAGGAATTGTCCACAAAGGTCAAGACCCTTGAGCAAGAAAACCTGCAGAAGGAGCAAGAAATCACCTCTTTACAACACAAGAACTCTATGCTCGAGCAGGAGGTCGAGAAGCTCGAGAAGCTCCACGGTGACGCCAAGGCGGCAGCAGACGATAGCGCACAGCATGGAACACAGAACGAGGCTTTGACGAGGAAGCTGCAACTGCTCGAGGAAGAGGCTGAGGAGAACGACAAGCAGCTGCGCGAGACAAATGAGAAGTACGTATCATCACTCACACAGCCTCCGCCGAATACTGTCCCCCCTGAGTGGATCGATGAGTGGAGGTGCGACCGCACTTTTACATTTCTGGAGCCTTCCACAGAAACGTTGTTAGTGGTATGCTGACTCTGATGACAGACTCCGCCAAACTGATGTTAAGGCTGGCCACTACGAGCGTAAAGTCCAAGCTCTCGAAGCCGCACGCGACCAATGGGAGACCAAGTACGAGGAGATGGCCAAGAAATATGCCGACACCAAGAAGGAGCTTGATGACTTTGTCGCCGAGATTGGTAACATCTAAGCACATACACAATACCAATCACAGACACCTTTCCACGGCAGAGACAAGTCATGGCTAATCCGACGAAGCCGATGTGGTATCTGTAGGGCCAGAGTACACCAACTTCTCAAGACCGACGTTGGTGAAGCAGTCGAGCAGGTATCCTCTGTGCTGAGCGGAGTGCAGGGACTATTGGGGACACATCTTGTCCTTTTCCTTCACTTTTGCCTCCCGATAGATGATGGCTCGGAGATGGGAATGTTTGGAGCTTGAGTTGAGAGCTGTTCGAGCATGAATGCAGAATACCCCCTGAATCACAATCCATTACCCTTACGCATTCCACACCTCGGGACCCGATGGTCTAAGAGCTTCGCCTGTCCATGATCAGACTCAGCTCTACAGCTGACCACGTGAAGTTATGCTCTCGACCGGCACATTTACTTCAAGCTGAGAGGACGAGGTCAATCGTATATCGTAAACATCCTTGCTTCAAGATTGGCTTTCGCTATCACCTCCGCATTCTGGTTGTAGCTCCAAGGACATGGCAAAGCTGAGTGCCCGGCCAGAAGGACACAGATACATACAGCTTCGAAATTTCTCGTTGAAGAGTCAATGAGCCAAAAATGAATGTACTCATTCTTCTTCTGATTCACTCTGATCAGCAATGGCACACCTTCTCCTCATTCTCGCCATCCTAACTACAGCTACAGCTGCAAAATATCCCGCAAAAAAGACCATCACCATCCCCTCCGCCCCAATCGAAGGAACCAGCGATGTCCAGTTCGAGTACGATGGCGACACCTTCTCCCCGAAAATCTCCCCCATAAACTCCACAGTCTGGGAATGGTGGTACTTTTCCACCATCTCCCCTCTCCCCTCTCTTGCTTCGTTATCAATCGGTTTCTACACAGCAACACAACTCGCATTTCCAGTAAATATCACCACTTCATCAAATGTTTTGTTCACGTCTCTTTCGGGGACTCTTGAGAATGGTACTAGATTCGGAGCCACTGATGTGCCTGTAAGGGCTGTTTTGAGAGAAGATGGATTAGTCGGGTTATGGGATATGGGTGATACGGGAGATTGGGATGATTATAAAATGTGGGTTGGGAGTGAGGATTTGGGGAAGTGGTGGGTTAAGTGGGATAAGGATATTGAGGATGAGAGAGATGGAGTCGAGGGGAAGATGATTATGGAGGCCAAAATAGGGCCTAGGCTTGGGTGTGGTGAAGAGGTACAAGAGGGTGGGACGCAGGAGGTTATGCCTGGTGTTGGGTGGAATATGGCGGTTACGAATGCGGATGTTTTGGTTGATTTGAGGGTTGGGGAGGAGAGGATGATTTTTGAGGGAATTGGGTTTGCTGAGAAAATGTGGGGTGCGAGGATGTTTGGGGAGGTGGGTATGCCTGGTGTTGTATGGGGTTATGGGAGGATGGGACCTTATACTGTTGTTTGGTGAGTTTGAGAACATGTGACTGCGTGTCGTAGAGATGAGGCTGACGTGCTGTGAATCAGGTGGAGGGGTACTTCTCCACTGGATGGTGAGAGGCATTCTTCATCGTATCTGTATGATTCTGTTTCCCAGAGTGTTGTCACAGCGTCTTGCAGCCCCGATGCAGTGATAGTCAAGCCACTGCCAATCGAGCTCGGCGACGCGTCTGAAGGATCTCGGAGAGCTCGAGGTTGTGTGATCACATTTCCAAACGCGTTCGAGGATATGCCCTTCGAGATCAACGTGAAGTTGAGCAATCCGGGTGCTCCACCAAGCTTCAATGCCAGATGGAGCGCAAGACTCGAAGGAGGATGGCTGGAGAAAGGACAAGGTCTGTACGACGGTAGTGGTATCGTTGACGGAGCAGATTGTATTGGCTGAGGTCTACTATATGGCACGGTCATGCGTACATCTTGCGTTCCCACCTCTTCTCTTCGCATCCTCGAGTGATAGACGTGAAATCCTCTGGCTGCCACTCGATGTTAGCATCGCTGGCAGTATGATGACTAACTCACGGTTCAGCCATGTGGCCTCTTATCAGAAGTCTTCAAGGCGGTTTCGTGTTTGGCCCAGAGTATCGAGACGGCCCTGTGTTCGCAAGGAATGCTTCCTACAAGTCCACAGCTGTTCGTGCTGGCTAGATCCGGAGCAACAGAGCGAACAGATCCGACACATTCAGACCCTCTTCACGGCATGTCGCCCGATATGCTGTGATACTGTATAGCAAGTCTCATGGCTCTGACAGCACGAAAGTAGCGAGTAACCCGACCTCATCGTCGTCGATCTATGTCACGTGACTTTTGTACTGGCTGCGACATCTGCTTGCAGCAATTTGATGTCGAAGGTCGAAGCTCAGAAACTTTTCCTGTTTCCAGCAATATCATTTTTGAGATGTATGCTGTCGGATGTTGATGTGGCATTCGCTCGAAATCGTCGATGATGGCTTGGCTGGAGATCGACGACCAGACCGGAAAGCTAGGTTCAGTCGCGAGGCAGTGTTGCAGGTATTCTTATTGCAGCCCACAGCCGCAGAGTCAGCAACAATATTATCATCGTGTCCACAAGACAAGCATGTTGTTGGCATAGGTGTTGTCGGTTGCGCAGGTGTTGGTTGTGGAATGAAAGCAAGCAAGAAGCTGATCGTCGCAACCTGGGCATCGAGGGAAGCGAGCTAGCGCCAAATCTCTCCCTGAACCTCACGACTTTCACCACCGCCCGCATCCATAATATCGCCAGGCTATCCTCCGCCAACCCCGGCCAAAGCTCCATCTCCGCCAGCGACACGCCATACTCACTCCTTTTGCTGTTTGTAGGTCGGGAACAGGCCTACCGTAACCCTCTGGCCTCACGCGTCGCGCCCGCCGAGGAAAAGTTGGCAACAGCGACATCAGCATCATCCACCGTCTGACTCGGCCCGCATGCTATTTCACTGACTTCCACACCACGGCATGCGGCAGATGAGGCGGGCTTGAGCTGCTTGGCGACAGTATGTCGCAGTCCGGCGGCATCGAGGGCATCGACAGGATATCCTCGCCCGGCTCGCTGAAGCGCAAGCGACCTACAACTGACACTGCGCGCTCGCGGCCGTCGCCTGGCGCAGCGGTCAACAGTAATTCCTCGAGGCATATGGCTACCACCAATGGCGCTTCCGCTTCTCAGTACACTTCACCAGACTCAGACTCGCTCGGCAGTACGGCCTCTTCGGTCTTCACCTCAAACTCACATGCTTTCGCGCAGAACCGTAAAGCATCCACCAATGGTCTGACACCTCTCACAAACCACACAGAGTCCTCGCCACCCAAGGGCAACAGTCCGCATCACTCGAAGCATACCGCAGATATGGCCTCCACGTCGCACGTGCCTGCCTCTGATATCGCGTCCTCTTCGCAAGAGCGCACGCAACGTCCACAAATGCTCCCGCCTTCGGGTCAAGTGAAAGGGTACAGAGCGGTTTGGGATCCGGAATTGGACAACAAGCTCAGCAGAGAAGAGCGCAAGCGAGCCATGTTCAGAAAAAGAGACTTCGGCGCAGAGGTACGATATACTTTTCATATTTTGCTGAGCTTGCGTAACATGATACACATAACTTGAAGATGAGAAAAAAGTTAGAAAACCGCTCTGTACCCTTTCGCTGACAATTGGATAATGGCAGACATACCAACCAGATCCGCCACCGGATCCGAGACTGGCAATACCAGGATATATGTCTGGCCAGTGCAGGCCGAAGACTGCACCCAGTAAGGCTATTATGCGAATCGCGCCATACACAATACCTCCGTACAAAGTTGATCGAAACTCCATTGGGCCTGGAGAGGCGGAACAGGTCGTTGTGCTTGGTTTCGATCCTTTCCTGCCGGAGTCGACATTGAAGCTGAATTTCAGCACCTTCGGAAACATTGCATCAGTTCAGAATAAGACTGATCCAGAGACTGGGAGCTTCCTGGGCATTGCCTTGGTTAAGTACCGAGATGCCGTTAGGGACGGCTTCGAGGTCTCAGCTGCATCGGCAGCAAAGACAGCCGAAGAGTTCAGTGGTCAGCGGATTGGTATGCATACCATTAGAGTCGAGCTTGATCGCGAAGGCCGAAAATGCAAGCGATATGTGGAAGCGAACTTGAAGAAGATGCGAGAAGAGCGTGACCGGCACCTGAATGCAGCTCCACCCTCTGCTCCGGCCGAAGACAAGAAGTCTGGAACGGCTTCGACGCCGGCTGCTCCTTTGAACGCCCCACGAGGGCCGTCTGCCAAATCCTCCAAACCACCTCCAGCAGGACCGAAGGGCTCCAGAGCTGCTGAAGAGAGTGGCCCACCTGCAAAGTCTGGTCCAGCTTCATTAATCGAGGACAAGTCAGTCCTTAGCAAGATCAAGCGCAAGCCCTACATCCATATCCCACACAAGTCTGTGCCTGTGCTGGGTACGACGATTCCCCATTTGAAGAAGAGGCTGAAGGCCTACGATTGGCGAGAAGTTCGCCTTGACAAAACTGGCTATTACGTCGTATTTGACGACTCTAAGCGAGGTGAGGATGAGACGCAGCGCTGCTACGACGAATGCAACAATGCGGCTCTCTTCACGTACAAGATGGGAATGGAATGCCAGAAGTACGGCAACCCTGACTATGAGCGAAGTCCAAGCCCCGAGCGAGTAGTGCAAGAAAGCAAGAAGCGGGAGGAGATTGAGAGACTACAACGGGAGGAGGCTGAAGATCTCGAGATTGAGAAGAAGAGCAGAGCTGAGAATCTGGACCCCGTCCAAGGCGCTTTGGAACAGCTTCGCATGGAACTCCGAGACAAAATCCTCAACGACATCAAGCAACGAATAGCCATTCCTATCTTTCACGAAAGTCTCGAACCGAGCAAGCATGTCGCAAAACGACGAAAGCTTGGGTTGCCCGATGCTGCGGACCAAGAGAACAAAGCGTCGGCTTTGTTGTACAGCAAAGCGGGAGACGCACCTCCGGACTTTCCAAAATCACGTCGTGGTAAACCACTACGACCACACGATCCAAACCAGCGAGGCAGGAAAGGTGGAAAGGACAAGGAACCGAGCAATGCCTTCATCGACGAGAGAAGACGAAAGCCTGCGCAAAGACCCGCCCACGCAAGAGGTCTGCACTTCCGACTACAGCAGATGTACGCCGAAGAGGAAGAAGAGTCGGACGATGAACGGCATACGTCGGTTACGCGCGACACCGAAGATCAAGAAAGTAGGCCGCTTAGTCGCGCAAGCAGGACCTCGACGCCGTTCGATTCGGAGTCGGTCACAGATACGCCCAAGTCGAAGCGTCGCAAGGTTGCGGAATGGGAGGACGAAGAGAAGGAAACGTTCGATGCCTTCCACAAGGAGATGCTCGGTCACCTCTTGCATAAGGAGCCTGAGGACCTTGCAACTCGTGAGCTAGAGCTTGTGGTCAACACTCTTCCGAGGACATCTAAGTATGGCACGCGCGCTCGCACTGAGCTTTATATCCGGCAGCGATCGAGAGACGACGACGATCTCTTCCAAGTTCATTCTGAGAAGACAACCAGCGAAGCGGCTCTCGACAAGTCTGTACTTGCGACCACCGAAGCCACGGCCGATGATGCGAAAGCGGCGAAAGAGAAGTCGAAGAAGAGACGCAAGACCAAGAAACAACTCCTCGAAGAGCAGGAGGCACTCAAGGCTGAGGCGAAGAAGGCCAAGGCTGCAAGCAAGCCGGTTGCTGAAGAGACTGTCACCAAGATCGAAGAGAAGGAGCGTGAGCTTGAACAAGCTCCTGTCGATGAGGACGTTGAGCTGGATCTCACGTACGACAAGCCTCGAAGAACTGTGGAAGAAGATCGTGGCATGATACTTGATATCGATGGCTGGCAGCACTTCATCAAGGACGACGAAGACTTTGCTTTAGCCAAGAGAGCAGTTGCCGACCTCACTGCTTACGAATTGGGTGATCCTAGAGCGTGGGCTTGGAAGCAGAAAGAGATCAAGGAACTCAATAGTGGTGGTGAGGCAGGTGTTCCACAGCCAGAGCCTCTGATCTCCGGATACTACGTGCCAAACCCGACAGGCTGCGCTCGAACCGAGGGCGTGAAGAAGATATTGAACGAGGAGAAGGGCAAGTATCTGCCTCATCGCATCAAGGTCCAGAAAGCTCGTGAGCAAAGACAAGCACAAGCAACGGCGAATCCTGCAGCTGCAGCCGAAGCTGTCAAGATCGCCGCGGCAGAGAAGGTCGCCAGCACTGCAACATCACGAAGCAATCGTGTCAACAACCGTCGTCTCGTCAATGACATCAATCTTCAAAAGCAGGCATTCGCGACTTCAAACAGTGATGCTGATGTTGCTATCCGCTTCAATCAGCTCAAGAAGCGCAAGAAGTTGGTCAAGTTCGATCGTTCCGCCATCCACGGCTGGGGACTATACGCCGAAGAGAACATCGCAGTCAACGATTTGATCATCGAGTACGTTGGAGAAAAGGTCAGACAAAAGGTGGCCGACATGCGCGAGATCAAATACGACAAGCAAGGTGTTGGCTCCTCATACCTCTTCCGCATGATCGACGATGAGATTGTCGATGCAACCAAGAAGGGTGGCATTGCTCGATTCATCAACCATTCTTGTGATCCCAACTGTACAGCGAAGATCATCAAGGTCGAGGGCACGCCGAGAATCGTCATCTATGCCCTGAAAGATATCGGCAAAAGTAAGTCCCCTAAAGCAGAATCTCACTATGGACTCTCACTGACAATTGCCAATAGATGACGAATTGACCTACGACTACAAATTTGAACGTGAATACGGCTCGACCGACCGAATACCGTGTCTTTGTGGTTCTGCGAACTGCAAGGGCTTCTTGAACTAGATACCCCAATGCCACTGAAGGAAATGGCCTCAACGTAATCTTGGCAAAGTCCGAACGCTCCAGCGACATTGTTACATTACGGCTTTCTTTGTCTTTCGGGCGGCATTAAAAACTTCATATTGGTGCATGTGCGAGGCGCTGGTGGTTCTCATCAGGAGGAGTTCTGTGCCTCAGCAAACGAAGGCAAGGCAAGCAAACGCAGCACGGGCCTGTGCGAAGCGCAGAGTAATGCGCCTGGAGGATGGTATGTAAGATGGATCGGACAAAGAACGGCCGATCAGCCAGAAATCAAAAGAGTTCAAAACGAACATAAAGGACGAGAGTTGACTCGCCCTTCTTCTCATGATCTTGCGTTGCTTGCGACATTTGCGTGGGTGATGATGTGCGAGCTCGCCTTCTAAAGTTTGATAGCGCTAATGCCCACAGCCCGCTTCACACTTCTCGCAACGTACACAGTGCCCGCATGCATTGACCCTGCAGACGTTGAGCTCATTGCCGAATGTAGCACATGCGAAAGGAAAGACACGCCAATGTTAGCTTGAAACCTGGTCGAGCAATGTCAGAATCTCAAGTACCTCACGCGCCATCGACGTTTGACATGATGATGGGACCATATTGTTCCCAACTGACGATATCGGAATCGAACCTTCTTCGAGAGCAACAGACCTGATAAGACGAACGGAGGGCCCGTCAGAGATGGAAGATTCGGCTGCAAATACGAACGCTTGACGCTTTGCCAGCACGATCACGTACATCATGGGGTCCATTCAGAACGAAGAAAAGCATGACGCCCTGGTAGTGGGTCTTGGCTTCGGTGGTCTGTACTCTTTGTACCTGCTCAAGCAGCTCGGTCTCGACGTCAAAGCGGTGGAATCTGGTGCAGACGTTGGAGGTCAGTCCACACAATATTTCCTCGGGAAGCTGAGAGAAACCGACACTAACAAGCTTCGCAGGCACATGGTACTGGAATAAGTAAGCATCCTCCACAAGGACCAACACTCATCGCTGACATGCTCCAGATATCCAGGCGCCCGCAGCGATGTAACAAGCGACACCTACCGCTACTCCTGGGATAAAGACCTCCTCAAAGCCTCCACTTGGGAACACAACTACCTCCTCCAACCCGAATTGCAATCCTACTTCCGCGAAATCGCAACTAAACACGACCTTTACCGCCACATTTCCTTCAACTCAGACCTCCAATCCGCCCATTGGGACGAAACCACTAACACATGGCGAGCCACAACCTCAGACAACAAAACCTATATCGTTCGCTACCTCATCACATCCCTAGGAATCACCCACAAACCCTACATCCCCAACATCCCCGACCTCGACAAATTCACAGGCCAAATTACCCACACCTCAAAATGGACCGACGACATCTCCTGGGAAGGCAAGAAAATCGCAGTGATAGGTACCGGAGCCAGTGGTGTCCAAATCACATCTACTCTTGCCGAGAAGGCTGGAAGTCTCACCCAATTCATCCGTCACGCACAATACGTCCTACCAGCCCAATACCGAAAAATCTCACCAGCTGAACGAGAAGTCATAAATTCCAAATACGAGAGACTGTGGCACGAAGTCTTTACTTCAGCGGTAGGGTTTGGATTTCCGGAACCGAATCGTCCTACATTTTCGGTTTCTCCTGAGGACAGGGAGCAGATCTTTCAGGACCTTTGGGATGAAGGGTCAGGTTTCAGGTTTTTGTTTGGTGGTTTCTCGGATCTGGTTGTCGATGAGGCTGCTAATAAGGAAGCGATTAAGTTTATTCATAAGAAGATTAAGAGCATTGTGAAGGATGAAGTCAAGGCTGAGGTTTTGACGAGTAGTGATTGGTTTGCGAGGAGACCTTTGACTGATGATTGGTGAGCGAATGACAGAGTCTGAGAATGTGACAAATGCGTGCTGATTATGAAGGTACTACGAACGTTTCAACCAACCCAACGTCCACGCCGTGGACTTGAAAAAGACATCTATCGTCAAAGCCGTTCCTCAAGGTTTACAGACCTCAGACGGCAAAATCCATGAATTCGACCTCATCGTCTTTGCGACAGGTTTCGACGCAACAGACGGCTCATACTACCGTATCGACTGGAAAGGTAAAGCCGGAAAAACGCTCGAAGAGCACTGGTTAGGACAAGGCGGTCCACGAAGCCATCTCGGAATCTCAACTTCCTCCTTTCCAAATCTCTTCTTCGTCAATGGTCCCGGAGTTCCATTCGCGAACAATCCTCCTGTGACGGAGAAGAGTGCAGAGCTCGCTCGGGATTTGATCGTTAGATCAGAGCAGTTGAAGAAAGATGGGAAGGGTTCGGGTGTTGTAGAGAGCTCTAAAGAAGCTGAGGAGAAGTGGTTGGAGATTTGTACCACGATTGGGAATGCGACGTTGTTTGCTAAGACTGGGAGTTGGTTCTTTGGAGAGAACGTCCCGGGGAGGAAACACTCTCCTAGGTTCTTTTTTGGTGGGATTGCGAGGTGGAGGGCTGCGATTGCGGAGGTCAAGGAGAAGGGGTATGAGGGTTTTGATTTTGGGGAGGGTCGGCAGTGATTTAATGGCGAGGCCGCTCACCACGCGGAGTCGTTGTGGAGGAGACTGGTTGGAGACTTGCTTCCGCAGTCAGGAGGGGACTTGTCGAGGTTTTGCAATGAGACCGTGGTGAAGTTGCGGAGAATGGTGAGGAGGAGGATTTAGTATCCATCGTTGCTGCTGTCTGAGTTGTGATAAGGTAGATGCGTGCTGGCACCGGTCTGATCGGCTATCTAATCAATGATTCTTGTTCTCAGCGATATCTCCTTCGTTCTCGCGAGTCCAAAAATCGCTCCAATGTCCATTTCAAGAACATTGCGACAGGAATTCCCAGCAGGATCAACACGTATACAGGCATGACAACCAGACCGACGATGAAACTGAAAGGTAGAAGGAAGATTGGTACACCCCAATCCTCGACGCCGTCTAAGAACCAGTTTGAGCTCCGTACGTCGAACACAATCTGAAGTGCATGCCTCGCATAAGCAATAGAGGTCTCTTCGACACGCACATCCATCCTGTAGTAATAGTGCAGCTTGATATAGTGCATGAAGCGGATGAACAATGAGGAGCGCACTCTAATGTGATCCTGCAGACGATGGTTCTCAAGTCGCCAAGGCAGTTGCGGCCTCTGAGGTTCTGCGAGGAACTGATCAATCTTCAAGGTCGGATTGGTTAAAGAAGCGTCCTGTGCCGCAAGGTGAAGAGACACCCTCCAATTGGCGAGACCTGGATCTGTCCAGTACCGGAAGAACCATTCCATATGTCTGCCGAGGAATGGGAACAATTTCTTCAGATAGGACCATGTTTTGGCGGTCTTGACCAGTAGGTGTCGTACTTCATTCACGAATCGATTACTGAAAACGTTGTACTCAACCGGGCACTTTTCACCGACGTTTAAGAAAAGCAAGACAGCGGCATCACCAGGGCCGCATAACCTTAGTACAGAGCGATGTTCAGCGTCTCGGCCGGGCAAGTCCACTTCCGTGAACAGGGCCTCAAGTTTCCACGTTCCTTCTGGGTAAGATTCTTTCAACTTCCATGTTGGGCTGCTTTCTTTGAATGCTATACGGATTGGCAGCTTCATGTCGGCGGGTTTTGTCGGCGCATCGCGAAGAATAGTGATATCGTGCACCTGATTAGATGCTGGATATCTAAGATAAGAGCTTCGACTAACGTCGAAGAGCACGTTCAGCGAAGTTTCGCAGGAGAGATCGTCTCCAGGATTTAAGTATTGGATATGATGGTCAACAAACACCAACTCCGATTCGCTCTGAGCAGAACGCGTGACTTCCAGTGCAACAAGAGCACCAGGGTCCTCCTCTCGATAACAATCGAGCAAAATATAGCAAGAGTCAGATACTGTCCGAGGATCAGGGTTGGCTTTTCTGACGAGAGTCAAGCTTATCTGCAGTCCTCTACTGCTTAGCTCGAACCTCGAGCTTGTATACACTCCACTTGATGGTAAGAGAGAGCTTGCGCTTTCGAAGTCAGCAGCTGATGTTGCCAGAAGCTGCGTAGCGCCACGTCTGCTCCATGCAAATATCGTTTGATCGTGCGAGCGGCGCAGGATCTCCTCTTGAAGTCTGGTGAATGCTCTGCGTCCTTCACCATATATCATTGGCATGTTGACATCGAAAATGCCCAAGAGACAGTACGCTTCATCTTCTATCCTTGTAGTGATGCGTTTCGAAGCCCATGACATCTTGATTGCTGTGCTGACATTACTGATGAGCGTATTGCCGCGCAAGACATCAGCTGGGATACCCGTTTTTGCTGCAATAATGCCATAGAGCTTTGTCTCCTCTTGCAGAAT
This sequence comes from Pseudocercospora cruenta, assembly GCA_013365205.1. NCBI lineage: Eukaryota > Fungi > Ascomycota > Dothideomycetes > Mycosphaerellales > Mycosphaerellaceae > Pseudocercospora > Pseudocercospora cruenta. Next base: position 75,838 of record JAASFE010003193.1, read on the forward strand.
CATTTCTGTGTCCACAGAGTCCGTTCGTAAATTCAATGACCCGATTGCCTCCCACTGGTTATTGTAGAATTGAATGCAGCTGGGTGCAAGCAATTCTTGTAAAGTCCAACCCCGATCGAACCATTCCGAAGCCTGGAAATCCTCGTCGAAGTCACACGCTCTCGTGGATTCAGGGGGCGAGGCCTTGACGTCCTGGAGATATACAAAACAAATTGTTGCATTTTTATACCACCTGTACATCGAGTTGATGGCTTCGTTCAGCTCCGAGCTTGAAGACTTATCGATGCAGCAAGTATCGATCCATGCATAGCCAAGGTCTCGACCCGCAGCAAGCCGACATGTTGAGCGCACTTTTGACCATGAGCGAGCCTCTGGGGAATTTACGGCATAGAGCTCTTCCCAGGAATGCCGAGCATCGCATACTCCGTGCTGGACCGCGGAGAATGAGATTTCTCGTTCAAGCCACCGATGCGACAAGATTGCGTACTGTGGTATCTGCCGCTCATCGTGAAATGTCTCGAGCTCTAGAGATGCTGTATTAAGGAGACGCATCCTATGGCCACTTTGTGGGAGAATCAGTCAATAAGTACAGCTGAAAGTAGTCCCGGCATCGAGAGACGCGCCTTCCGAGGCGCCTTTAGTCGTGTAACACCAGCGCGTGACATGACTGGATACTCAAGCGAAGGATGCATAGTAAAGCAAATCCAGCCCACACCAGATGATCGAAGGTCTCAGACAGCATAGGCCATGATAACAGGCTCAACAAATGCCTTTGGCAAATATGTCAAGAAGTTCGTGAAGAACACCACAAAGCTAGCTTCAGTAGCAATGAGATCATTCAAAGTCATGCCATCAGCAACAATCTTGCTGCATGTGGCTGGCAGATCGATCCTGCTCAACTGACCAGGTCCTCCGTTCTTGAGCACATCAATAGCAAGCGCGTATGCCAACGAGTTATACAGAATGCCCTCATGCGTCACAAGCGTGCCAGCTGGAGATAGCGGGCAGGTGTCCTGTACCAGCACATTCGTGACACCGACTCCTCGAGCATCTTTCAGCACGCCCGAAGCCATAGCTCCAGTCTGAGGCTGCACGATTTGATCTGTAGAAGATCGCACATTTGTGGTTGGAACATAAGCTGAGTCGCCATTGTTGGTGAGAAGAGTGCTGACGAATGTCGAGTTGTAGTACTGCTGCAGAACAGCCGGCGTGCAAGGCCCGATGACAGGCGGGCAAATGAGCTCCGCGTTAACAGTGCCGTGATAGTCTGGACTCAAGGCGATGAGATTTGTGGTGATTGAGCGCGTAGACTTCCAGTATTTAAAGGCCCACTGCACATTGAGCGAGCCTTGCGAGAATGTGATGACGGTTGCATTCCTGTTTGTGATACCAGCAATATAGTTTATGGCGTAGGCGGCATATTCAGCAGTGAGTTGAGCGTCTGCCAGTGAGAACTTTGGAATGTTGACCCAAAGTGGATCAGCGAAAGACTCCTTCGCGAGTAGCCGGCCATAGTTGTAGGCATATGTGATGCCACCTGGGACGCCTGTGCCTGGGAACAAGATCACCGGTGGCTTTTGGCCAAATGTGAATGTGGACGGGATCCTGATCGCAGCTCGAAGAGAAGCCTCAGGTAGAGAGTATGCGGAATCGGAGGTCGATGCGCGAGGATAGATCGATTTCGACGGATTGCGTGTATTGACGTTGTTGATGGAGTTGTCTGCTGGCGAGTAGCCTTCCACGATCGCCTGGATATCAGCAGGATCAAATCCCGCCTTGACGAGAGCTACTGCACTACCCACGTAGTCCGTGGGATTTGCGAAGGCTTTTGAAAGTGCTGATGTTGCTTGAGGCAGCGTTGATGGTCTTGCTGTTGGTGTTGCGTTATTGATGGCACTCAAAGCTGCAGCAATATCGAGTGGATTGCTTGCAGCTTGAGCAGCCGACAGGCCAATAGATACCGCTGTCAGCAGGACTTTTGATAACATGACTGGCGATGCAATCACAATGATAGAGACGGTTCTAGGGTGAACAACATGCAATCTCTATACCAAAAGTGTAGCATTCATTAGTGGTAACTATTTCTGAGCCTCGGTCAGTCCGTGATTAAAGTTCGTGCTTGTACAGATCGTTGTTGATCGCCTTCACCAGAAGTACATCGCACCGAGGAGCGGCAAGCGAAGGCGGCAGTCATGTTCATGTATATCGATGGTCCATAGAAATATAGAGGACGATCAGGACGTATGGATTCCGTGCAGGTGCGTGGCTGTTACAGCATGACGCTGGGATGCCAACGATAATTCGCTATCCTGGTTATGCAGCTTCTCCTGCTCTTCTAGCCGTTTGATGAGCAGACAGTAACTGATCGTAAGGCGCGCTTCTGCCAGGAACTGCTCGTTTTGCAGCCATGCTGTGTCGCTTGCAAGCTATGCTGCCGTTGCAGTGCTTTCCAGACGCCAAGAGGACGGCGCATCGCGTTCCAACGTCAACGGTGGGAGGAGCTGGAGCTTCGATGGCTTCTGCTTGGATGTTTGAACTACTAGCAGACATCGCCGAATGTGTGCGGGCCGTCTGCAGCCAGTTGGAGTGAAAGTGGTGTATGTCGATGTCACAGGGAAGAAGAGGACGGAAACTCGGAAGGCGAATTCGCGGACTCAGCTCCGTTGAAGACGCCCTCCGCTGACCAGACCAGGTCAAGACCTCAATCGCAAGATGCATTATTGTGATGGCATATCGCGATGAAAATGTCCATTGCGATACGTCGGGATGGAGGAATTGAAGTTGGAGGTGAGGTTTGCATGTTGGTCTCATTGAGCATATCTGTTCAACATTCAACCCTAATTAGGTCTATACAATCTGCAGTTTGGATGTTTATCATCAGCCGTGTCTGATTGACTAAAGACCCCATACCACAACGCGTCCATCGACGCCAGCAGTACTGATCTGCGATACTTGTCCACTGCCTCCGCCTTGGTAAGCTCTGACCTTGTTGATTGTGTTCTGATGCACAGTCCTCAATTTTGTATCATCAACACCGCCGCTATGTCCTTTCAGATCCATGCTGCGGAACATGTTCAGGGCGCTTTCCTCCCTGACAGCACCTGCACCGGCTCCTGCGCTGCCCTTCTCTAGAGATCCGGCAAGCTCCCAACCAGAAGCAGATCCAGAGAATTTATAGACTTCACAGTCATAGCCAGCGCAGACGATCTCAGACTCCGAGATCCAGAGAAGGTCCGCAAATGGTAGAAGCTGGGTAGAGATGCTGATGACTGCCTGAGGTGGTTGTTCTGGCGCGGATGGGTAGACAACCGTGATGCTGCTGTCATGTGCTGCAAATGCGAGAGCGTTTCCACTCGGGCTGAATGCAACAGAATGAACCCATCCTGCGGTGGAGTTGAGGAACTCTCCACAGACAGTGTTGAATGGCAGTCTCTCGCCCCATGCAGATGGCTCTGGCCTCTCGTCGGTGCCCTTGATGAACGATGAAAGAACACGAGCATGTCCATCGGTACTTCCTGACGCAAGCAGTACGCTATTCGGGTGCCATGCCACAGAAGTGACAGTCGATCGAAGAGGCTTCTTCAAGTGCTTGCTGACCCACCAATCGTTCTCCTCTTCGAAGTAGCAGACAGCAATGATTCTCGCACCACTTCCAACAGCAAACTTGCTCTCGTTGGGACTCCAGCGAACGCACGTTGCTGCTCGATTGATTCGAAGCAGGACTAATGTTGGCTTCCACTCGCCAGTCTTGCTAGGCTCCCAGACATATGCATTTCTATCCTGGGAGCATGTGACAATGCGGCCACTGTTTGGTGCAATGTCTACACCTGTGACGAGCTTGTCATGTCCACGAAGCTCATCTTGGAGAGAGAACTTGTTTCCGCTTGCTCCATAGAGCTCCACATTATTGTCGCGGGTCACGGCCAGCGTGCGGCGGTCGGCGGAGAAGGAGTGGTCGGAGATTGGAGCGTGAAAGAGGTGGTGTACTTGCGGAGCGGCCATTGCAACAGGAGGGGAGTTCTCTCTACTGTCGTATGGTCACTGTTGTGGTTGGAGGTAGAGTGAGGAATTGCGGTGCCTGCTTGGAGTGACGACGCTGGACGGAAAGTGGGACCTTGCGGAAGCAGCTGCCGAAGCCGCGAGCAAGGCAGGTACGAACGAGTGAAGCTTGAGATGGAAAAGTTCCAAACCACGCGACCAGCAGCAACATACTCCCTCGACGCCACTTTGCGCCCCCCGACAATATGGCTTCTGCAGTCGCCGCTCCAGGCTCTAATGCGGCCACCCAGAAGGTCACACCGAATCAGAGTCTGTACATTCAGAACCTGCCAGAGAAATTGCAAAAGCCAGACCTGAAGCGCAATCTCTACATGCTTTTGAGCACATATGGACCGGTCTTGGACATCACCGCGCTGAAGACTCCGAAGATGCGTGGACAAGCACATGTCTTGTTCCGCGACGTCAACAGCGCAACACAAGCAATGCGGCACTGCCAAGGCTATGAGTTCTTTGGAAGAGAGATGGTAAGCAGTCTGCTTAGATTGAGATGAGAGATCGATTGGAGCAGGTACTAATGCGGTCTATAGAAAATCTCATATGCAAAGAGCCGATCGAACACGCTTGCAAAGCTTACTGGCACCTTTCACGAAGAGCAGGCCTCGAAGGCCGCTGCACCCAATGCTTCGACAACTAATTCGATTGCACCGCCGTCCTCATTCCCAGCACCTCCAGGCAGCACAAATGCCCCACCATCGGGCCTGCCTCCGCCACCAGGTCTGCCAGCAAAGCCAAACGGACAGCCCGCAAAGCCACCTGCTGTTGAAGCTGCAAAAGCTGGTGCAGAGAACGCGCCCTCGCCCGCGAGCACAGCTGGTCAAAAGCGACAGCGTGAAGAGTCAGATGACGAGGGCGGCGATGCACCGATGGACGAGGATAGTGGAGGAGAGATGGATATGAGCGATAGCGATTGAGGTGTACAATGAGTCCCAGCATGGAAATCAAAGTGAGTTGGTAACCAAGCGCGGCGTTCCTCGCGCCTTTACCGGTCCAGTTGTGGCTGAAGTAGGTATGCGACAACTTGGGTTTCATGAACACAATTCTAACATCCTTCAAGCTTCAACACCTGCATCAAAGGTACAGGCACAGTCAGCCCGACACTTCCGCCAGCCAAACCAAGCCAGAGCGCGAGATACTCTACTGGATCTGCCTCTCTGCTGCCCAAGACCGCTTGCATTGCCTCCTGCGTCCGACACGGGTGCACGAAGTACACAGGTAGATTCGTGACAGGATGATCTGTCATGCTGAGCGCTCCCATGATACCCACGGCCTCGACTTGCTGTTTGAAAGCGTCTGGGACCAGTAGCCGATGCATTTCTGCTATGCTGACGGAGCTCGAATTGGATCCATGCTTGGCTGTCAGGTAGAGAACGGGCACCTGGTACGACGGCGAGTGCACGATGTCATAAGTAGTGAGGATGTCGTTGCGAGCAGCAGATCGTCCAGCTTGAAGGGCTTCTGGATCGTCCTCGAGATATTCTTCATCACTCGGTCCAGATGGCTCTGAAGCTTGAATCGATTCCGAGATTCGCAGACTGCTCTTGACACGGAGAAACTTGATGCCGCACTATCGAACTCAGAACGGTCGTGATACCAAATGTTCCTGATCGTCTGACATACCTGCTTAATCAATTTCACCTCTTCCCACTCACTGGCATCTCTGAGCGTTTGCCAGCTGTCACATAGCGTGGTGATGCCACTTGTAAATGCTTCCTTGCTGAGAGACATCGGCCATGTCGATGCTGCTATACTGCAAGAAGTGGAGGTTTATGCCTGATGGGCTGATTCGCCAAGAATAAATGGCCCGAGCGCCACGCTAGCGAAAGCATGTATCCAGAGTGCAAGAACCTCTTCTCCTTACCATTCACCTTACCTTCACTCCATGAAAAGTGTCACGAGAGTATCACGACGATATTGTTTTTGCTCGAATTTCATCGGGTCACTGTCGCAGAGCAAATGTTTTATTCTTCAGAGGTCCCTCAGAACATTTGTGACTATTGCGGATTCCGCCAGGACTGGAAAGTCTCCGATCGAGCAGGTCAGGCTTGAAGATGGACCTAACTTGTGCATCAGCAAATATTTGAAGCGCAATTCGGTGGTTCGGAGACCTTTTTCATCCAGCACCGCCTCCCAAAGGGCAGGAGGAGTGCTAGATAGACCTAACTACCTCTGCAGCACAGGAGCCAAAGATAAAGCGCTTGAGAAATCAGTCGCAGAGCCAAAATCCGCTCAAGAATTGCCGTCAGGACTGGACAAGAAGAATGCCGACCGCACATCGGATGCACTAGCAGACTTCGAGAAACCGCTGAGTGAAGGCCGTGCCGGTATCGAAGATGTACGAGCCATTCTACGGACCAGAAAAGCGCAAGTCCTGGAGTTACCTCAGTCTGAACAGCGTCAAGCGGCAGCAAGCGGACGGATAGGCGGCAGATGTCTGGAATGGCTGTGGGAGAATCGTTCAGACTCGCTCAGAAAAGACATTGATAGAGAGCTTGCTACCGATCTCTGCTGGTTTCTACACGTAGAAGGTCTGGGATCTTACGTTGATCGCTGGATTGAGGTCGATGTACACGAGTATGCAAGTACTGGCTCAACGAGCTACGAGGATGTCAAGTGCGCAGCGGTGCTTCTCGCCGCCCAAGTACAAAGCGAATTGGATTGGTCTATCGATGGGAATGTCAACACAGCACTGGAATTTCTTCGATCCAGGAAAGAGCAATTCGACACAGACGGGCTAGGAGACGTGCCTGTTTGGGTTCCTAGCTGGCTGGCAATGGAAAAGTATCTTTTCGCGCAACAGTCGCTACCCGTCAAAGATGAGCTTTTTGACTGGTTTGCGGACATGACAAGGCCATTACGAGGAGATCCGATAGTGAGGGCAATGCCATCTCTTTACCATCCTTCCAGTCCGAACGCGTATCCTGTCCTGGAAGCTGCGTCACTGTACTACACGAGACCTACAAACAAGGATCGTGGCAGTGGCAGCAAACGTTCAAGAGTTCGCGGCAATTGGTCTCTTCGTGCAGCCTACATACTCAAAATGCAGGGTGATTTCGTTGCTGCCCGTACCTTGGAATCGTTTGTGAAGAAGCATGATTCCATCGTTTGGCGAGCGAGAGAACGCATCTACCAGAAATGCGAAAGCGATCCAAGACTTGCGCATCTACGCTCCGAGGCTGAGGCGAGGAGGTCGGACGACAATGATGTCAAGACCGCATCTTGAACAGCAAAAAGACACTTTGTTGCCAGTCTAAGTGCCAGCAAGACGCAGAGGAAAGCAGTCTCCAGTGACTCTCATAGCCAGAACTGCAACACTCAATGCTTCGATTGCTCGCTATAGTCGGCCCTCGCCTCCGGCTGGAGTCATTGAATTGATTGACCTGAGGGGTGCTCATGCAATGATTTCTCCTGCTTGAGTCTCCACAGCCATTCAGCAGCCGACTCACGTTGATCGGAGATCAGCTCTCGCATACCTTCGAGCGAGTTCGGTAAATCTTCGAAACGATGAGGGATTGTCCATTTTGCACGTGAAGGCGTCCAGGAAGGAAGTGACTTTCTTCCATCAGGACAGAAAGCACATACTGCCGACCTGATGTATAGCGACGTACACTTATGCTTACGCCATCCCCTTTTAAGATTCCCTCGCCGCTGTTTTCGGGCTTCAGGATGATTCTCAGTGTCCGCTTGGCGCAAGAATCTGTCGAGGGACTGCCGAGACCTTTCATCCAGTAGAGACTGGGTGATGGTCGCCATGTGCTCAATATTCGCTACCAAAATGGCCTTATCTTTTGGGAGCTGAAGGCTGCGCGAGGGGACAAGTCTGATATGTCTGAGGGCCTGCAAGCTTAGTACCTCGCCTACGACCGGCAACGCGCAGATATCTTCTCTCGAGAAGATCTCAGTGAAAGGACATTTCGCGTTTCCAAACAACCTGCGGTCATATGCTTGGACTTCCAGGTCTAAGGTCTCCAGCCTCTCCATTCTGATAGTTGCATGCATAAAGTTCTTGAAAGTGTGTGGAGGCATCGGCCCAAGTCTCTTGACGAATTGTCTCAGCAACATTTGGTTGAATAGAATGCTATTCCCGTCCACTGACTCAAGCCATATTCTCATGGCTTGAAGAAAATATGTCTTGGAAACAAGGAATCTGTCCACCGCATATTGGAACGGCCGGATTTTGTAGCGAATGGGATCTCTTCCGTACGCTATTTCTTCGAAAACATCCCACTCGCCTCGTGATCTAAGCCGTCGCGGAGTGTGGCTTTTATAGGCGTACTCGAATATCACATCAAGGAGCTCCTAGTTTCATCAGTATCCCCGAGTCTGCGCAGTTCGGTAGCCGACGTACCTGTGGTAGATCCCAGAATGGGCATTTCTTCAGCTCTGCCGCATCGTCGCTGTCATTGCCAGAGGTCTTACGCGTGGATGACAGAACACGAAACCATCGCTGGCATGATACTTTTTGTCCCATCGTGTCTAGAACAGCTCAAATCGGACGATGTGCAGCCCTCAAGAATTTAGCATGAGCTGCCATTCTGCATGTCTTCGTCAGAGGAAACGGTGTCAAACTCGAGCAGAACAGAGGCTCCCGATAGAAGCGTGCCGGGCTTCCGAAATCTGGATCACGTTCACTGGCCCTCACAAAGTATCTTGCTGAGCTTTATTGAGGTTATGACTGGTCAGCCATGCCATGGTGTACCAGTGGAGCCGACGTGCTCCCTCAGGCTGTAAAGTACGCGTATCGATGGGAACGAATGGACTGCGTGTCTATGGTAGTATTGTGGCTGCAGTATGCGACTGCTAGGTCTACGAAAAGTGCTAGTCTCAATTTTCGAAGTTGAAGTTATAGGTATATTAACCTAAGCCAAACTCGATGATTCCGACATCTGCCAACAGACACCACATAGCATCCCCTTCTCGACCGCGCATCTTTCGTCTTTGGTCCGAATGGAGGTGTGCGAACGTGAACAAATCCACTTCGTTGCGTTGGCTGACGAGACTCGGCGACCTGGAAAGCGATCAACATAGACCTGGGATTCCTGTCGGAGACCTTGCGACCGCGAGGTGAAATTTCGAAGCCTTTGAAAGGGAGTGCCTATATGTTATGACTGAACATCACTTTTGATCAGTTCAGCCTGGTCTCTTAGCTCAATGGCTAGAGCGGATGACCATTATCACCTCATGCCTCTCCTTGGTGGACCCAAGGAGGGGCTAAGGTGCTCATCAGATCTGAGTTCGATCCTCAGAGAGACCATCGTTCATGCCTCTTTGCATTTTTTGTTACCTCTTCGTTCGAGTCAGGTTTCCACTTTTGCCGCTTATCGTTCCGATGGAAACTCAGCTTCCTGATGACGGGTTTCATTGTCTGATGTGTCAGGTCATATCGTTAGGTCGTGTCCCCGCGGTGAATGACCATCGGCATGGGGTGTCAGTAGACTCCATGATTGAGTTCGTCGTCTCGATCTCCCTGCTCCTCCTTGAAGCCAGAAGTCAAAAGACAAATTTCGATCTTTGTAATTTTGTGGCTTCCTGTGCGACTTGCGCGGTACTAAATACTGTTCGCGTGGCGAGACAAGTCATGATATATTTCCACAACCACCAGCCACTGATTCTTCTCAATCTCAATTGCCGAGATGTCTCTGCTCAAAGGTACAGGATTTTCCTCGTGGTTGCTATAAGCACAGCTGATGCTCACGCAACCGCGAGATGTGGCGCTCAGCCACTCAGCAATGTCAGCTGTTCATTGCAGCTCTATGACAGCGTCGCAACCATCACTCCAGCGTGTGGCTCATGTTCCCATGGTGGATCCCAGCCTTACGGCTCTTTTGGCGTTTTGATTTTGCGAGTATTCCAGAACAGAACTTGCGCAATCTGCCACTGGCTGGAGTAACATGGCGCTGGGGCGTGGAAGGCCTTGATCGACGCCAGATGTATCACTGCGTCTTTATTGTTGGTGAAAGCAGCAGTGACCATCGGCACCACGAGCTTGAATTGCGAACGCAGTGGTGTCCCGAAGCAGGCACTCCAGGACTTGACGTGCAAGTCAGAACTCTTGACATCACGCCGTATGTCTCGAGCTTGTCTCGCGGAACCCGAGCTCATCTGGCTCTCGAATGATGGTCTAGGTACCACGATCACCGCCATTTGAAGCTGCAATGGTCGGCATTCGAGTCATCGTGTTGGTCAATGTAAGGCTTCGTGTTGGGTAGAAATGCCGGTAACCTCAACGACTCCGAGCTTGTCTGCATCTTCTTGAGCGTATTCTTTAGTGACCATATCGAGACATGCACAATCTTCAGGCCTTGTAGCTTGAACCTCTTCATCTCGGAGCAGGCGAGATATTCAAGGCTGTGCAGGGGATCATAAAGGCCCATCGCGGCGGATCGAGGGTCGTCTCGATCCAGCATATGAGATCTCTGGCAACCAATGACGTTTTGCAAGTGCCCTGCTATATACGCAGATCATAAGTCGAAACCATATGCAACACCTTCCCGTCCATAGCCTGTGGGCGGAAGGGGCTATCTTTAAGGTTTGCAAATTAGCCGCTAGACGCCTGTCCAATCAGTTCCCAGAGCTTCATCTTTTTCTGCTTGACGCAAAGACAACCTAATATGTATCAATCTTCCCAAAGCAGACCTTCCAGACTTCCAAAAATGGCGGTATTTCATTCATCGTAAATCGTCTCTATCACCAAAAGATCCAGGAACACATCTGTCGAATCGCGTACACGCAAGCGAGCAAGCCAAGCATAGACCATGCAGCAAGCGCCACGCCCACTCTCCCACTAATTTCCAGCGATTCTGACATTTGAAGTTTTGTCATGCCACGTCGGCTCCACGAGTGATTTTGGTGCCACGTCGAGCCCGAAGCTTCTTGATACGGCTCAGGATTCGAGAACCACCATCGTTTCGATCGTTGATCAGCCGAGGCATGTTGACGCCAACGCCATTGCCGCTGCTGGAACTCAACGATGCAGAGCGAAAGGACAAAGGAAATGACACGAAGCGGTGTGAGCACAAGCTAGAAAATTGTCAACCGACATCTCAAATTAGCCAGACGGGGCGACGGACTTCTGAAAAGAGGTTTCTCGACCGCATGTCGCCATTGTCGCTTGTAGTAGAGGGCGTTGGAGTGGAACACCTGACAGCCCCTACCGCATCGGCCACTGCATCGTCTGACAGACTAAGGAAGGCATCTCGTTCATCTGACTTCTTGTTCCTGGAATGGCGTCGGCGCTGATAGTGTGACGTCGCGGTGGACTCCACTGAGATGGTTGCCGACATCTTGGTTACGCGAGTTCGCGGTACGCTTTTTGCTGCTGTGTCACAATGCTTTTGGGGTCAATGCGGATGCGGGATGGCATTTGTACATGCGCTGCTGCTCTACGATTTCTTATTAAAGCACCAGGTAATCAGGCAGATACATTCGGATCGCTTCGGATGCTTGTCTATGTGGAGGTGAAGACGTCGGATGCTGGACAAAGTGAGCGCCGACAGGCATGTTCGGTCTCGGTCCACCACCCGCGAGCTTTCTATTTGGATAGACAAGCCTTTCCCAAACAACGCCCTTGTCTTTGTTGCACAGCAGAAACGATCATGACGAAGCGCTGGATCATACCGCCTGAATTGGGTGCCAAGATTCGCTCTATCCGACCATTACATCCATTTCTGTCTCGCTGGATGCATACTGCACGTCTGTTGAGAATGTCTGCGGCCGCATCCGGAAGACAACCCGGCTATGCAAGACGTGACGTCCGCCGCTCGGCTTTGGGTCAACACACGTGCACCGCCTCATTTTCTGCACGATTACGACGGACCTGCAGTCCGCAGGGCATTGCTAATTGAGACGGGCAGACGGGGAGATGCATTGGGTCCAAGGGCTTCATCAGAAGGCCCACAGGATTGCAATAACTTCCCTTGGCGCCAAAGCTGACGTTGTGCCGTTGTTATTGCGCATGGCTCTTGCGACACACGTGCCGACACGAGGGATACGGCCAGTCATGGCCTTTCACAGACGATCCGCATTGCAGACGGCAGTGGGCCCACGGTGGAGGAGCAAAAAGTGGATGACAAGGCGACGTCCGCCCGGTCTTTGGAAAAGCGAGCGTGCTACCGTGATCGAAGATCGTGCATCTTGCAGCATACCCTGCTGGTGGGTGTAGTCGACCTTCTAAGCGTCTCTCTGGCACCCTTCTCACACCAATGTAGCTCGAACAGGCGCATACGAGCTCGATTGCAGCTCCGCAAGGGAAGAGTGGAATTTGTGTCTGGCCAATGAATGTCTCCCAGCCGCCAAAGCTGAGCAATCGTTGCGCTAAGCAGTTCACTCCACAAGCGAAAGCGGAGCTCTTCTTGGACTCAGCTTTATTGCCACAGAGGAGTGGCGATTCTTTCTCCTTTCGCGACAGCATGCTCGCGGCTGAGGCGTACATACCGCAACGCCAGCTGGAGTGCGCTAAGTACAACGTTCCGAAACAGTCGTTCTGGACGACTCACAGGCCGCGCGCTACTGTGCTGCACCCTGAGGCCAATGACCATGCTCAGTGAGATTCTTCCATAATGGTCTCACTCGACCGTTGACCTCGAGCGCCATTGAAGAGCCACTGCTCTCGTTGCCGAACTCCCTAATGCGAAGATCCTAGAGCGGCGATTCTGTTAGACCACGATGCCTTACAAGGCCTGCATTGGTACCAACCGTCGCCACCATAATCCCAATAGTATCACTGGCACAGATGTATTGGAGCCATGTGCCCTCGCCCAGCTTCGATCATGATGCTGTGAAAGCACGACGAAAACAGACCCCTGAAGATCAAATCAATAAATCATTCTTATACTGATTGACATCCAAGATGTTGATCAGCCATCGCTGTTTTAACACATTCACTTATTCACTATAGGTGTACGAAGCAACCATGGGATCTGCCGAGCTCTCAGGAAGAGGTCAGTTCGCCGGGAGCGGGTATGCCTCACCGGCACCTAGCCGGTCCGAGTATGCCCTTCTTCCTCTCTTACTTCCTACAATGGGACAATGAGCGATGATTCTAACGCCTCCTCAGGCAACAAGTCGTCGACTTCTCCAGGCGACTTTATCGACTTTCGATTCCTCAACTTTTCACACCCTCAAGATGCACGGAACGCTCAGACTCGGCGCAACGTACGCAGTCATGTCACCACAGAGCAGCACAAAAAGCAGCGGCAGAGAGCTGCAGAGCAGGCACGACGAGCACAACAAGGCTCAAGCGATCCACTCCCTTCACCAACATTATCGGTACCATTCGATCGAAAGCCGTCATCAGGCTCTCCTGGGCATTCTGAGACAGAGACGAGCAGTCCAGAAGCTTCGTCACCTGCGTCACCCGCCGGGAGTCCAACGGCTGTCACTCGCATAAATCCTACTGAGGTCTATCCTGAAGACTGGCATGCATCGTTACGACCGGTCATGGTAAGTCTCACACGCTCGTGGACCATGTAGAGTACCAGCTGACGCAAGACAGGATCACTATCTCAACTTCATGGCAGTTGACCTACCAGAAACAGATTCAGCGTCAAGACAACTGCTTAGAACACACTTCCTGGGCCTCGTATTCACGGACGCAGCAAGTCTGCATGCCTTAATGCTCACTGCAGCTGCTCACTACGCCAAGTTACGGGGCGACAATGCCCACAGAATAAATATGCTCCAACTGCGAGGTATGGCGATTCAAGAGGTGAATCGCGCACTCCAAGACCATCGATCAGGCGGGCGAGCGACCAGTGATCGCATGATTGCTGCCGTTGGGAAGATGGCAACGTACGAACTCCTATTCGGTCAACGTGAGACATTTCACACCCATATGACAGGTCTGCAACGCATGGTTTCCTTAAGAGGCGGTCTTCAAGCGCTGGGCCTCAATGGACTACTCGAACGCATTCTACTCTGGATCGACGCAAACGCTGCTGATATAACCGGCGGCCCTCTATACTTCCCCCCAGCTGCCTTTTCTTCTTCGACAGGACATCCCAGAGCAGACCGCAGATTGTTCCTTCTTGGACTCCAAGGACAAGGACAATGACATGCGGAGACTTGGCGGCATCTCGCTGGCGTTGTCGCGGTATGAAATGGAGGCATATTCACCAACGACGAGGAGCACGAGGGGAATCGTGTACCAAACGACTCGCACCAAGCGCTTTGCAAAACCCTACCTGTGCAGTGCTATCTGCGATCGAAGCAACAACGGCCAACCATCACCAGTACAGTCAAAACAGAACTCCTTCAAGGCGGCATATTCGCTTTTCCACGCGTCGCAGCAGTGCTGGCGCTGGCTGCATCCACTCGTAATCTAGTAATGTCTCGTAGCGAGAGCATCGATACCAAAAACGAAAATGATTCGATATTCCCAATCAACACGTCCTTCAAAGATCCCTGACCAGACCAATGGGAGAGAGCTCCGTCGTGATTGCCTTACAGTGAGGATTGTCCAAAGGAGCCGACATGCTGGTCGAACAGCGGACCGCACGAAACTGTCTGCCACGTCTTTGGGATCGAATTGACTTTCTTTCATTGGTCCTCGTGATTAAGGCGTCGAATGTCCAGAAGACGCCATCCTCGGCCCGTCAACGTCCAGCGGCTCAGGCTTGCCCAAGAATCCTAGGCGCCAAACGTGTAAAGACCAAGTAAGGCTAGTATGACTGAGGCATGAGTTGTCGAGGACATCGGTACATGCCTGTTTCATGAATTCCATCGGCCTGCTTGGAGAAAATCTGCGTGTTCTCAATTTCAACGGTAGGATCACTTTTCTTCACGCTACGGTCGTTCGGAGGATGTCCCGGAGCCACATCGGGGAGCTTAAGTTGCATAGCCGTACAGGCAGGTGCCAGGAGATGGTGAGCATCCGCGGTGATTCCCATGTCGATGGGTCCACGCGAAATTGAGTTCATCGTTGCACGTTCGGCGAGCGCGAGGATCGTAGATATTTTGATGTCCCGAAGTAAAAGCTTTGGAGGGTGTTGTGTTTCAGGTTCAAACGTCTGCATCATTGATGTGCACCGAGCCCTGAAGCGATTTTCATAACTTAACGTAACTTCTTTGGTAGCTCCAGGTAAGCCTTAGAAAATCGCGGC
Source organism: Pseudocercospora cruenta (assembly GCA_013365205.1). Taxonomy (NCBI): domain Eukaryota; kingdom Fungi; phylum Ascomycota; class Dothideomycetes; order Mycosphaerellales; family Mycosphaerellaceae; genus Pseudocercospora; species Pseudocercospora cruenta. The sequence goes on from JAASFE010003193.1 coordinate 90,993, forward strand.
CTGATGCGCCGCACCCGCAACGTTGGTAGGTGTTCGATATGCAGGCGGACTTAGCTGCATCGAGGCTCTCACGCTAGAGTACCGATTAGGCAAACACACTTGCATATCACGTGTCTCAGCATAAGGCCCGTTCGACATTTCCATCTTGGGCGCTCATTGATGCTCGCAACTCGTGTTGTTCTCCAGTCGGAAAGAGCGACGACTGCGGAGCCTTGGGTGGAGCAGATGCAGATGCAGCGTGGTGATCAAGAGCGCAGAGCACGAGCTGTCACAGCTCCTTCCGGCATCGAAGCAGTAACAGGGTTATTGGTGGCATCTGACGGAAACAGCTCCTTTAGCTAATCTGCAGTGTTTGTCGGCTGTGCAAAATGATGCCAGGATGCAACGCTAGACTTACGCAGGACACCTTAAAACAACCAGTGGTAGAAAATGAGCCTCGGACTGCACCAGAAGAAACAAACACAGTCCGTCGGGATGCCTGCAGCTAGCCGACTGCTGTGCTAATGTCGAATTATGCTGAATGGACAATGTTTCGCTACATCACCTCAACGGCTGTCCGGAGATCATCGGTTGTGATGAGCACCAGGACTACTGCATATGGTCTCGATGACTCTGAACTCGCAGCAACAATGCTTTGCCTCGATCGATTCCTGTGTATCTCTGGAGTCGGAGTGAGCGAGCTCAGCTGGCACGGTTCGCTAACAGTGGCTCAAATGCTATCGTGGTCCATGATGAGAAGCTGCCGTCCACCAGATCGATCTTAACCGTGGCAACTTGAGGATGGATGACCATCTAAGACTTTCGATAGGACAGTAGTCCGCCCGTCCAAGGAGGCCCTAAGTGTCTAGAGCCCTTGCAATGGTCTCTCACAAGGAGCAAATCCTGTACCACGATAGGGTCCAGCTTGCCGCGTACTTCCAATAGCATGCCTATGCAACATCAAGGAGTCGAGGAGGAGAGCACTCAGGCTTCGGGCTAGAATGCAGGCATGGGCTCTGAGACATGCAAAGCCAGAGGATCAAGCGACATGCACCTTCGCTATGTGGTCCAGACTGCATCCGCCCTGAAAGCAGACCAAAGAAGAAGCCGCATAATCCAGGAAAGGTGATATGGCATAGTCCTCGGCCTAGCAACATTCTTCCAATATGGAGAGCGGGAAGCATGGCACCGGAATTGGCATGCAATCATACCCCGTTTGAGAGAACAAAAGTCTTCCTTCTTAGCCCTCAACGCTGAACAAGACTTTCAGCCAAAGACTGCATCCTTTGCAGCCCGTGACGAGCTCGCCGTACTCGATATTCTTTTCAAGCTCGGTTTCCGTGATCACAAAGGCTGGCTCGCTCCCACAGCGACATGATCGGATCCAATGCTCTGACTTCTCGTCGAAGTCAAGGTCGCCTAGGTCCACAAGTTCCATTCCGGTATGTCGAGTGTCCTCGCCATCGTTGTCAGGCATCTTACGAAGGCTGAGCTGGCGATCGTACTCTGACTTCAGCTTGGCATCCCCAAGGACCCTATAAGCCTCGGCGATGTCATCGATAGAGGTGTCGGCATCTTTCTTCTTCGGCAACGAGGCTCCTTTCTTGTCCGGATGCTGGGCGAGCAGAGTTCGTTTGTAAGCCTGCCTGAGTTCGTCCACTGGGATATAATGTGCCTGCCGCCGTCCTGCTAGACCAAGAATCTCGTAGTAATCCAACTTCGAACCCATCTGCCGTAGATACGGCCACGCGCCGTCAGGAAATCTTCGCACAGCTGGGCGTCGCGTCTTCTTGTGTTGTTCCAAGGTCTGGCCGGAAAGCAAAGTCTGGAAATCCGCGCCGATATGCCAAGCGCGCCACCTGTGGCTTGACTTTTTCGCCTCCTCTCTTCTCACCTCAACGACGGCGACTCGTCCTTCCGTCCTTCATCACGCTTCCAAATGCTGCGGCACAGCATCAAGGAACGCTCGACCCCATCCTCCACTGCACGAGCATCATACAAAGGAAAGCAGACACAATGTTTCACAAGACCTGCGAGCATTGCCGGAGCCTTTCTCGCTCCGCATCTTCGATCCAAGGCCTTGGCTAGAACCTCGACGGACCCTTTCAACTGGTTGACGCGAGCGAGAATTTGTGTGCCTGGCATCATGCCACGCCGCGAGCCGTCTTGACGCTGCTGATCGTGCTATTCTTGACCAGACTTCTGCCCGATGCAGTTTGGTTCTGCTTTTCGTCGTGCATGTTCCTGCAATATTCTTCTAGTCGGTCACCACTTCTGGACGAGAAGGAGTCTCATGCACGACATCATTGGATCTGCTCTGAAAACTTTAACATAACACACGAGCCGGCAGTATCAGATCCGCGGAAACATGTTCACGATGGTGCCTCGTGAGGCGAAAAAGTGTACTATGATGCAGAGGTTCGTATTGCTTGGACGCGTCGTCATTGTAGTTTGCTCGTCTTCATATAGGCACAAGTCTTCGCTGTGAAGAGCGCTTTCACTTGGTATAATTCCTGTTTCTTTACCGTCTTTTAGGTCAAGAAATCATCATCAAAATGCGATCACTTTCGTTACTCACGCTGGCTAGCAGCGCAAGCGCCGCAGCCCACGGCTTCAACTATGGCGCTCTGTACGCAGACCAGTCAGCCCGAACTCAACAAGACTTCGAGGCAGATTTCAATGCCGCAAAGAACCTACCTGGTTCGCATGGCTTCTCCTCCGCGCGTCTCTTCACGATGATCCAGGGTTACACCACCAACACTGTGATCTCTGCCATCCCAGCGGCCATCGCTACCAACACAACCCTACTGCTTGGCTTGTGGGCCAGCGCTGGTCCCGATGCTTTCAACCAGGAGATCACTGCTTTGAGAAATGCCATCAATCAGTATGGCACAAGCTTCACAGACTTAATTATCGGAATTTCAGTAGGATCCGAGGATCTTTACCGAGTGTCGCCAACAGGAATTGAGAACGACAGCGGTCCAGGCTCATCGCCTGACCAGCTTGTGGGATACATTAGCCAGGTTCGCGACACCATTCGAGGCACAGCCGCATCTGGCAAGTCTATTGGACACGTCGACACATGGACTGCATACACCAACAGCTCGAATGCTGCCCTGATCAACGCCGTTGACTGGCTTGGAATGGATGGGTACCCGTACTACCAGACTGTCAACGCCAACGGAATTGAGAATGCCGAGTCACTTTTCTTCCAGTCGTACGATGCTACTGTGGCCGTTGCACAAGGTAAGCCTGTCTGGGTCACTGAGACTGGTTGGCCTGTCACAGGACCTCAATCTGGCCAGGCTACAGCCTCCATTGCCAACGCTGGGACCTACTTCAAGAACGTTGGCTGCCGCCTACTCAACGGCGATTACAATATCTGGTGGTACCAGTTGAATGACGGACAGACTGACCAGTCAGCCACCTCGTTCCGTGTCATCAATGCCGACCGCGGAGCACCGCTCTATGATCTGTCTTGCTCCGCTTCTGGCAGTAGCAGCTCTTCCCAAGCAGCCGGCCAGTCCACCCTCGCCAGCGCCGTCAAGTCCGCCGCAAGCGCCGCAACATCTGTCGCCAGCATTCAGACTGTACCAAATCCACCAGCGACTTCTGTAGGTTCTGCGGCCTCCGCACCCGTTAGCACCAAGTCCGCAGTTCAGACTGCAGTCCAGTCTGCCAAGCCATCGACCTTGGTGACCAAGGCTAGCACCTCTGCTCCATCGGCACCATCCTCCGCACCCGCAAGCAGTGGCTGCCCAACCAATCTGAAGGGAGCATTCGAGTACCCACATCTTCTGGTCCCTGTCGACTCTGCCACTCCTTCAAAGGCCTACGGCACACAGTACAACGCCACTATCTCTTCGACGAAGAGCAGCATTTTCAACTTCGATATTCACCCAGAGCATGCTGGAAAAACATGCTCTCTTGTCTTCCTTTTCCCAGAGCAGAAGGACCTGACCACCTCCGCCTTCACTTTCAACGGCAAGGGCGGTCTGACCTGCTCGAAGCTTGCGTCTCCGGCCACGGAGCAGACTACCTACGCCAACAAGCCAGCTGGCAGCGGGGCTAGCAGTGCGATCTCGTCCATCGCTCCCGGCAATGGCTACACGATCTTCACTGGCATGTGCGAGGCCGGCCAGCGAGTCGCATACGAGTTCTCGAGTGCAGATGGATTGGAGCTTCAGTATTTCCAGGACTACAACCCTGCTCCGATTGGTGCTTACATCACCGTCTGCTAAGCGGTTGATCATTGTATGAGGTATGAATAAAAAAGTATGAGGCATATATTTACGAGCACACGACCATATTTGTATAGACTAGGATGGAGATCTGGGGTAGTGTAATGTCAAATTGGAGACTATCACACTCTCACCATGTTATCAACGGGCATTTAAATCTCTCATTCCTTTGAATTTTATCGCACCAGCGTTGCTTTGAGGCATATACAGCTCTTCGAAACACCTCGGAAGCTGTAGATCGTGACTCGTGTACCCACGATGAAGTTGACTGACCAAGTAGTTTAGCAATTTGCGCCTTTTCTCTGCAAGATCGTCTCGAGGCTCTGCAGCTCTGGAAGCATACAGCGCGGACGGCCTCCATGATGTTATGAGCCCGAGATCTTCGCAGCCAGTGCTTCGGATTCAGACTTGACCGAAGGCACTACTTCTTTCTCAGGCAGCTTTATGATCGACGATCGCGGATTTGCACACAGCAGCACGCAGTGCATGTCCATTTGCGACAACGTGACGTACTTGTCCTCCATTCCAATGAAGCTGTAGCACTGGCGCCTCGCCTTGTCACGAGCGCTGAGCCTCCGGTCTGATGCCTTGCGTTGTTGCCAGATTACACGATCCAGCCCTACCGTGCCTTTCGAATTAGGAGCTCGCACGCACGCAGACCATTCGACGCAGCCAAGACCGGTGTTCTACACATTGTTTTGCGGTGAGAGTGTTTCTGGCTTTAAGTGTTGACACAATATCAGCTGATGAGAAACGTGGTCGTGGAGTTTGATTCCCTCCCACAATCGGAGGTTCCGATGGCAGTGGCATCGTAGAGGCTTCTGAAGCAAGCCCAATATGAGCAAACAGGTGCAACGCATGACCCCTACTATTATTGACAGCCATGCCCACGTTGTTGTGAGGCGTTGAGGGGTGTCAGGAACAGGGAAGATGGGCCTGAGGACAGATGTGTCACAGGCAGGCGGCGGAGGTTCAAGGTTGGTTCTGACGTTGATCGGCAGTGCCGCATTCACTTTGTGTGGGGCACAGACCTTCAGTACAAAATTCGCGCAACTCCATTTCTCTCACTGCAACAACACATCTTGTGCTTAAAAACGCCTCACCTTAAGGTATAACAGCTTCTTGCGAACAGAGATCAACTGATCAAACACGCCGGTTCCGGTAAGACCACCTTCACCTCCGTCAGCCAGCCTCCGGGCGCGCCACCTTCGCTCTTCACCGCACTCTTACTCTGCGACCGCTCACTTGCACATGTTTGTGGCGCTTCGAAAAACTTCACTTTCACCATCACGACACTGCCACAGTCATATTTAAGACTTGTTTTGCGCACCGAGACACCTACTAATTCGCATTGCCACAGCACACCGCGAACCTGGCCTTCACCCACATCTAAGACTCGCCTTTGGTCAAGTCAAAGGCACCCTCGATCACCACGGCCCTGCGCGCAGGCACTCGAGTAATCAGCCAAATTGCATTCACACGAGCACACCGCGACATCCTCAACAGCATCCCACCTCCACCGGCTGCTGGCCCATAAAGAGCTGTCCGATCTGCTTTTCGAGTTGTTCCAACAACTACCCCCGTCCGAGTCCTCACCCTCTCAGCTGCCGCATAAGAGCCACCTTGAAGCTCTTCCCTTCCCCGGGGAGGAGTCGGGCGTTCGCTACCCAGGTCAACTGCGCTTGGGTTTTGCACCCTTCAAGCCACCTTAACAGGCCTCTCGAATCATCCAGACTTCAAGTTTTACCCATACCTTCAGCAGCAAGGGTATGGCACCTTCCGCAATCGACCTCTTCACCAACGATTACGAGAGCTTGTCTCTGAAAAAGACGACAGAGTTCATTGATAATCTCTCCGGCTACGAAGGCGGAGCAGAGATTTACGATGGCGTCAAAGAAGCAAGACAGTTGATTGGCGCTGCTCTGCAGAGCCACATCTCCAACATTGACACCGATGACTGCGAACCAGGCGCAGAGGATGCCTTCTTCGTGGCTGACCTGGGAGAGGTCTACAGGCAGCACAAGCGCTGGCAGAAGCACCTGCCGCGCGTGACACCGCACTATGCAGTCAAGTGCAACCCAGACCCTCGCGTGCTTGAGATGCTCGCTAAATTGGGCGCTGGTTTCGATTGTGCCAGCAAGGCTGAGATCGAGCAGGTTGTGAGCATGGGTCTGAACCCAGACCGCATCATCTACGCCCAACCATGCAAGACCAAGAGCTACTTGCGCTACACTGCGAAGACTGGAGTCAAGCAGATGACATTCGACAACACAGATGAGCTGTACAAGATCAAGGACATCTACCCGACTGCTGAGCTTTTCCTCCGCATCTCTACCGATGACTCGGCCAGTCTGTGCCGTCTGAGCCAGAAGTTTGGCGCAGCAATGGATGTCACGATGGATCTGCTCTCTTTGGCCAAGGACCTGGGCCTGAATGTGGTTGGCGTTGCCTTCCACGTTGGGTCAGGAGCTTCCGACCCAGAGGCGTTCCGCCAAGCAGTCCGCGATGCTCGCACCGTCTTCAACCAGGCTGCAGCCTTGGGCTTTGAGATGCACACCCTTGACTGCGGTGGAGGATTTGTCTCTGAGACTTTCAACGAGATGGCACCAGTTCTTGCCCACGCTCTCGATGAGCTCTTTCCACCAAGCGTGCGCATCATCGCCGAACCAGGACGCTACTACACCAGCACTGCATTCACTTTGGCTTGCAATGTCATCGCTCGTCGCACTGTCGAGGACAAGCATCTCGGTGACGAAAACAGCTACATGCTGTACATGAACGATGGTGTCTACGGCAACTTCTCCAGCATCATCTTCGACCACCAGCACCCAGTCCCACAGGTTCTCCGCACCCAGCACCGCCGTGACGGCTTCAACTACTCCACCATGCAAGAGTCTCTGCTTGACTCTGGCTACGCCTCGGCCGAGGAGGAGTCCAACAACCGAACCAAGCCAATCACTTACTCTGTGTGGGGCCCGACTTGCGACGGTATCGATGTCATTTCTCAGAAGTGGCTCTCTTCCCATCTGGTCGATGTGGGCGACTGGCTTTACTTTGAGGAAATGGGTGCTTACACCAAGTGCTCTGCCACTCGTTTCAACGGATTCACGGACAAGCATGAGACCATCTACGTCTGCAGCGAGCCAGATGCCGCCATGCTCATGGACATGTAGAGGTGGGCATTCACATGACTACTATACAGGCTGCGAAGCCAATGGTAATTCTTAGATTGGGACGGCTGTTTTCATCTTTTGGACTGCAAGATGCGATGAGAAGGAAAGTGCAAATGACCGAAAAGCATTGTGGCTTAATGTTTCTTTGCGTAGTAAATATGGTATAAACGTCAGTTTGGTGCCTTGCACTTCCTTTTCTCTTCTTCGTCGTTGTCCGTGATGTTTTAACTTGCTGAAGTCTGTTCATTTTGCGAAATGATAATGATGGTTCAAGCAGTGCGAAGGCAACCATGCAGACCTTCAGACCAGTGATATAGACTTCCACATACGTTTCCTGCTTACAGTCGACCAGTTCCACCACACGTATTTCCATCCTATATATGCCTAGTACAATCTCGCTCGAGGATGAGGATTAGTGAATAGAGACAGGTTCTTGTTCAAAGATCAAATCAATAAGCAGTGTGGGCGAGAATGAGCTGAGAAAGGATGTGTAACCCTTTCGCTATTACAAGAGGAGGATTTATCAGTCGCGTTTGAGGCCTTGAGCTGTCAATCGGATACTGCGAGGGCCTCCTCTACTTACACTATTCCGCAATTTATTTGGCGGTCAACAAATGATGTATGCATGAGAAATGTGGGAGATTCTTCTTGATCTGTACAATAAGCAGTCTTGCTTCTTTGACATTCTCATATCCTCCTGTAATAGATAGATAAAAGAAGTGTGTATAATCATACACTTCCTATACCATGTCCCAACATGGCACTTTCTCCCAAAAACCGGAAGCTAGGTCTCTCGCTCATTCGCTCAAAACGCTTCCAAACGCCCAAATGCGAGAATCTCCTTCGAACGAACGGGGTATGATGCTGTATCGCACGAATGTGAACCAAAAAAGACATAAAACAATAAACGCCTCATGGGATATATCCATCATCTCATAGTAGTAGTGGCGCCAAAACAATATCGTGGTGCTGTGGTGCGTGGCGTTTCTGTTCGTAGTCTGTGTTCGAGCCATAGCACACAGTGCCGGCACGAGGTCGATTATTAGAGTGGTGTTCCGCCAGACACCAGTAGTAGTGCAGTATAGTGGAATTCCAGCTGTGTAGCCCAGAGCTTCCTGGTCATCTGTTGCGAGTAGTAATTTCGATTATTAGAAGCTAGTGCCTTGCTCTTCGCGAAGTCTTGAGGAGCTGGCTTTCTTCGTCGGGCCCATGACATGGAGCATAGCGCTCTCACGTCGTCGTTGCTTGATGTCGCGAGGAGTCGGCGCACCCATTCCTGTAGTGTTGTAGACTGTGGGCGAACGGAGCGCGTCATTAAGGCTTCCAAAGCCGCCGTCGCCCTGAGGCGCCATTTGGTAGTTGGCATAAGAAGGCTGCATGGGAGTGAAACCCGTGTCGTCGGCTCGGTAGCCGCCAATATTCTGGAACTGAGTTTGATTATATGCAGGCGTTGGTAGGTCTTGGAACATCTGCTTTCGCGGAGAGCGTAGGTCTCCTGACGACATCTCGGGCGGTTGAGTCTCATACACTGAGGACGGTGAATCGGCAGCAGGTGTTGTAGCGTCAAATATGCGTGCTTGCTCCTCGACGAACAGCGAGATGAGCGGCCCCGGCAGATTCAAGGTCGGTGAAAATACAACGCCAACTATGTCAAGTCAGTACGAGGTCAACATCAAAGCTTGGTAGCGACTTACGGTTGCGAACATTCATGCGGTTGACCTCAACATTGTTCACAATCAATAGCATGAAGGAAGACATGGCTTCTAAAAGCGCACGGTTCGCAGTGGGCAGCTTGTTGACCAGAGCATTAAGCGCAGGAATCTTTTCCTCGCCATGCATCTCTAAACAATGCAGGAAGTCCAAATGCAGATCACGAGTGAGGATGCTGGCAGGCAGCTCTCGCAAGTACAGCTTGAGCAGACTGGCTACAGCGTGTACGTCGTAGTAATTTTCATCGCTGAGCAGATCGACGTCACCCTCAGTATTGAATCGGTCTTTGAGTGCTCTGATCACGGTGTTCGAACCGGAAAGCCGGAAAATGCCCTCTTCGGCAACTGCATTCTTGGCCGTGAGGTACTGAATGCATCGATAGACGACTGATGGGAGATCAGTATTGATGCCATCGGGACGAGAGAACTCCACAGCCTCGGCAAGCGGCACTCCAAATACAGCTCTGGCGTATCCTCGATCTGTTGATGTCTTTGCGGAGTCTTTGGAATCCAGGTCAGATGAAGAACGACCTCTGGTGAAAGGTATCTGGAACATGCTGCGCTTCTTGTCTCGTCCAGGAGTCGGCGGTACCTTCATTCCCCAGTCACCTGTGTTCTGAATGACCTGCAGGTTGGTCGGACCAGAAATCATAGGGTGAGGAGCATTTGTAGGATCAGCGCCGCTTGTGAGCTTGTCGTATGGAGGCGACGGGGTTTGAGTGACTCTTGGTGTCGCTGGAGGTCCCATGACGGGAGCGTCGCCCGCGATGGTGTCACCATATCCCACTGCTCGAAGAGAGTCCATTGTAACGTCTTTGCTGCTTCCTGGCCGGAGATCATTCATTGACTTTTGCAGCCTCGGACTACGTGGCGCACTGATCTCGGTCTTGAACATTTGTGCTTGCCTACCAGGTTGTTGAGATTCTTCCTCATCTCTGAAGTCAACATAGTGCAGCAGAGCGTCGACCCACAAGTCTCGCTCGTCGTCGCTCTCTGCACAAAGCACATGTCGGACGAGGCTGGACGAATCCTTCTTCTTCGGCTCGAGAACCAGGAATGCATGCCGGAACTGGTTGTCCTCGTCCTCATGCGAGCTCTGATTGGGATTGACAGACTGCTTTCCAATCTGCGCGTTCTGAAGCTTGATAGATCCGAGATGAGCTCCACCGGGACCTTCAAAGTATTTCAAATTTGGCCCATCCAGAACGAAATATCGTGCCTTCCAGCCGCCGAAATTCTTGCCTCGCTTGGTCAAGTAACCTGCCATATTCGGACGAAATTTTGCAGCTGGCGTAGCCGGTGAGGTCGGCCGTGTCGAGTCCTCGTTTCTTGCGTTAAAGTAGTCGCCACCTTCAGCAGGGAAAGCATCAGTTGACAGGAACCTGCATACAATGCGAGCCGCCTTTTCTTCTGTCACCGAGTCAAGCATTCTCTCGAAATAGTGATTGAGTGCCATCCTTCGAGCATCAATTTTCGCAGGTGCGTGACCTGTGAAGAGAGCTTTCTCGGGGAGACGATCTTGCACACGACATAGTGACTTGATTTCTTGATCAAGGCCGGCTAGTGCTGCATAAGTCTTCTCGGCGCGCCAGAGCTCCTTATTGTCCGATCGGGCATATACGCCAATAGTGAGTACAGGATTCTCATCGCCTTGTTTGAGCGGCAGTATCATACTAGCACGCGAACGGATCATGCGCGATGAAGCCGTCTTGATCATGATCGATGGCAGCGCATTTGGTGGCAATAGAAGATCTGGGTACTGCTCGGTGACCAGACCTTTGTAGACCTCAGCAGGAGTGTAGGCCGATGAATGATCGCTCGACATCGATGGTCGCTCGTGGTCGGAACTGGCATCGTTCGTAGGCTTCAGTCGATCAACTGCAGAAGATGTTGGCTGAGCTTGTGACGTGGCTTGTTGCTGAATGTTGTATGCCTTGGCTCGGTCCAGGTGAGGCGACATCATGGCCATGGGTGTCTGCGGTGGTAGTGGGATAGCTTGTCTTGGCTGTCGAGGTGACAGGGGTAGACCTGCCATACCAGATCTCGGAGACATGGGCATTGAGTTTGCTATAGATGCATTCGCCGCACGTGGCATGGGCGAATTGAGTGGTCGGTCACCCGGCCGCGGACTCATGGGCAACCCAGGACTGAGTAAGCCCGACGGTGCTGTGAGTGTGCGCTGCATCGCGTTTGCAGCATCTGAAACAGCGCGATTGCGCATAATTTCAGCAGGGTTGGCAGTAGGAGAAAAGATAGAGGGTTGATGGGCGGCCTCCGGTGCAGGCAGCTCAGCCACTGCGGATTGTGATACAGCGGCGGCCTCAGACTTGTCAGTCTTCTGCTCGGCCGGCCGACTCTTGCTTTTCTTTTCCTTCTTCGAGCGACTCCGCTGCTCTGCTTCACGTTGCGCCAAAACTTCTCGCTCGCGGTCGTCTTCCTCGCGTGTCTTTCTACGTCCGCGCTCCATAAACTCCGACCGCGCGCTTTCTGGATCGTCTTCATATTCGGAGTCGGATGCATCGACAATGTTGTTCACCATGCTCGGCTCGGGTCTGAGTGGGTCCAGCTTCAGCGGCGCGGGAGGTGCCTTCCTCGTCTTGGGGCTCGAGAAGCTGTGCGCGGAAGGAGGCGGACTCGTCTGGAAGGAGGATGTTGATGCGTTCTTCTGGTGGTTTGCGACTTGGCTCGCCTTCGGACTGTACGCCACTTCTACAAGCTTTGGCGACATTGGTGGTGTGTTCCCGGGAGCTCGTTGTATCGTCGCTATCGCAGCCTTGCTCTCCTCTGATCTGACTGGAACAGATTCGCCGATGATAGGTAAGTCGCGCTGGCCTTGCGTGATGCTGCTTGCGGATTGCGGCGTCGCAGGTAGGCCAGACGAAGGCGCATTGGTCGCGTCCTGGGGCGTATCTGATCGTCCGACCCCACTCGGCACTGAGCCTGACGTGTCGCTGGTCTTGCGGGTATCTACACTAATGTCTCGGGCGGCCACCTCTGAGCCCGGCACAAGTTGTGACGGCGACTGGCTCGTCTCCCTCGAGTCGCCTTCTAATGTCTGGTCCGTTGATGTTGTCCGCGTCGGCGCAGAAGTCGAGCTCTGGAGGGACTCTTTCAGCTTCCGCCTATATCTCTCTTTTTCTTTCAAAGACTTCTCCAGGTCTTTATTCAGCCCCAAGATCATAGCTCTCTGCTTCTCGACTAACCGCCATAGCTGCGCATTATGGTTAGCCGCCTGCTGCTTCTCTGCCAGCACCTTCTTCAGGGCCTCTTCTGCGGAGCCTGCCGCAGCGATGAGCGAAGCTGCATCTTGTGGTCCTTGGTTGTCTTGCGCCAGGCGAAGCGCGTTTGCTTGATTAGGTCTCTGCGATGTCGATGCTACTGAGGATATGGAGGATACGGTGGAATCGATGGACGCAGTGCGATGCGCCATTATAGGTCCGCGATCTGGTCGAGTGGCCGGCTTGGAGCTCTGCATGATCGTTGGCGAGCTCGGAGGAGAGGTGCTCGCTGCAGCAGAAGCCTTGACAGCCGCCTCTGCTACGACCTGAGCGCTTATGGCCGAGTGCAGCTCATCCTTTTCGTTCGCAGTGACCTTTTTCGCCGGGTTGGGAGCGCGCAGAGCCTGATGAGTTTGAGCCTGAGCCTGGACCTGCGCGTGTCTGGTGCTGTTGCTGATGGGCAGGTCGGCCTCGTGTCGCTGCACCGGGCGATTGTGGTTGGCGGAGGTGTGATTCGTCGGCAGCACACCACCTTTGGCGGGAGTCTGGGTGTCAAAGGCAGGAACAGCAGACCTGGCTGTGCGGTGAGAATCTTGCAGCGAGCCTGATGGTCCAGTAGTAGTCCTCGCAGCCGCTGCTTTCAGCGCCAGGGATGTTTCGTTCATATCTTTTAGCGTCCGCGAGTGACAACACTCGCAGGCACTGTCGCAGGGTACCTGGTATGCCCTCCGCCCAATCACGCGCAGCACTGCCTATGTCAGCGACTCAGCGGTAAGAGCAGTCGATGCGGCGGCTTTGACCGGATGTCATCTCTGCAGCCGTCGTGACAGTCCGGTCTGCTGATGCTGTGTTGGAATAGTAAGAAGTGTGAGTGCTGTGCTGCCGCAGCTCTCACGCTGCTTGAGCCTTGCTGGGACAAATGCGAGCAGCAGAGGTGGAGAGTCAGGCACCTGGCGGCAACACCATGGATACTTGCAGAACAGAGCGGGAGTGGCTTGCGGTGCACCCAAGCGCCAAACCGTAAGTTTCGGCCTACAGTAGTACAGTATATTGTCCAGCACACAATTCTCCAGATACGATCAGATGTCGTCTGCTAGCACTGAGCGGGTTTGGCTGTGTGCGCACCACAAGGCTGGCCTGCCAATAGCGATCTGCCAGACCCGTCTCGTACTGCTGTTTCAGCAGCGTCGCTTCCTGCCAACCGGCTATCGTTCGGCGGGCACGATTAGCATGATCGTCTTAGTCTAAGCTACTGGCGGACCCGCCGCATCGCTGTCCAATCTCTGGCCCTGGCATCACCACATTGAACCTGACTTCGCACGCGACAATTGGCCACGCCGCGGCCGCTGCGAGACAATCAGGCGAACAGGAGGTATGGCCAGCTCATCAAGCAACGAACATGCGAACGTGGTCTCCTCGTGATCAACCACATTTCGGGGTAGTCGATGTGATGAACGACGCCATGTGCAACGACTTCTGGACCGTCACATTTGCTTTCGCTTCACTCCGGATCGTGCACGGTGCATACGGTCGAAAGTTGATCCTGAGACGCATGGAGGATGTTCCTCTTCAGGATTCGCAGCCCTGGAGTGATCGACGAAGCGATTCAGGGCCATCTCGGCAACATGCAGGAAGCTGCTTCACTTACAGCAGCAAACAGCAGTCCCTTGCAGGAGAGAGATGTGTTCAACTATCGTGAAGCAGCTTCCACAATTTTCTCTCTCCCTCTGCTAGTGCTGCAGGACAAACTGCAAGCCCTGGGCCTGGGAGCTGGTCACGGCGGCGAAACTCAAACACCAGATCAAAACTCTGTTTGAACAGCTGCCGACGACCGAGATTGTTCAGATACAGCTTGTTTCTCTCTGTTCTTGCTCACTCCTCTCGTTCCGTGCGGTCCACAGGCTGTATTCAAGGTCCACGTGCACATTTGCTACAAGGACTGCGCAATAAGGCTTCGGGTGATGCTATACCCGCTACTTTGCAGCGGTCGATAGTCCGAATGCAGAACTCGTAATCTAATGATAGAGCGTCATCAGCCAGCGCTTAACTCGGGACTCAAGGATCAAGAAATATGACGACTGCTAGTCTTGGACTTTGATAAAGTGCCCCCGCGCTGTATCTGGCAAGGGAGGTATCAATGGGGTCCATCGACTTTTCCAAGCTTGTTCGATGCTGTCCAAACTGGATTCGCGGAAGCTGCAGCACTCAGGAGTACACACCTTCGCTGTCGAACTTGCATGCGCCTGGCGTTCTGCGAACCAAGGTTCACTACATGCTCGGGCGCTTGCGGACATACTCTCCGCTTATCAACGATGCTCGGCTAGCCGAGTTTCTACGGAACCGCACGGTATAAGTCTCAAGCGTACCGATGCTCATGTGAAAGTCTTCAAGCACGCACGGCACGTTGATGAAGCTCTTTCTTTACTTAGCAACGACAAGCGTCCGGATCAGAGCAACCGAGCTCCGCGACAAGGACCAAAAATGAAAGCCATGCGAATCGTGAATCGTCACCTCGGCTAAAGACATGATTTGGGACAACAACTGACAAGTTGCATGGCACAGTGGAGTCTTCACGCTCGTGCCCGAGTAAGTACCAGAAATGCATGTCTTGCAGCTTATGCAGGAACATACATCTGAGTCAAAGCCTGTCGACAAAGTGCCGATCTTGATCCAAAATCATTCTCGACCACAACGACAGATATCTTTCGCATCTGAACTCATATGGAGATGGCTCGGATGGCAATCAGCAACGGCAAATACAGGACGACTCCGGCATTGAATCCGTTTCTTCACTAAAATAGGACCCTGCAAGATCCACCTCCACAATACGCCCATTCAACCATGTTGACCACGGTTTAAACCGTGCCGAGCTTCTTCCTGTCTGTCATCAAACATCACTGTGAATTTGCCACGGTCGCTGGTGTGAGGCACATGGACTTCGTCGGGGCAAGTAGGTCTCAGGTCGCTTACATGCTCTAGAGATCTGGAACGAGCACTGTCTGTAATTTGCTGGTTGACGCAGTGATGGCTTGGCGGTATGAGCATACATCAATGAGAGAGCACGACTTGCTCTGGAACGCATCTCAGCAGGGCTTCCACGATCCCAAGCCATTAAGGAGGCCTTTGTCCCCAGGGATAACACCTAGGATTCTCCTCTGTCCGGTCTCTGGATCTTCCCATCTGCACACGGCGTTAGAGCGGCTTTCAGATACACTGATCAAGACCCCAATCCCATACTTCACCTCTTCAACCATGCCTTCCCACCCCATCCCTACCTTTCATACACCTTCGAACCCATCACCACCCACCCAAGCCCCACCCCTCCCCACTCTCCCTCTTAATCTTCCTCGCAACC
>JAASFE010003193.1:106735-119632 GCA_013365205.1 Pseudocercospora cruenta
CACCTCTGCCCAACATACCCATGTCTATACATCGTACTCTCATTAAAATTATAAAGCACCTCTCCCTCGCCTTTCTCCTCAAACACAAACCCCATCGCTTCCCCCAAAATAAAAATCTCGTCTAAACTCAATTGTACAAGTGGAGCTGTACCGTAAAGTAGCGGGCCGTAATTGATCCATATGCCCCCTTCTTCGAGTAAGGAGTGGATGGTTTCGAGGTATTGGATGAGATTTCGGGCTGTATCGATGAAAAATAACGTGACTATGACGGAGAACTGCGGGAGAGGGAGGGTGGTGAAATCGCCTTCGATCAGCAATGGGAGGTTTGAGGACGATGGTGGATGGATAGTAATGGAGCGGAAAACGTCGGAGCGGTGTCGGGCGTGGGACCAGGATTCTAGGTATGGATGGATTTCGAAGGAAGATTGGGAGGATGTGAGGAATCGATATGCGATATTCATACTCGCTGACCATTCGTTCGAAGTAACTTCGACATAGGATCCTAGACGGGAGATTTCGTGGGCGAGACGACCTAGACCTGCTCCGGGAACTAGGATTTTATAAGTTTTGTTGTTTTGTGGTGGTGGCAGTCTGGTTGATAAGGCCTCGAGGATGTAGGGAAACGTTGTGTCGCGCTCTTCTTGCCCTGCTGGAGACCAGTCTCTAACCATGTGTTTCAAAGTCTGGGAGACTGTTGTTGGGAGGAAAGGTTTGGATTTCCCGTCATCGGTGTCGTGGATGAAGGTTTCGAGTTCGTGTCGAGAGATTTTATAGTATTGCAATGCGAAGGCGACGATGCGTTTGCAGAATTTGGCATTGATTGAGATTTTGGATCTGGCTTTGACGAAGTTTTGGGAGTAGTTGATTGTTGAGGAGAGGAGCTGGGAAGGCTGTGAGCGATGTGTGGACGGAGGGTTTGGGTGATGATCAAGTGCCTGACCTTTTTGTGTTTCTTGGGAACGTGTTTGTATAGATCCTCGAATCTGGTTATTTCAGCGCCGACAATGGTTTCGTAGCGATCGAAACCGTGGAGAGCTTCGAGGATTTGCCATCTTGGATGCTTCTTGTCCCATTTACCGATGTTTCGGTCAAGTCGTTTGAGTAGTTGAGCATGCTCTAGCTCGTGTCTTTCTTCTGAACGATGACATGTTTGGTGTGAGATCGTAGGCAGAAGATTTACATTTGAGCTGTCTTTATGCTGATTATTTGAGCTGCCTTGAATTTTCCGGGTTAATACTACGAAGAGCAGAGCATAGCAGACGACTCGATAGAGCAGCCAGGTTGACAACATCTAGGAAATGACTGACAAGGCGATACTGCTTGTGCTTGCATTGTGAAATGACGGAACACGTCTTTTGGAGGCAGTGGTGTAGTCGAAGTGCAGTGCTAAGAATGCCAATACCATGGAGCCATCACCTTGATGGTAGCGGAGGCTGTGGTGTGCTGTGGTCTACGCAGCCGTGACTGGAGAACATTGCTCGCACTTGGCATCGTCTTTCTGCCTCAATGTCTGGATGAAGAACAAGGAGCATTTTGCGAAAATACGGCCACCGAGCCGGAGAGCGAAGTTGTGCACTCACTGCTCCACAGAAGCTTCTCGACTTGAATCCCAGGAGCCCCGGATTTTGTTTGTGGCTTTGCATGCACCCACAATTTAGTACCACGAAAACAGTAGCCATTGCATACAGTGGCCAAAAAGCGAATACTCTACGATGAATAGAAGCCTCTTCAATTCAGATGCGGACCCACTTCTCGAACATACAGTCTCAAAGCATTTCGACGCTGGGACTGTCTCGCTGCCACTCGTAGGTAGATGTGAAATTCCTGGTCAGAGCTGAAGCATTGCGAACGTTTCGACCATGATCCTGTCTGTAGCGAGCACAAGGTCGGAGCGGAGCGACGAGCTCTTATCGTCGACTGGCAAAGGTGCAAGGTACCCGAGTGTGTACATATGCGACCTGACATCCGCTCGCTCCGAGGAATGCTATTCCCGTTTGGAGCCGCTCTATCATGAACCTGCAAGCGGAGCCCAGCGTTGTAGCAGATCCCGTGAAAGTCCGCAAAGCTCTTCGGTGACAGCCATTGGGGCCATAAAGGTACGGAGGTAGGTGTGTAGGACCAAGGCAGATGGCAACCATTTCGTGCTACCCCATGGCACACTCAAAGCATCGTGAGCCAAACGTTTCAGCCTCCTTGCCTTGAAGGGTGAAGGGATCGCGAAGAGCCCTCAGCTCGTAGGAGTAGCAAATGTCGACATCGCGAGGGATCACTTCCAAGACGAAGGAGGCGGATCTGTGTGCCGCGACGATGCGCGAGAAGCTATGGCCGACAAAGGGAGGTGCCATGTATAGCGAACCATGATACTCCGGACCGTGTACCAAAGTGTATCAAAATCTTATGGTCACGACATCTGTGATCGCTACGAGTGATACGAGTGCCTGTAATGATGACTGCTGCTGAGTGACAGACCCATCATGTGCATCGCGGCAACATCAGTCAGATATTATTGCAGTATGTTGGTAGATGTTGTGTAGAAGGTTGTCGAAGATCAGGCAAAGAAGCATTGCACAGCCAGCTTTGTTGTGGTGTTTCGGTGGCTTCCTTGCGCACCCACGGTAGATTCGGCGCTAGCCATCTCTAGACCGCTGAACCCTGGTGATCGCCGAATTCACGAAACTCCTGGCGCTGACGACCTGCACGACCTCGAACGACTATTTCCCTCTCGCACCGCCCAATTCCACACCACACCACTGAACGCTTATATACACCCCTCTCCGCCCACTACTACCACCGCCTTCGGTCTGCCGATGGTTTGGTCCATGGCATCATGCCTCCGCCCGGTCGAGGACTGTCAACAAAAGAGATAGTCGTCAGCCTCCTGCTCCTCGCTGGCACCGCGGCCCTGCAGAAGCCCGCCCAGCAACACTACCCTCACCCCAACCCGCACTCCATTGCTCAGCAGGGCGATGAGCGTGCCGATGCTGCTCAGGCCAAGTCACAATGGCAGGCTCAGGCGGCAGACCCGTCGCTGCAGCACGATCTCGCTGGTCAGCGGGGTCACCGCGACACCAACGCCAACGTCATCAATAACGAAGGCCACCAAAACAACATAAACCACAACAATAATGACAGAAAAGAGAAAGCGCGAAGGACACCCTATGTCAACGAGCGCGCCCTTGCGACTGTGTCTCCGGCCGAGTCTGATCCGGCTGTTCGAGCACCTCCTGCCCAATGGTCAGCCTCCAGCAATGGCGGTGACCTTACCTCGCGACAACTTCCGGCGCGGTCTTTGCAGGATTGGCAAGTCGAGGAGATGATTCTCCTGGCGACGGTTGACGGGAAGCTCCACGCACGAGATCGCCGGACTGGCGCTCACAGGTGGACTGTCGAAAATACCCACGACATGGTGGAAAATATCAACCACCCACACAACAAGACCCTGAATCCAGATGGCAGCGAACAGGAAACACCGATGTTCATTGTCGAGCCAAGTCAGGACGGAGCAATCTACATTCTGGCTCCCGAGCATGGCCTTACGAGGCTCGAAAGCCCAGCTGGTGCCATCACCGTCAAGACCTTGGCTGAGATGTCTCCCTATGCCGCAGAAGACTCCAACGTAGTCTACACTGCAGAGAAGCGGAATCGTCTCTACACCATCAACGCACAGAATGGCCAGGTCGAAAAGACATTCACCTCCACAGGCTCCATCCCTGGCGAGGATTCAAGCTGTCGCCGTGTAGACCCTCTTGGTGGTCTCGCGGACGATAACGAGCTGGAAACGCTCGGATTCATCACGCTCGGCCAGACTGAGTACACTATTGGCATTCAGAACCGCATGACCGGCGAGCCAATCAGCACTATTAGGTATTTCGAGTGGTCCACAAACAACAGAGATCAAGATCTCCGCAACAGCTACTCAAGCACTCTCGACCGAAGGAATTTGTATTCCACCTGGGATGGCCACTTTTACAGCCTACGTGACGATCCCGAAAATCCTAAGGCTGAGTTCTGGGGGAAATTGAACGCACCAATCGCTAGAGTCTACGATCTCATCCGCCCGGTCAACGTCCGCTCGGGGCCTGCTGATTTGGTTGCATTGCAGCAGCCTCTTGGCCGAGTTCCTCCTGGTGCAGCAGGTGTCGATGCTGTCTACGTCAACCGAACGGAGAAAAGCAACTGGTATGCACTGTCAGAGCGGCACTATCCCACCGTCACAGACAAGGCACGGCCTGTCGAATTTCTCGACCGTGCCAAGTTCGCGAATTTAGACGTTGCTGGCGTTTACAATTCGCCTACTAGGATACTGGGACCACGTGCAATTGATGGCGGCGTACCTCACACCATTGACGCGCCGCCATCTTCTGGAGACGGATCGATCTCTCGAGGACCTGCTGACCAATGGCCAAATGAGTACCCGACTTTACCATCTGGGCAGCGACAGAACGGCTACCTAAGTCTTCAATACTTTGTAAGTGTTTCTACGTGGCGATGTAGCGGATCGAAAACCAACTAATTCTCCCTCTAGATTCTTGCTTTTGTGACCCTGCTATGCGTTGGCGCTGGCCCTTACGCTGTGAAGAACCTTGATTCACTCCGCAAGTTGATGCCCCTATCTGCCACGAAAGAGATACCTGTGCCCGTGTCAGAACCGCTTCAAGTTCGTGTTGATTTACCTACACAAGCTCCCACTGAGGCTGTTCCTGAACCCACGACACCGCTCGTCCGCGAAGGTGAGCCAGCGGAGGAGATCATCTTCCCACATGAGTCTCCCACTGCGAATGGCACTGCGACCCCGAAGGTCCGCTTCGCTGCGGACAGTGTTGTGCAAGCCGGAGAAGAGTCGCCAGAAGGAGAAGATCAAAAAGACGAGCCAAAGAAGAAGAAAGCCACGCGTGGTCGACGGGGCGGACGAAAGCAGAAGGAGAAGGAGGCCGCGCAGGCGGAGGCAAGAGCTCGGAAGAATGGCAGTGACACATCTCAAACACAATCCATTACTGTCACTGCGTCAGAGAGCACGTCTGCATCTGGTCCCGTCCAGATCAATAGCCTCATTGTCCATCTCGATAAGGTCATCGGCAATGGCAGCGGCGGTACAACTGTGTACGAGGGCATGTTCGAGAACCGTCGTGTCGCTGTCAAGCGCATGCTGAGTCAATATTGCGAACTGGCATCTCAAGAGGTGTCATTCCTGCAGCAAAGCGACGACCACGACAATGTGGTTCGGTACTTCTGCCAGCAGAAGGACAACCACTTCTTGTACCTGGCTGTCGAGCTCTGCCAAGCCAGTCTTTTTGAGGTTTGGGAAGTAGACAAACCAAAGTCGGAGAAGGCACTGATTCCGAGCGACGAACGGCGTGTCCAGCTTTCAGCATTGAAGCTAGCAATACAGCAGGACATGGCCCGCACGCTCAAGCAACTCGCACAAGGCTTGAATCATTTGCACAACCTGCGTATCATCCATCGAGACATCAAGCCTCAAAATATCCTTGTGGCTTTCCCAAGAAAGACGCAACCTGCAGGAACCACTCGCTTGGTCATTTCAGATTTTGGCCTGGGAAAGAATCTGCCCGAAGGCATGAGCACTATCAACGACCTCACCGGTAATGCCGGAACCTTTGGATGGAAGGCGCCAGAGCTCATCACTCAGCCTTGTGATGTGGAAAGCAACCACAGCAAGGGCGCTTCGACGAACGGCAGTGACGGTGGCAGCGGAGGTGGTGTCAGCGGACTCAAGCGCGCTGCGGATATTTTCTCACTAGGCTGCCTGTTCTTTTGGGTTCTGACTGACGGCGCCCATCCCTTCGAAGACGAGTCCATGTTCCCGGCCGTACGTGAGCTGAATGTCAAGAAAGACAAGAAGAACATGGAGCCTCTTGAGCGCTGGTCTGATGCTTATGAGCCTCTGCAGCTGATTGGGTCAATGTTGGCGAACGAACCTGCGAACCGCCCCACCGCTCACGAGGTGCTCAATCATCCGTACTTTTGGGAACCAGAGGATCGCTTGTCGTTCCTTTGTGATTGCTCGGATCATTTCGAACGTGAGCAACGCGGCACTTGGGAAGACAACTACATTGGTGACTCTCCTCACCTTCAATTGCTCGAAAGTCGCATGATCGAGATTGTTGGTTCAAATGCAGACTTCTTGTCGAAGCTGGATAAGGTCTTCGTCGACACACTTGGTAAGCAGAGGAAGTATAGCGGCAATCGTGTGCTCGATCTTTTGAGAGCATTGAGGAACAAGAAGAACCACTACGAGGACATGCCGGACCACGTAAAGAAGCTTGTGGGTCCGCTAGCTGCTGGTTATCTGGCCTACTGGACTCATAAATTCCCTCGTCTGTTGATGGCGTGCTACGAGGTGGTTCGTGAGGCAAAGCTAGAGCGCAGCGACCGCTTCAAGAGATATCTCGAGCTCTAGGATAGTATCTACAACAATTTTGGCTGCATTTCGGATTCTGTCTTCCTTCCACTCCCTCGACTCTAGCCACCTACCCTCCAGCTTAGGCGTTCGGCTTCGATTCTCAGGACGATTCGAGAGTGGAAGTCGCCTGGTGATCGCGCCTTTCACAAGATCATCAACTCTAGACCAATGCTCTTACGTTCCAGTTGTCAGCTAGATTCTACTCTTGCCTTCCGCTCTCGATGCCTCATTCGCTATCATCTAGACGGAATCAGTGCTGCTGTCACTTTCCGCTGGCAGTGATACCGGTGAAGTGCTTGACGAACAAGTGAAGTCTGATGTTCTGGTTAACACTAGAAGATGCTCGCAGCGGGCCTCTCTCATTGGTCGCAAGACAAGTTGCGGACTTCACTTGAGATTACTGCAGCTCTGAGACACATGCAGAATGAGACTACATAACTTCTTCCTCGCGCAGTCACACGCTCTTTCTCTTACAACATTGGACACCCGACACGATCGCAAGTAAACACCTGACACCAGTCAATATCGCGCATCAGCATCGCAACCATGTCCTCAGACGACGAGGCACCACCTCTGAAGCGCTCTTCCAGTCCATTGTTCGAGCCTCCTGATGATGTATCACCTGGCGACAGCGGCGCGAAACGACTGAAGCTTACCGACGACGACAACACATCATCCGATGTTGAACGACTCGATGCCGGCAGCTCTCCTAAGCACATTTCTGCCTCGAAAGAAGATCCGCTCGATACTCGCGGCCCCTATCCGACTCCAGAATATAGTGGCGATCACAGTGTCGGAGATCACGTCGACAGAAGCGCTGCTCAGGCCGAGCTAGAAGCAGCGATCAGCCCCTTGCCGACCGACCTGATGTTCGACACGCGGCGCCCTCGGTTGGCAGCATACCATCCCTTCATCGAGATTGTCGAGACAGAAGTGCCGAAAGCATGTATCGGCTTTCTTCAGCTGTACGAACTGCGAAAGAAGGAAGGCTATGCCAACGACGCCCTAGAGATCGTCTACAACAGAATCCGTGAGGCACACACACCTAAGCAGAAGTATCCCAAGCCCAACCCGGTGGTCTTCATTGGGGTCATGGGCGCCGGGAAGTCTCAGCTTGTCAGCGCGTTGCTGGGTATACCTGATATCGCTGTGACCAGCGATTCAGAGCGAGGAACCAATATCGTGCACGAGTTCATGGGCCTCATGGAAAACCAAGAAACACTTTTTGTAGTCGAGGCAGTGTACTACCCTTCAGATCAGATCGAGAAGCGCATCATGAAGCTATGCCAGTCTGTCTTCGACTTTTTCGACTTGGAAAGCCAGCAAGAAACCGACCCAGACTCGGTGGAGGATGAAGATCTTGACGAACTCAATGACCGCTTTCTCGATGCCATCACTGTCCTCCACACCATACTCTACGACCACGATGATGACGATTTTGCCACAAAAGACGCATTCAGTGAGTGGCTGAAGCAGCAGTGGTCCCATAGCACCCTCACCGAAACAGCGGACAAGCTCATGGATCTTATTTCTGCTTATATGACCGATCGTGGTGTCAAGAACGAGATTGAGGTGGTTGGCGTTTCTTCGATTGCGCAGCTGAAGGAGATATACGAAGGACTGTCAAGGCCGCCGAAGTCTCTTGCTGGACGACATCCTTGGCCGCTGATCCGCAGACTACAAGTTCATCTCGATAATGACTTTCTCAATCTGGGGGTGACAGTCGCCGATACGCCTGGACTTGATGACACCAATCAGACGGTTGTCGATGCTACGAAAAACTATGTGCATAGGGCGGGAACTGTGCTGGTTGTCGCCCCAATTTCGCGCTGCGCACAGAGCAGTGACATCAGAGATCATCTACGGCTAGCCAACAGTGCTGGGAAGATGAGGAGCACCCAACTTGTATTGACAAAGATCGATGTACAAGGTGGGGTTATCAACAACGCGAATCTCCCAGCAGCTTCGCGGGACGCTATAAGCAAGACTGAGGAGAACATTCGCCACCTCAATCATCGCCGAGACGCCCTCGCAGAAGAGAAAGCACGCATTTACGCATCGAGCGACATAGATGCCAAGCAGAAGGAGGAGCTGCGGTCTATTGACCAGGAGCTCGAATCAATACCCAGCGACATTCAAAAAGAGACGAACATGCTCTACCAGCATCAAGTTCTTGGTCGGAACGCCAACATTCAGGAGGACATGCGCGGTAAGCTACGGGAAATCACCAGGTCGTAGAATGCTCCAGATCTGAAGACGCACTTTGCGTGCTCAACAGATTACGAGAAAATTCAGCACGGCACACCTCTGGGTGGGATTCCGCCAAAATTGGACCTTAACGGTACCGGTCTCCCTGAATTGATGGAATTGCTCTATGGAATCCCAGCGGAAGCCATAATGAACACACTCTCTAACATCGTGCAGCGCAAGCTACCTAGACTGTTCGAAAACGTCATCAGCATCACTAGCAAGACTTCGTCTGAACGCCACCACGAGGTTCGAAATGCAATCAAAGCTACACTTGAAAATCAGTGTAAGGCAGTCCATGACATGTTGGAGGGCCAGCTAAATGGTTCCTTTCCCGACAACATCGGACAACTCATCGAGGAGCATCAAGACAGCACTTGGCCCAACGCTGTCAAGCCCATTGTTAAGAAGTGGGAGACTCTGGCAGGAGGCACATTCCAGGCGTATTGTCGTCGACACGGCCACTGGAAGCCTGGTCGAAATCAACCTGAGACAAAGTGGAATCAACAAATCCAGAGCGTCTTTTCTGAAGAACTGCAAAAGGGTTTCGATGGCTTCGTGGACGACATCAAGACGTTCCAGAAAAATCTACCGGTCAACGTCATCGACATGGTCTTTGCGCCATTGCGAGAAACTCTGAATGGCAAAGCTTTTCATCCTGCGGCCAGTAGCGCGGGCTTCCTCAAGGCGGTAGAGAATCAAAAGGAAGACTTGCTATGGGCTCTCAAGACGGCTTTCGACACCCTCAAGACCGCCGTGCACAGTGTCCGCTCTGATACCATCACTGACTACGGCGACGATTCATTCGTCGGAACTGCAATGCTGAAAACATACGACGACTGCGCCAAATTGTCTGCTAAAAACTTCCCTAAGAAACCCGGAAAGTCGAGCGCTGGCAGAGCTGCGAAAGTCAAGGGCAAGAACGGCAAATCCGTCTCAGGCCCTCACGCCGAACGTATGAGACGTATTCGAGCGCTCGTGACTGATCCCGGCCCAGAGAACGTCTTCTGCGCTGTCGGCTCTGCCGTCACTCATGCCTGCGAGGATGTAATTATCCCGCAGTGGTTGAAGAAAGTCGAGGCGAGGCTGTAGCAGACTGTTAAGTCTATCATGAAGGAATTCGATAATCGGTATCAAGTTCCGGAGGCCGATGGAGGAGAGAAGGATGTGGCTATTGAGGCAGAGCTCCGTGAGGAAGCGCAGAAGGCTCTGGAGTACTTCCATGGTCGTGGCAAGATGATGCTTGATGTGGCGAAGAAGTGGGAGCAGGATGGAGTTTGAGAAATGGCCTCTACATCCGAGGAAGGCAGCAGGCGTGCAAATTACCCAAACCCGATACCTAGCCCCAACTTATGGCGCCGGTCGCCACATTTGGTGGTCATAGCTAGGACTCAAGGTATTCTCGGAGCGAACAAGTCGCTCAGGACTTGCACTCGTAGTACAAACGAGTAATGAGACATGCTGAAGATCATCTTCAAGCGAACAAAATGCATTACGATTCACCCATCTCCAAGGAACCCGACTAGCATGCGGAAGCTACGAAAGTCAGCTATGCTGTATCCCAACCAAAACATCATTACCCTTCGTTACAAAACAACAACAATTTCTCCCCTCTCATTCCTCCTCAACCTCAGACTCTTCCACAATTCTTTATCCTCGTCATCCTTCTCTTTTTCACCCCTCACTTCCCTTTCCCGATGATATCTCTTCAGGACCTTATTAATCGAAAGACCATGCTGACTCTCGGGACCTTTGGTAACAAGGCTCAAAAACAGTTCAGCTCTGGACTGATTATATGCCACGATTTGATTGTGTGAAGTCGGTTGCACGGACATGGGACGGTCGTACTCAATAGCTTTCGGATGACGACTCTTTCTGCTGCGGTCTTCAGACGAGAAGGAATCTTCGCGATGGCTGCGACGGTCATGTCTTCGTTCACGTTCGCGTTCCGGACTGCGACTGCGTGCGCGACGGTCTCGTTCTCGGTCCTTTGTGGTTGTGGTGGTGGAATATGAGACGTATGAAGACTTTCTGCGATCTTTCTTCGAATCCTTTTCGGAAACAGAGAGCAGATCTTTGTCTCGTTTGCTGCGTTTGGAAGGGCTGATCGGTGTTGGTCCAGCGTCGATGCGATCTTCGTAGAATTCGTTGTCTGTCACTAATCGTCCGAGACCTCCAGTCAACCCAGAATGAAGGACTCTTCCACCGGTTGAAGGTGCGTCGAGCATTGGCTGATCTCTAGAGACGGGGCGCTTTACGCTTGACAAGTCTAGGTCCTCGACGTTGCGTTTTCGCTTCTTATCACTCTTCTCCGTCCCTCGCTTCTCTTTCTTGTCCCTCTTATGCTCTTTCGGCGCAGGCGTCACGAAGGAGTTTTGCGATTCCGTCAGGTTGGGATAGGAGTCGTAGCGTTCGAAGCTGGGCTGTAGGGGCGCATTGCCGTAGGAGTATCCTCGAGACAGATACGAAGATCCGTCGCCATTTGATATTTGCGAGCCCGCACCATAAGGAGTAGCATGTTCCAACATCCTCCTCTCATCCACTGCCCCCAATTTTGGAGTCGCGTCCTGCACGAGAAAGTCAAAAACATTAACACCTTCCAACTCAGCAGCAGCTTGTGGAGGCGTAGGTGCTCTCGGAGGCACATCGATGACAGCCACAGCATTCATATCATCTCCTTCTACGACATCCTCGACATATGCTCCTTTCGGCACCATCGCTTGCGAGTGCCCGTTCATAGACTTCCTCTTTTCACTCTTATTACTCTTCTTGTTCTCCTTCTCAGGTCGATGGTACTGGCCGTAGTACTTCTCCGACTCGGTCATGCAAGAGGTATGCGATTGGAAAGTACCATTAGGGAAAGTTGTCATGCAATCGATGCACGAAACGGGAGCCCAACACTGGTTGTAGTGTTGACTGAGTTTCTTTTTTGTGAGCACGTCGCCGCAGCCTATGCCATTTTGTTAGCAGGAGAGGGAAAGGGTCTGGAGAGATGGACGACGTGCCCTCGCATTGAAAGCTGACCATGATGGGCGAGAGAGTCTGGAGGGGCGCTTATAGGCGGAGGGGTATAGAATCGCTATGCCAGTCAGGAGGCGAAGCTCACGCGCCAGAGGTCGTTGGAGTGTCGCGTTTCATGTGATCCTCGGTGCCAGACAGTCCAGAAAGCTATTTTCAAATTTACGCGAACAGGGTCTCAGAACGCTTCTTAAGTAAGCCAAAATTCGTTGTTGGGGCGACGACAGATCTTTGTACGACGACACTTCATTAGAGACCTTTTGCCGGCGGAAGAGGGTCACAACCATGGTCACAACGCATGGTCACAACCGTGGTCACAAGGCTCAATATAGTATAGCGCTCTTGCCTTAGGCTCTTGCCAAGTTATCAAATCTTCTGTGTTGTCCGTGCATTCTGCGAGTGCGTGAATCCACCTCTTATCGCGTAGAAGTCGTGTTTCTCGAGCGTCTCGATGGCAGGTGATATATTAAGCGATAATGTGATGGTTGCTGGACTCGTTCTCGCCGTTTGCGAAGAATGTGGCTTTCTCGAGCGCGCCAGGTTGAAGCCGCCGCCTATACCATTCAGACCATTCGTGTAGACGCTAGACGCCTGGCCGGACGAGTGGGTGGAGCGTTATATGAGGTGAGTGTCGATAGTGAGGTTGTTGTAGAGGTTTAAGTCGCAAACGCGAGGTTGGCGCCTATACATCACCGCCCTCGGGAGTTTCCGCCGCACCCACGGTTCAGCATAGTGTTGATCTCTCGCATAGGTTTACGAAGCCAGAAATACGACAACTTGTTATAGCACTCGATATTGAGGGTTGCGAATGGCGGAATAGTAATAAACCTAACTCGGAGCTGGCTCTTGGTCTCGTTCTATGGCGAATGTCGTTCCCTTCTCGCTAGTTCGATGCTTCCACCAAATTCGGCAAATGCGAGTCCTATTGCAGTCTTGTCTTCAACGATGTTGTCCTATAGATATATCAGCAATTTGCGAAGATAATAGCATGGCATCCACGCCTTAATAGCTATCGTCGACTGAAGATGTTCGCTCTTGCCACTCGGAAGCGTGGAACACGAGGATTTATATGGGGATTCATCGACGGGCATTTCTCTGGGTTCTGTAGACTAGGCAAAGATCAACGACGTGTCTATAGTGGATACTATAGTGCACACGGCTGCAAATTCCAGGCGATAGTGACACCGGACGGTCTTATTTCCTCACTTATT
>JAASFE010003193.1:121225-144814 GCA_013365205.1 Pseudocercospora cruenta
GGAGTTGCTGGACGAGAAGTGGCACGTGCGGATTGAGTGCGCTCACTAGACACACTTCTAGAGGCAACCTCGTTACCGACAACAACCTCAACTGACGGTCTAGCATCATTTCTGGACGGCGGCGGCATGGCTTCGAGATCAGCGACACGGCGGCGCTCACGCTCAATCTCCTCGTCTTGTTCTGGCTCTTCTTCGTAGCCAGGCGCGTCTTCATCATTATTGCCGCCCTCACCCGTTACACCATCATTAACATCAACTTCTACCTCGTCATCACCTTTATCCACGCCCGGGCCCTTATCTTCACTTATTACTAGCGAATCTGGCATCTCTTGGTCCTCGATAAAGCGACGATCTTCATCCGGAGTACGCTGTTTCTTCGACTGCAAACTCAGCATGTTATGCTTATCGCGATGGCTCGTGGCGGCGTCCAATTCTTCGCGCCGCTGTACAACAATAGCAGCCTCCTTGGCGGCCTTATGTGCCTCTCGGTATCCATGCCAGGTACGTATTTCCGCCTGCATCGAGCCAGGCTCGTCTTCTTCCTTACTAGTGCCATCACCGCTCTCTTTGACGTTGAATTTAGGAAACCACTCCTTCTCGAGGCCCTACGTTACACGATCGAGCGACATATGCCAAATACTAGTACTTCTATAGTACTCGGCGGTTATGAGGTCCCACCATCCAGCAGTGCCATACGAGGCCTCATGGTCACACGCTATTCGAATAAGCGCCTTCTTATTGTCCTCAGATTGACCACGCCGATTCTTCTTCTTCGCTGCCTCAATCGCCGCATCCGAAGTGTCCACGGCTCCGCCAGTATCAGTAGCTATTTTACGCAGCAAGTCCTTCACCCTATTGCCTCTCCGGACCGCGGCATTATCACGCTTTGACTCGTCATCCACGGCCTCGCTTGGCGCCTGCGAGTCGACATCTATAGGTGTTTGAGAGGCTCGAAATGATGGCGTTTGAGTGCGGAAGTTAGGCGCTTGAGAAGACATAACAATTGGCATAAGAAAGAGATATTATCTACGCGATTGGAAGACGCGTTTGGCACTCGAGAAGAAGTCAGATCTACCGTCTTATTCAGCAAACTATAACACCCGCTATACCACTATAGGACCGTCACAACAGTGGTAGCCAGGTCACCACGCGTGGTGACCGGGGCACAACTGTTGTGACCACTGCACGGTCCAGGTTGTCACAAGCGTTCAAAAGAGGTCTAGGGGTTGCCTTATTGAGCCTTGTGCCCTTCCGTTGTGACCACCAATCCGCCGGCAAAAGGTCTCTATTCAACTCATTCACCTGTATCATCACTGATATACCATCTATCTCCTATACAGCTCCTGCAAAATTTAGTCGCCATCGTCAGGCTTCTTCATCCTGCGACAGGCAACCACAGCCGCAGCCGCCCACCACGACTTCTCCCATCCATACTCGAGAATCAGGGGTCCGCGACAATATGCATGCTGACGTCCCCATGGCCTGCAACATTAAAGCGCATGCAGCATGCAGCACAATTTCGCGTCGTCGTCGCGGCAAATCAATTCACGCGTGACTTTCGTTCTTCAGACATGTTCCTGCATGATGACTAGCCATAAGACTTGTTGTAAATGGACTATGACTGCATCAATATATCTCAACAGCAATGCCGATTACGGAGACAGTGTTTAGCACTATGAAGTGAGTCGTTGGAGAAGCGTTCCACTGCTTATCAGGGTTAGGGGTTACTGTCGCAGATGGAAAGTCTGGTATCGCCCATTGGTGTCAGTCTACTCTGATCGGCTGTTGGTCACAAGTGGTCAGCCTTACATGTGCAGCAACGACTTTCTGAGGCCAGAATCATTTACTAATAAGCTAAGCGAGAGCGAGTTCGGAAAAGTGGTATTAAGGTACCAGCTCTTGCTTCGGGAATCGCACTTAGGAAGAGTTACTGAAGAGAATGTTCGGCAAGCAAATCTGTTCTTGATCGCTTCTAGCTGGTGGTCGACATTGTGCCGTTCCCACAATCTTCGTCCGGAATAACGAGAAGCCCTAAGGATCCTTGATGCTAAAATCTCGTTTGCGGCGTTGAAAGAGCTGAAAGCGGCAAGGACGGCGAGCTCTGTCTTTTGAATGGGTCTGTACCAGGTACAATGCGTCACTCGAAGGATTTTCGCGAGCAAGCTCGGGTGGTCAGGCTGTGCGGCCGCAGTAAAGGTCCTGCCCTCCGCGACAGTTTTTGCCGTTCGGATATATGCGATGGATAAGCGAAGCAGCTGCTGCAGTGGATGTGAGGAGCAGACTTTGTGATATCGTTACTTGAAAACCAGCCTCTTGAGCAAGATCAAGCTTGCCTTCCTTCTGTAACTACCTTCGTCATGTCGAAGCCATCTCTTGTCCTTGTCCATGGCTCTTGGCACTCACCTAAGCACTTTGGTCCTATCATCGAGAAGCTGGAAGGCGAGTATGGTTGCACATGCATTGCAGTATCGCTTCCGAGTACACAGACTCTGAATGCACCAGCAGCGACTTTGACGGGCGATACCGAAGCAGTCCGTGATGCTGTCACTGCAGAGCTGGACGCCGGAAACGATGTCGTCGTTGTCGCTCACTCATATGGAGGCACTCCGACCAACAATGCTCTCAGAGGTCTCGATGCACAGTCCCGAGAAGCATCTGGAGCGGGAACCTATGTTCGAGGCATCGCATTCCTTAATGCAATTCCGCTGCCGGCTGGGACAGCTTTCATAGACGCGCTTGGTGGCAAACCGCATCCGATCCACGACTTACGCGGAGATTTTGCCTGGGTTGGACCGCCTGGACCTGAGTATTATTTCTACAATGAGATGACCGAAGAGGATCAGAAGCACTGGTCAGCTTTGCTTAGGCAGCAGAGTTGGCCGGCGTACTTGGAGAAGACTGAATACGCCGCATACAACGATTTTCCATGCTGGTATCTTAGCTGTCAGAACGACCAGGCACTTGGGCCACCGACCCAGGAAGGACTGGTGACTGGGGCGAAGGCAGGTGGTGCCAGCATTGAAGTTGTCAAACTTGGTGAGTAGGGATCTTTCATTGCTTTCCTCTTCTCCTTGATGATGGACCAGGTTCTGACCTTCCTATTAGAGGGCGCGGATCATACACCTTTTATCGGTCAGCACATGCAAGCCACTATCGATTTCATTCAAAAAGTGGTAGAGACAACGCGATGATGTAGGGCGATAGGTTGATGAGCGTACAAGATGGCTATACGGGAGGATGCATTTCGTACACGCGAAAATGACGTATGGCCTAGCGGGAAGGAGCAACCACACGCCTCAAGGCAACATCTGGTTTCTGAACCTTGACTTTTCGTTTCATGTTTGACAACCATCCTTTCCCATCCGACGTTAGCCTTCACTGACTCTGCCTACATAATGTGAAGCACCCACTTTGCTCTTTTCTGTGGTCGGCGAATTGCGTCTACCAATAATACCAGGATCGCGCGCGTTGGAGCTCGAAAGCTCCGAAGTTTAACCAACCATGTTCTCCATTCTCAAGGACGACGGGTATGGCAAGAATCGCCGAGAAGGCTCAACTTCTCTCGCTGCAATACTCGGTGTCTTCGTCCCGACATTCATCATCGCGGTGATCCATGTCATCGCGTTTCTGCTTGTTCGAAACTACTTCCGCAAAGTCTACGCGCCACGAACTTTTCTTGGAACCATACCGGAGAAGGACAGGACGCCATCCTCAACTGCCAAAGGCACATCATGGTTCCAGGACTTTCGCAACCTGACAGATCGGTTCGTACTGCAGCACAACTCACTGGACGCCTACCTTTACCTGAGATTCCTCAAATTCATCATCTACGTCTGCCTGGCTGGAGCTCTTTTGACCTGGCCCATTCTCTTCCCGATCAATGCTACAGGTGGCGGCAATGCAAGTCAGCTCGACAGAATCAGCTTCAGCAACATCGCCAAAAATGACCATCTATGGGGACATACAGTCGTAGCATGGGTCTTCTTCCTCGGCATATTTGCAGTCATTGCAGCTGAGCGTTTGCAGTTGATAGGTCTCCGGCAGGCATACTACTTGAACGAGACCTACGCGTCAAGACTGTCAGCAAGAACAGTGCTATTCATGAATGTACCAGCAGAGGCTGCGCGTTCTGAAAGCCTCAAGAAACATTTCGGCGATCAGGCAGAGCACAGCTGGCCAGTAAAGGATGTGGGAGATCTGGAAGATTTGGTTGAGAAACGAAATGGCGCCGCTTATGGTCTGGAAGCAGCCGAGCTAGACTACATCACCAAGTACACCAAGCTGCGGAGTAAAGGTCGACCAGCGACTAACGGTGCGGATGGTGCTGCCGCGGAAGAAGCTCTGTCGCCACTCGCAAAAGCAGCTAGGCCGACTACTCGAAGACCCATCCTGATTGGAACACAAGTCGACCGTATCGATGAGGCACGGAAAGATGTCGTTGATGCTGTCGAACGTCTGGAAGCTCATCGATCAGCGCCTGGCAGAAACATACCAGCAGAGTCAGCTGTGTTCGTGGCTTTCGCTAGTCAAGAGGCCGCGCATAGAGCTTTCCAGCAGATCAAGTTTCATCCTCACCTTCCTCTGGAAGATCGGTTCCTTGCTGTGCAGCCAAAAGAGGTTTTGTGGAAGAACATTCAGATGCCCATGGCCGTCCGTGCTTCGAAGGCGTCGCTAGCCCCCGCTTTCGTGATAGCCTTCACGATCTTCTTCTCGATCCCTGTCGGCCTTATTGGTACGCTTAGCAACGTCAAGGAATTGTCAGATCGAGTGAAGTGGTTGGAGTGGCTGCAGGATCTGCCGGACTGGATTCTCGGACTGCTTGTTGGCTTCGTACCACCATTCTTGACCAGTTGGTTTGTGTCATATGTGCCAAAGCTCTTTCGCCATATCGCCAAGCTCTCTGGTGAGCCGACCATTCCTCAAGCCGAGTTGAAGACACAAGCTTGGTACATGGTATTTCAAGTCTTCCAGGTCTTCTTGGTTACGACCTTCTCGTCCGGAGCAGCAGCTGTCGCTACGAAGATCGCGAAAGATCCTAAGTCGGCTCCAGATCTTCTGGCTGAAAGCTTGCCGAAAGCGTCGAACTTCTACCTGACATACTTCATTCTCCAAGGAACGACGAGCGCGGCATCGAACCTCCTGGACTACTCGGAGACGCTGGAATATCTGTTCTATGAGTACTTCTGGGACAAGACTCCACGCGACAAATTCCAAACCTATGCTCAAATGCGAGGCACGCCATGGGCAGCGTGGTATCCAAAGTTCACCAACTTTCTGATCATCGCTGTTGCATACTCATGCATTCAGCCGCTGACGTTAGGCTTTGCAGCTATCGGGCTGTATTTCTATTATTTGTCGTACCGATACAGCTTGCTATACGTCAGACAGACCAAGACTGATACAAAAGGAGAGGCATACAAGCGTGCACTGCAGCAGATGCCGACTGGTCTCTATCTTGCTGAGCTGGCGTTGATCGGCTTGTTTGGTGCTCGCAAGGCTGCGGCTCAGACAACACTCATGATTGTGTTACTGGTTCTCACTGCCGTCGGCAATCTCTTGCTGGACAGAATGCTTCGTCCTTTGGAGCTATACCTCGGCGTGGACAAATGGTCTGAGCCAGAGCAAGAACGTCTACTGGCTGAGGAAGATGGCGCGGACACGACTGACGATGCAGACCTTCACGCCTCTGCTCATGGCAGACGACTTGGCTTGAAGAAGCTGCCTAAGCCGATGCCAAGGTGGCTATCTGATTTCTTTGATTCCATCATCTCGGCTTCACGCGAGAAGGCCAGTTCCTGGCTCCGACAGGATCAAGGATCGAGCGACGACTCTGTGCAATTCAGCGAAGATGACATCAAGAAGGCTTATATTGCACCTGCCTTTACCTCGAAGACGCCAAAGCTGTGGATACCGCGCGACAACTACGGCATATCCAAGCAAGAGATTGAAGCGAATGGGAGGGAAGGCATCACGACCACAGATGAAGCGGCTGAGATTGACGAGCACGGAAGACTGCATTGGAATCACAATTTCGAAGAGGTACCTATCTTCTCGAAGGCTATGGTCGTTTGAAGAAGGATTATTAGGCAAGATGATTGCTCTCATGGATAGCTCGTGACTAATATGATCATGGCTCTTCCGGTATTCGACTCGAAGCAACTCGGTTCGCGGCTCATACCGGATGGTCATAGTAAGTTCTGTTGGACCTTGCGATAGAGTATCCCAACGACCTGTACTGCCCTATAAGCATTCGAGGGGAGTTCCAACAGCTGTCCGTCTGTGCGTCAGGTACTAGGGACTGACAACTGTTGTTCCTGCATCTTACCTGGTAAACAACCAGGACTAGGGCATACGGCCTGCAAAAGTCTCGACAAAGGGAGAAGACAGTCTCCATCGCGTGAGGTCATGTTGAGCAATTCGTACAGAATTATAGATTCATTGATAGTATTGATGATGATAGCGGCGTACAGCATGACTCTAATCGATCTATTCTGAGCGTTTCAGGCTACTCGAACGAGGAACGTTGTCTACTGCTGGCTGCAGCGACTCGCTTTAACGTTCAGTCTTGGCGCGTTTCATCAGGGATCCCAAGTCTGGCTTGCCGTGGGGAAGGTGCGTGCTACCCCGACGACGCCTGTGTTTGCCCATGAACCAAAAGTCAAAACTGACAGGTACGAGCACAGCAATCGCATGGAAATTACCCGCGCTGTCATTTTTGCCCCCCTTCGAACCACACACCAGCTGTTGGATCTCACCCTTCTTCGATCTGTTCTACCAGCGAAAGAAATGCTCGGCGGCCGACATCATCACATGCTGGCTTTCGACGACGTGGAACATATGCCAACCTAATTCATTCGACCAGTCCGCTCCTCAATGGACGAGAAGGACGCTGCGACTGCAACTGCCAACGAGCGACTTCCATTGCTAAGAGGCAACGTTCGGTCGAAAGTCTGGATTTGGTGTCTGCAACACAGGTGGACTACGATTGGAATAGGAATGGGCATCGTATTGTTGCCGCTCCTTGGGCTGCTCGCCTTGAACACTCATGGCGGTCATGCAAAATGGACGTCCCCGGGCGTTTACCCTTCACGTATGTTGTGAAAGATATCGAAGTCTGAGCGTGATCTTGACGACTAATACTATACAGCGCAAGGCTATGGCGCCGGTAACTGGACGGAGTCTTACAGAAAGGCGAAAGCCATGGTCGAGAAGATGACGCCTGAGGAAATGAACAACATCACAGTAGGCTATCCGACCACGTATACAGGTTGTGTTGGTATCACGGGCACGGCACTCAAAGCTGGATTTCCTGGACTATGTCTACATGATGCCGGCAATGGCGTGCGAGACACGGACGGAGTCAACGCTTATGCATCTGCCATTTCGATCGGAGCGTCGTGGAATTCAACGATGGCATACGAACGAGGAGCGTTCATGGGAGCAGAATTCAAGAAGAAGGGCATCAATGTTGCACTCGGGCCTGTTGTAGGACCTATCGGCAGAGTCGCTTCTGGTGGCCGGAACTGGGAAGGCTTTGGTGCTGATCCTTGGATGGATGGAGTACTTGGTGCAGCGACGATCATGGGTCTACAGCAGAACGTGATCGCATCTGTCAAGCACTTTATTGCCAATGAGTAAGACGAGTTTGGATGCGGAATTGGATTCATGCTGATGGGTGACACAGGCAAGAAACGAATCGTAATCCGTACTCAGACGACGATGGAACAGTCCTTGCTACGAGTGCGAATGTTGACGATCGAGCGATGCATGAGTGCTACTTGTGGCCTTTCCAAGAGGCAGTACTTGCCGGAGTTGGCAGTGTGATGTGCAGCTACCAGAGTAAGCCAGTCAAGCGTGAAGCTTCTGTCCGCAAGTGTTGACAGCGAGCCAGGAATAAACAGCACCTACGGATGCGAGAACAGCAAAGCGATCAATGGCTTGCTAAAAGGCGAGCTGAATTTCCAGGGCTTTGTTGTCTCCGACTGGGCCGCACAGCACAGTGGCTTGGACTCTGCCAACGCTGGTCTGGATATGGCCATGCCCACCAGCGACTTTTGGGGTCACGGGAAGCTGGCTGCGGCGACTGAAGGCTTCAATCAAAGCCGCCTGGTCGACATGGCCACCCGAATCGTGGCAACATGGTATCAGCTGGGCCAGGACGACCCCAATTTTCCACCGATGGGTGTTGGAATGCCTGCCGACATACTGGCACCACATGACTACGTCGACGCACGAGATGTCGCTGCTAAGCCATCAATTCTGCAACAAGCGATCGAAGGGCATGTCCTTGTTAAGAACGTCAATGGTGCCTTGCCACTCAAGAAACCTCGACTACTCTCCGTCTTCGGATGGTCTGCTGTGGCGCAGAACTCATTCATGCCTG
Organism: Pseudocercospora cruenta; assembly: GCA_013365205.1. Taxonomy (NCBI): domain Eukaryota; kingdom Fungi; phylum Ascomycota; class Dothideomycetes; order Mycosphaerellales; family Mycosphaerellaceae; genus Pseudocercospora; species Pseudocercospora cruenta. The sequence continues at coordinate 129,609 of JAASFE010003193.1, forward strand.
GTACCGAGGACTGGACCAAGAACCGTGAGACGGTAGGACTCCAGCAATCGCAGGAAAGGCAGATCGCGATGAATGAGATCGTCGAGAACGCGCCTTCCAAAGCCATGGGTACACTTTTTGTCGGCGGAGGTAGTGGTTCTAACACTCCGGCCTATATCAGTACACCATACGACGCGCTACAGAACAAGGCCTACTACGACGACACAGCGATCTTCTTCGACAGCGAGTCAACAGCACCTGGCGTAATCACAGACTCCGACGCATGCCTGGTGTTCATCAACGACTACGCATCGGAAAACTGGGATCGACCAAATCTAGCCGATCCGGATGGAGATGACCTAGTAAAGAGCGTAGCAAGATCCTGCAACAACACTATCGTCGTGATCCACAACGCCGGCCCAAGAGTAGTCGACGACTGGATCGACAACAAGAACGTCACAGCCGTCATCTTCGCCCACCTCCCAGGCCAGGACGCCGGCCGCTCAATCGTCAGCCTCCTCTACGGAGAAGTCAGCCCCTCAGGTCGACTTCCCTATACCGTCGCCAAAAAGCCTGGTGACTACCGCTCTCTCCGAGGTCCCTGCATCGACACCTCTCGCGACCCTCAATGCGACTTCGCAGAAGGCGTCAACATCGACTACCGATACTTTTTGGCTCGAAACGTTGCTCCACGCTACGAGTTCGGTTACGGTCTCACATACAGCTCTTTCGATTACTCTTCCCTCAGCGTAAACATGAACGCCACCTCAACCGCCAACGCACCCAGCACAGCACCCGTCTACGCTAATGGTACGACCGACAACACCGTCAATAAAAACATGACCTCCGGCGGCTATGAACCTCTCTTCGAGAACGTCGGCAACATCACAGCCACTATCATCAATAATGGCACTTACACTGCTTCGGAAGTCGCGCAACTATATCTTGAAATTCCGGTTCCTGATGGTAGTTTGAGCGGGATGCCTAATACTAGAGCTTTGAGGGGTTTTCGGAAGCAGGAGTTAACGCCTGGTCAGAGATGGGACGTCGTGTTTTATTTGAGGAGAAAGGATATTTCTTATTGGGATATTGGGAATCAGACTTGGGTTACGCCGAGTGGGCAGTTTAATGTTTTTGTGGGGAGGAGTGTGCTTGACACCCCTTTGACGGGGACGTTCAATTTGGAGTGATGAATGAAGCAGAGGGGAGGGGAGGGGAGGAGGGTGTAGTGTGCGCAATTTTTGTTGTTGTGATACCTCCGATCGCTGTAGATGATATTTACTTGGTTGTAGCATACCCTTTCCCATTCTTGGCTTTCATATGCTATCGCCGTCATCGTTTCGGGTTGTGACGTGGACGTTTCGGTATATGGCAATCCCGTCACCATGATGCAGCAAAAACATGAGTCGCGGAGCAAGATATTGACAATCGCCCTCAGCTCAATAGCGTGCCGTGGGAACAAGCGTCAGAACGCGATTTTCTCTTTTCGTTGATGACTTCTGTTCATGACAGCCAACATAGCCAGGCATCTCAAGACTGAAATGACTTACAAGCCGCTTGACCATTGAGCTAAGAATGATCGTCGAAGATAGCTATGTTTCGTTCTGTATGTGTAGATTCCAGACAGCAAAGAGAGAGAGAGCAAAAGTTTGACGATCGCCCTCAGCTCAAAGGCATCGACAGAGCCTGTGCGCCGAAACTTCTTGGCAAGACAGTGTAGGCGCCGGGTCGGCCTCTCTTGTGAACGGAGCGTCAGGGTGATTGACGACTTACACGCTTTATCATTGAGCTAAGAATGATTGTCGACAGCCTGTCGCAATCAGCCACTATGTGTACCTTGACCTGAACAGGAGATCGAGGCAAAAGAGAGCAAAACAAATACCCTCAGCTCAATGACGAATCGCCCGCCCATGAACCCTACACACGATCGTCCACTCATCGTCTGGTAGGGTTTCAACGCAGTACGCCTGAGCCAAGCGCCCTGTGAAAGGCGACTTACGTGCTCTTCCATCGAGCCAAGAATGTTTGTCAAGATAAGATCTGGTGTGTATTTATGAGGGAGCCTCGAATTGCAACTCGAGGGACTCTCACGCTGTATCCCTCTTTGAGTACTCTTGTCCCATTTGCCGATACTTCAGACCAGGGCACCTTCTGTAGCGCTATCAAATGAATTGATGATTCAAATCAAAACCCTGCACACCTCTCGTGAAAGCCAAGTAAGGTGGTTTTGCGAAAATGTCCTCTTCATCAAAGGCCGCGAATAGAGCCTTGAAATGTTCGGTCCGGGTATGTGCTTCAGCGCTTTCCTTGGATTCATAGCTGCAGGAACGCCGATTAGTTCGCAGATAGCAAGACGCGCATAGTCTGGACTACTCACGTCTCAATCATGTGAATGGCAGGAACTTCCGCATCGATTTGTTTTGTCATGATATAGCGGAGAGTATAAGGTTCGCAGTCGTGGACTTTCTTAATCATTGGTTGCATGAGTTCTTCGAGCTGGTTGAGATGTTAGTGCAAGATGGACCGCCCGGCTTTGTGGATTGGGGTCGGCTTTACCCTGTCCATTTTCTCTGGTCTTGGGTAGAGGATTGCTATGATGTGGACTTGTTCGGAGGCGGACATGGCGAATTGATGTCGTAGGCTGCTTGAGGATCTCAGTTGTGGTGGAGCTGATGTCGTGGAAAGCTACACAACGCATTCGGTTCAGACAGTCGCAGGAGCGATGTCACTTTTCGCCAAGAGCAAGTTGCCATTATGACCACGGGCGGGCAGTCGCGAACCGTTGAGAGTGGACCAAAAGCGGCAACAGTGAGTCTCAGGCTACGGTACAGATGAGGATAGAGCCCTTGTCGACTGCATATCGCTACACTGGAGGACTTCTTCCCACGAGATCAGCAGTCTTATGTCGTGCACGCACTTCCGGCGCAAGGATTCACGATCCGCAAAGCCGCACGTCCAGCTTCTGCCATAGCTCTTCGATACTCCTCAGATTCTGGCCTGGCACGTGCTGTCGCGACACAATGCGCATAAACCATCGCGGGGGCCAGAAAGAATCGTTCTGGGAGCTCATGAAGCTGCACTCTTTCCTCGAACATTCCGAAAACGTCCTTGACGGCTTCTTTGACAGAAGTACGACCTTCGTCTGAGGGTAATAGTGCCATCTGCACTGCATTGTCTTCCCGTATCACCTCGTGACAGCAGACTAGGAGCGCTTGCAATGCTTCGAAGCGGAACATGATTCCGTTGCTGGGTAAGAGGGCATCGAAGTAGTCAATGTTTCCTTGTCGCTGATATGCTCTTGACAGCTCACGAAGGCAGCGTTTTGAAAGTCGGACAGCCAGACTCCACGAAAGATAGAAAGCAGGATCGCTCATGGTGGCAAAAGGTCGATGCAGCGCAGCTAAGAACCGGGCGTAGACGAACGAGACGTACTTGTACTGAAATGTCTTCAAGGCTTCGGAGACATCTTCTCGTGTTGAGACGGGAGCAAAGGCTCGTGTCAATTCGCCACTCAGCTCCACGACCTGTTCGAAGCTCAGCTTTCTTTCGCCATTGAGAGCTACCAGGATCTTGTGTCGTATCGGCAAAGTGCTTGTCAAAAGTGTTTGGAGAATTTCCTGATCCAGGTCACGACGAAGATCATATCCATCAATAGATCTATCATCCGCTGGCAGATTCGGTACCGAAGGTGGCATTCCAGCCGCCAAGCAGGCATGTTGGTCAACTTCGACGACGCTGTGCCAGAGTTTCTGCTCGTCTATACCACTTCCCTGCGAGGAAAGCCTTACACCATCGCTCCAGTGTAGGCCGCGAATCATGGCGGAGCGTACGACTACTCCCGACTTGATATAGCCGCTTGTGGAATCGAGGGACAACACTTGGTCAGCCAAGTTGATGAGGGTAAACATCTGGACCGAATGAACATTAATTTCACCGAAAGCCATGGCTGACACAGGTATCGCCGACGCCAAGTCCAGCCATCTTCGGATCGTCTCCTTTGATATAGGTGCTTCATTCGCAGGATAAGTCGCATTCGCGAGCGCCTGCATGACCAGAACTTTGAGTACGAAGCATACTGGCACGCTTCGCGGATCAACGAGCATGCTGTTATAGTCTGTCCCGAACGACACTTGATCGACCAACGGGAACACCGTATCCCAGGTTGTAAAGTACCGTAGCATGAGGTCGCAGGATGTCGCGATGTGAGCCATCTCGTCGTATACATTGTTCGAGAGAGTATCGCCGACTGACTTCAAGGTGTCGGCCGATTTGTTTAACTCATGATTGCGACTCAGAATGGTCCCATCATCGTGTAGCTGACTGTCACTTTTCCAGTCGGGGCCGAGGTAGCTCATGATAGGATCCAAATGCTGCAAGACACCGGATGTGTGTGTCCGACCGCGCCAGGGTCCATTGCTAGGCCAGTCGTGGGTTTCGAAACGAGTAGTAGAGGGGGAATTGTTGGCAGTGGCTCCGGCCGAATTTTGCCTTAATGAGGGCAGCGTGAGAGACTCTGGTGTCAACAGACTTTGTGAGGTAGTCTCGTTAGAAGGCGTAAGGCTATTTTCAGGCTGCCCACTGTGCGGACCTTCGGCTTCATCGCTCTCATGGGTAGTTAGACCGGGCTCCTCTTCAATCTGAGCCGGAAGACCGTCAAATCGACACTCGTCTGCACACCCATGCTTTTGACACGGACCGCAAGGAAGCTTCTTGTCGCATCGAACCTTTCTTTTGTGACAGATGGCGCAGCTACTCTGTGGCCGTGGCCGTTTGTGCTTTCTCCGAACCGTTTCGGTCATGCTTGTATACACGTGTGTGGTGTGAGGTTGAGATCCAAGGAAACATTCGGTGGTGTTTTTCAACGGCGAGGAATGGCTCGGCGAATTCCTTTTCACCGAGCTGAACAGGAATGTTTGGTAAGCATCCTTGTGCTAGATTGTACAGTGATTATTCCTTCTTTGCTGCGCACGATACGGAGGTAGCGGTCCTTCACTCATTCTTGCCCGGCCTATTGAGCTGTGAAGCCTGCATAGCCAAATGCACGATCGGGCCAGGACTATTCGCAACCTTTGCATGGTCGCAATGGATGAAGAGGATGCCCACACATCTCCCGACGCCGAGGTGCTCACGCATCAATGATTGTTAAGAAAGTAAGTCATGAAGGAACGGCATTATCACAGCTAGTATGCCGCCCATGCTGAAGTTCCGGCTGCTGAAGATCGAGGTGGGAACCGGAGGTGTAGTTCCGCTGATGTCGATGTTGAGGACTTGGCTTGGCATCAGCGAAGTTCGCGACCAATTGAGCACCTGGACGACACGTCTACATTCACCTCCGCCGACCGAACATTACATCCAAATGACAGTCCGAGGCCAATCTCGAAGCAAGCACGTTCTTTGATGACTAGCAAGTCGTGACATAAGAGGAGGAACGCGTTGTCGGCGAACGTAGTGCCATACGGGCCGGACACACGGCGTGGACAACAAATGCATATCTATCACATAGAGCTACTCAGTGAGACCTAGTTCTTTCAGTCTTTCAGAGGATTTCAGGGGAAGAAGAATCTCGTGAGAAGCTCGTTCAAGCGCCGTTTGTATCGCATCCATGAGCGGGTGGCCCAGCTCGAGACACTGGCCAAATCTCCATCTCGCCTGTCCCAGGATCAGGCCTAGGCAAGCCCTTAAAAGCCGTCGAAAGAGTGCTACAACGTGGTCGACCACCTTATACCGCTTCCGAACTTGCAGCACGCACTGTCGGACAGCGAGCGTGGCAGATATCCCACAGCTGTCTTCTCGGACTTGTCAGGATTTGGCTTGCCTGATGACTTAGCTGTAAGATAGCTGCAGCTATACTTCGCAAGATGCGGCATGGCGTAGGCGTTCGAAGATCTGACTACCACGCTGAGGCATCATGTAAGAGATCTGCTAGTCTTGGATGTAGGACTGGGTTGCGAGTCGAAGCCAATCATTCTTGCGGAACTGGTGAGTTCGCGAGTTTGAAGAGCTGCTACTCTCGATGGAGCTTCAGGCCATACAGGCACATCAGTAATCTCTAAAGGCGCTTTCGATCGCGTTGACGGAAGCTCGCGGGCAGACCGCATAGATGCTCAAGCTGCAGATGTTCATTATGCGAGTACTGTGCAACAAGCGATGCAGAATGTGAAGCCTCGACCCCAGATCGAGCTCATCATTGTGCTCCCTGGACATCATCGCGCCCATGCAGAACTCAGCCAGGCAGCTCTCTTGCTCTCGCCATGCGGGGCGGCCGCATCATAAGTCGGATAACACGGACGATGTCGCTCTGGTGAGTGATCACTTGTCATGTGCCTGACTGAGATATATGCATCACTGAACCACGGATACTTCTCACATGGAATTCCGAGACTCGGATGTGGAAGCTTGCAGAACATCTTTAATGACTTGCCCTAATGCGCTTCAGCGTAAGACAGCAGACAGCATTCGACCGCTGCATCAGCATTGGGATGACCACTCTTGGCGATATCCACATGGACCGACTAAGACTCATCAAAATCACGCCTCGTCACCCTTCACGCACGAAATGCGCTGCTGATACCAGTCTAGAATCGTCTTTCACACACGTTCACGGCACAGCTGTCAGCGGCTAAAGCAAAAGTAATTTCCAGTCAACCCAGTTCCTGACCAGGATCTGCACTTCCAAGATCTCGCGGTGAGCAGGGATGGTGCCATATCGGGACCATTTTGCTGGGATTCGCAAATGCCGGAATGGACAAACCTCTCATCGGCCCTGTGCATCCCCCAGAACATAACTCACCGAACAGCATACGCTAGCCGTGGTGACACGAATCTAGTGCTCCAGCCACGCATACCGTCACCACAGAAGCAACTTGAGGCCTGGCACTCGCTTCTGTCCCGACCATTAGGCTTCGGTCGGCATCATGCAATGCGCAGCAGGTAAGTGAGACACGAATATCAACTCCACCTTCATGGCAGGGACTCCAGATGTCTCATAAGCCGGTAGACTTCACCACTCGCATGCAGCTGTAAGTTCACTCGCTTTGAACCACTCGATACATCATGCGGGCAAGCTCTTCTTTTCTGGTTGGCCTCGCGGTCGGCTTCGCTGCTGCATTGCCTGGGCATCCTGATGTCAATGCATACGCTTCCTGTATCGCAGCTGCAGTCAAAGGCAATTCAAGTCTCTATGCATTCCCGACTACTGCCAACTACCAGACCGAGCTCGATGTGTACAACTTGGATCACATCTACTTTCCTTCAGCAATTGCATTCCCTACCTGCGTCGATGAGGTCTCAGCGTTGGTTCAGTGCGCTCACAAAGCCGGGGTAGCTGTGCAGTCGCTGAGCGGAGGTCACAGCTACCTCAACTTTGGTAAGCCACACATCACTTTTCGACTGACAAGATACTCACATCGATTCAGGTCTTGGTGGAAGAAATGGCTCTTTATCGATCCGTCTCGAATACCTGAATGACTTCGCGTACGATGCCAACACGCAAATAGCCAGCTTCGGATCCGGAAACCTTCTAGGCGCCGTCAGACAGCAGCTCACAGCAGTCAATCGTCTACCAATCTTCAGCTCAATCCCATCTATAGGAACTGGTGGCCATCTCACGATTGGCGGACTGGGACCAGGGTCACGACTACACGGTCTTGCTTCTGATCAAATTGTTCAAGTACAGGTTGTGACAGCAAATGGTGCCGTTGTGATTGCCAATGAAGAACAATATCCCGACCTCTTCTTCGCTGTCCGCGGTGCAGCCTGGTCGTTCGGAATTGTCACACACTTCTGGATCAAGACCTACGATGTTGTTCAACAAATCGACTATTCCTACTTAATCCCAGGCAACTTCAGCACCTCGGCACAATTTCTGACTGGTTGGCAAGCACTCATCTCACAAAAGAACCTCTCTCACGCCTTCGGCTCAACAGTCTATGTCTATGAAGGCTTCTCGTTGATCAACGGCAACTTTATGGGCACGGAAGAGGAATTCTCCCAGGTCGGCCTCGATGCACTGATCTCCCAAGCCATCCCAACCTCCGCCCTCCTCGACGTCTTGGACAAACTGAACCTCACCGCCACAATCGGCTTGGTCTCCGACTTTGAATCCACCGGCCTCCTCTCCCTCCTCCCATCCCTCCCATCCTCCGCCGTTCTCGAACTCATAACCGGAATCCAACAACTCGCCCCAGCCCTCAAGACCGGCAACACCCAAGCAATCGTCCAAGGCATTCAATCCTCCAACAGCACAACCCTCAAAACCCTCATCTCCTCTCTGAACGCCACCCAACTCCCCTCAATCTTCTCCAACCTCGCAACCTCAGGCCTCCTCGACATCGTAACAAACACAACAGACCTCCAAATCGCAGGAGCCGTACTCTCAAACCTCAACCTAACCTCAATTTTGGGTCTGATCACCGAAGCCGCTGCCTCACCACTCCTGACTGCTCTCCCACCAAACACAAAATTCTCGACATTATTCTCCACACTCTTCAGTTCCCACACCCCAGGCCACTTCTACGGAAAAAGCTTAAAATTCACAGACGAAACTCTAATGTCTCCTTCAACGATCCAATCCGTCTACTCCTATCTCGACGAAACAGAGAAAGGCACAGCACTTTGGTTCGTGCTATTCGATTTGGCTGGAGGCGCAATCAACCAAGTCTCTACAAATTCTTCTGCGTACTGGCATCGAGACGCACTCGTGTGGCTTCAAAGCTATGTAGTCAACCTCTCAGGACCTGTGATCAAGACGTCAAAGGACTTCTTGAACAATTTAAACCAAGTCGTGGTCAATTCTACGGAAAGCGGAAAGATTGATGAGAGTGCTTATGCGGGATATGTTGATGATGGATTGAAAGATGCTCAGAAAGCTTATTGGGGTGGGAATTTACCGTATCTGCAGAAGGTTAAGGGGGTTTGGGATGCTACGGACGTTTTTAGGAATCCGCAGAGTGTGGTGGGTGTTGTTTTTGCGTGAGGGAGGGTAGCCAGGGAGGGGGAAAGGAAGGAGGCTGTGCGTGATGGTAATGGTAGTGTCAAGTTCAGAGATCTTCAGGCGCAGGATTTCGCATAAGAACACCTGCCACTCCCTGATGTCTTTCTAGTGCCACTGCGCACAAAAGCCTCGCTTATGCTGATGTGGTACAATCGGCGTGCTGACCTCTGCATAGCCTTTCACTATATACTGATTGGCCCATTACCAGCAGCGACGTTTTTCGTGCACCGCAACTAAGAATGACGAGGAACAGACATGACTTCTCCAACCCTCATTTTCTCAGTCTGATCATTTCGGCGAACAACTCGCCCAACTCGACGGACGTCCATTAACCACACCATCATTGGGAATACATCCTGCACCTTGCACCTTACAGGGCCGATACTACGGCTCATTGATTAGCATTCTGCTGCTCTGAAGCTTCATGAGCGTCATACTCACGAAAGAACAATAAGATTCAGGTTTTCCAGCATCAGCTCCATTCCCTATACAACTTCCTTCTGGTCCACGATCGAGAACGCAATTCTGCAGTCTCAGGTCAGTAACGCACATGTAACGAGGCGGGAGACTCACCCAATATGCTGAAGCCATTGAGAGAATTGAGACGAAACATAGTGCCGTGGAAAGCTTCATGTTGGCTATTGTCGAGTGTGAATACTCACTGCAATTGTGGAGACATTTCCATTGCCTTTGTATCGCTGGAACTCGACCCGAAGTTCTCGTGCGCGGGATTTCCGGCCATTCATCGGACAGCATGCGAACGATGCACGAGGAGATCGCGTCTTGGATGTCTTAGTCCAAGAGCACTAGATTTGGAGTCGACGCATATGCCAACTAGCATATCGCAAACTCTTGCTCCTCCAGTCCCAACCCAAGCACCTCCCCATGCATGATCGCAGGTATCACTGCCATACCGACAAGACGATACCTGCCATTGAATGGCACAGTAGGCCGAAGGACGTACGGATATTTGGCTCCCAGAAAGACAGCCACTTGATCATTCGCTTCCATGATCTTGGGTCCACAGCCGACGTTTCCAACCTCCTCTGTCGTGAAAAATCATCTGTGATTGGCACAGCAACTGATGACGACGTGCATGTTGAAAGCCTCAGAGAGGACGTGCGATAAGTCACTGTGCTGCTTCATGTGCTCACGAAGATCACGAAAAGCTTTGAGTGCAACTCGTTCATCGCTCGCAAACTGTACAGCCCACCAGCCTTGACTGAGAGTTGAAATGGCTGTCGTGTCGATACGATCTTCCAGGACGTCCTGAATCTGCGGTGAGTCGGATGATGATGTCTGCGAGTCCCTTGTGCTTGATGTCGTTCCAGAGCGCTTCTCGTACGCCACTATTTCTTCCTCGCCCAATCGACGGTTTACTCGTCGACGAATCACTTCATTGGACTTCTCCTTCTCTCTTGCACGGAGGGCCTCTGCTTTGGCGTCATTCTCGAGCGTCGGCCTGTAAGAGCCAAGCGCGGAGTCTGCCCGATGGTGCATGCCAGACTTTCTGTTCTTGTACTGAGCTCTAGTCATCTCCAAGGTGGTATCGATCAGTTGCATCGTGGCTTTACTATCGTTGACGAGTGAGCCTCCTTTAACTGGTCCCGTGAGGTTCCGTGCGCTGCCAATCATGTAACCTCTGAGACGAAGAATGCTTGATTCATCATCAACAGCCGCGATTACGAGGGGTGAATGCCCGGCCAGATCACGTTGAGCAATTCCAGCGTGAAAAGTGGTGTACAAAGGCGGTCGAGCTGGCTCAAGAGTAACATCTCTAGGTCTGTCCCAGTACACTGACCATGAGGGCTTCTTCACGTCGAACAAATCCGACTGAGTTCTGTGAGCAATTCTTGAGAGCAGATCGTCCGTTCGCGTGAGCTGCAAGATAGCTCGGGTGCTATCTTGCAGTACTTTCGGCAAAGCCTTACTGTAGTCCGCATTCAAAAGGCTTTGGGCTCCACCACTGTTCTCGAAAGAGCGTAGCAGACCAGTAAGCGCAAAAACCCGGTCATGCTCTTGTGTGACCTTTGACTGACGAGCCATGTCAACAAGATCTAACAGCGTCTCTGGCACATTCTCGATAGCGGATTCGCGGAAGCCGTCACTGAGAAGTAGTGAGTACCGTAATTGTTGGGCTGCAAAATAAGCTTTGCTCAATTCCCGGTCCTTCGCTTCGACAATGGCGTCGAGCTCGCGGCTGATATGCACCACGTCCATGAGGTCTTGCAATTTGAATTTGTGGTCGCCCCATCGGCATATGTTCTCCGCTGCAAGGCATGCTTCCTGTACTACCCACAAGCGCCTGAAGTCGTCAGTACATCGACATGATTGAAAAGGCATGCGCACTTACGTGAACCAAGCACATTTGAAGATAACCTGTAGCTGGGCCGGATTATCCAAGAGGACTGGAGGCTTCTCTAGTTTACCCCATCCGTCAGGCTTGATTCGATGATTGTGCCACTGCCGTTGGGCTTCTTGTGGAAGAGCTTCTAGGTGTCTCTTAAGTCTCTTCTTGGCTTCCTTCAATGCTGCTTTTGCCATAGCAGCTTCGCCGTGCTCATCAATACCAAGATGAATCAGGTTGCTCGTGCCATACTTGTATATTTCGCCCATCAAGGCTATCTGCTCTTGACGCTCCACAACATCGTCTTGATTGATACAAACGGTGTCAATCCACACCGTACGTGTCTCGAGCGGGTCTCGCATGCATCTGATCGCCTGCGCTGTACGGAGAGGGAGAATAAATTCTACGCCATTGATATCGCAATATCGTCCTTTTGGCAACTTCTTGCCATCGATCTTGACGTACGGCCCACTTGTGACAGAGCCTCCCCAATGGTACGATATCGTGTCGTAAATCGGACGAGAGCCTTCAGATAAGGATGCCACATGTAACGAGCAGCTCAAGTGTTCCTCGCGGCGTCCGGGCTCAACGGTGAGAAGGCGAATTTCTCCAGCTTTGCTATCAAGTGGGTAGTACAGATGGGTTCGACGATGCTTGTTGACTGCTTTCCGTATCGGGCAGAATCCAGGTACCGGCATGGTGGCGGATACCAGAGGCCTTAGACATTGTAGATACGTTCAAGTGGCACTTTGCGATGTCAAGGTCCAAGAACATCGGGACGGAGGCAACCAGCGAAGTCATCTTCTCCCATCGCGGGTCGATCTTGGAGCGTGACGACTGAATTGTGTCGTTCGCCTTGCGGACCAAATTACCTTCCACTTGTGGCGTGCCTGCATGAAGCTGATCGCCTCGGCACCGGACGACATCGCTCATCACTGCCGCTTCCACGACACGGTGAATGGTCAGCAGGTGCATAGATGGGCCGCAAGTTGCCCTGGTCAAGGGTGTCAAGGCCAATAATGCTGAGATGTGGTTGAAATGTGCCGGCACCGCAGCCAGCAAAATTTCACACCGTGCCATGGTACACGCGGGCAGCTGCACCGTCTTGCCGCAGCCATACGGAAAGCGCGCTTGCATCATCAAAGAGTGCTTGAACTGTAAAGTTGGAGAGATTGAACCTTTAGTAGGTCAAACTTGGAGTGGTGCCACGGCATCAATCATGTCTGCGTAGGCCAGTCTCTTTGCTCAGCGTGCAGACAAACGCCGTTAGTCATCGGTCTGCAAGGGAACTCACCACAAACAACAGAGATTCGAGCAACCCAGGTTCAGGAGGCAGGTGCACTGCACAGCACTGCGCGCTGACTTGCAAGGGAGTTGGACGTGAATCGTGCAGCATACCTGCGTTTTGTATGTCGTAGGTCTATCAGATGCTTCATATCAGTGCTGTCTTCAGATCGACTGCTTACCTCACGCCCATTGCTTCATAGGTAGATATGCTCATGTCTTGCGAAAGACTCTTTCCCACAACGCCTCGCTAGCATCATGCATCATAAAGGCCCGAGACATGTTCCACTGTCTTGTAACGCACCCTTCTCGTATCAATCCACCATCTCCTTCAACTCATTTACTCATCCGCCGGCTCAATCAACTTCGGAATCTCCTCAGGCCGATTATTCCCCTGCAAAACATTATAAACCGCCGTAAAGAGCGGAAACTCCTTCTCCATCTTCTGCTTCTTCAAGAAAGCATTGACTTCCAATGCAGTACTCGTACCCTGCAACTTCTGTCCATTGAGTTCCCTCTCCTCAATTTCACCAATAGGTTTCCCCTCCGCCACACTCATCTTCGCGCACCTGAAATTTCGACCTCCAGAGCAAGATGTGATCATATCGGCCACACCACAAGATTCTTCGGTGAAAGTCTCGGTCCGGCAGGAATTGGAGAAGAATGTTTTCCCGAATTTGACTTCTTCCAGAATTCCGACTCGCATGACTGCGGCTTTGGCGTTATCTCCCCAGCCTAGGCCATCGACCCAACCTGCTGCGAGAGCGACGACGTTCTTGAGAGCTCCTCCCAACGAGACTCCAGCCACGTCGTGTACCATGCGGACATGGAAGTAAGGTCGATGAAACAACTTCCTCACATTCGCATGATTGAGTGGAGGATACTCAGCCGGCAAACTCACCAACTTAACCTTTCCCTTCCCCTTCTCCAACCCCTCAACCCTACCCCCATTGATACTCACCTCAAAACCCTCCTGACTCTGACTTCCTCTCCTCGACGCACTCGGCGTACCCTCGGGCGTCGGTCTCTGAGAATCCATATGCGGAGGATCATACGCAACCGTCGTCTCACTAAACTTCTCCAGCGCAACTTCAGTCGCAATATTCGCTCCACTCAACGCACCACAATAAATCCCCAATTTCTGTCCAATACTTTCCGAAAACAAATCACAACCCTCTTCCGTCACCTCCAAACCTTTGATACAACTTATACCCCTAGCAAAAGGAACAACTTTTCCTTTCATCTGTTCGCAAATCTTTCCAATAAACTGATGCGGTAAATTGAAAACTAGTATTGTCGCACCATCCACCGCTTTGACCAGATCCGGGTTGGCGACAATGTTCGTCGGAAGTGGGATTTTAGGCAAGTATTTGACGTTCTCGTGGAGACCGTTGATGAGTTGTGTGAGTTTCTGAGGTTTCTTGCAGAGTTCTGATCCCGCATCGTAGTGTTTGCTGTCTTTTGGGATTTGGACTTCTTCCTCGAATACCCACATTTGTACCTCTTCTTCAAAGATGTCCGTGTTCTCTTTTACGTTTTCGGCGACGACTTTGGCGATGGTAGTGCCCCAGTTGCCGCTGCCGACGATGCAGACTTTGTGCTTTGTGGAGTGGACGGCGAGAGAAGCCATGGTGCGGGCTTGAGGTGTTATGCGAGGTCGAGGTGTTGTGGTAGGTGTCAGGGTAAGGAACGCCGAGGTGTTTCTGGTTGCGAGTTTGGTGTGGAAGAAGCGAGAGAGTGTTTGAGTGAAGAGATAGGGAGAGCGCGTTACTCTCATCCACTCGGTGTTTCCGTTTCGGTTTCCAGTCTGTTTCGTTGGGTGAGGGCAGGGGCAGCTCGGGTAGAACTAGTCAACATAGTCTGGTGACCTGCGGTTGAAAGATTTCTGAGTAGTCTCAGTGCATAGACCACTCGCTTAGCTGGCTAATAGTTCGTTCCTCACGCTACCCTAGTATACGGTAGTCTAAGGGTCCTAACGCGTAAAAACCTCTATATTATAGAGCTTCCTTATACAAATAGTATAATAATATTATAGAGCTCCTATACGCGCTAGATATATATATAGCGTTATATAGACTAATAACCAAGAAAAACGAGCCTAGTAATTATTAAAGTTAATACACTAAATAAGCTAGTAATATTAAAATAATCTATATACCCTATATATAAAAGCCTTAAGTATTTAAATATATTCGTATTTTTATATAGTAGAATATTAGTAATATCTCCTCCTCGAATTCTAGTTATATACTAATAAATATAGGGTCTCTAGACGCGTAGCGGTCCGCGCTCGAGTTCCTAAGCTTTAAATCTAATTATACTACGTCGCCCTACTAAAGATTAAGCTCGCTAGTCGAATAGTTAGGCGTAGTTAACGATAAATTCCTCGTTCTAATTAAATATTTTAGACGCGTCTAATATATTAGTATAGTCGGAGAGTTGCGGAGAATCGAATAAGGGTAGTTCGAAGCGTCTATGGCGTATAGGAACGCCTATAGTAGATATCGAGGTTAGAAACTAGTATAATAGCGAGTCTAATAGGATTAATTTTCTAGAATCCGATAATAAGGGCTATATTTATAAAGAAGGGTATAGAGAAGAGTC
>JAASFE010003254.1:0-34620 GCA_013365205.1 Pseudocercospora cruenta
AGCGCTCCAACAGCATCTTTGAAGAAAGGCCAGTATTTGCGGCCCTTTGCCTTCACTGCTAGATTGTCGTCTTTATCGGCTGGAATAACGACCTCTAGATACACCTGCAGCACAGCAGCTATAACTTCATGGATAATCCGTCCACACTTAGGCGGCGAGTGATGGAAGTCTTCGGCCAGGTCTCGAGTGTGACTGTTGGTTGCAAAGGCGTGTAAGAACATTATCACCTTCTGTTCTTTACTGATATATCTGCCGCGCCGCAGGTGCGGCGATATTAGCTGAAACAGGTACGTAAACGCATCCAGGTGGAAGCGAGTATAGCGGTGCAGTCTTATCGTGGCATCTTCAGCTAATAGTGATGTAGTGAAGGCCTCGCCTTTGTCGCTTTCCATATAGCAAGTGCGCACTCTAGGAGGCTGAGAAAGCGCCATTCTTTGCAGTAGTAAGGCTAGTATTGCAAACGAGAAGATAACGTTGCGCTTGACGATCTGCTGGCGATAGAGGTCGTCCATTCTTGCTAACAAATACAGTGACAACCGCGATCTCGGTATACTACGAACGAACCCACGCCGCACGCAGCCCTCCTACGCTCGAAGAACGCGCCTACGTGTCGACTCGCGTCACTTTCGTTCTGCAAGCAGCCTTCGACCTCAATCGTAACGCACGGTCGTTAATCCTATCGAAGAGCCCTCGAGCCGTGTCACTATGCTAGATTTGGCGTAGAAAACGCCACTCCGGAGGCCGCGGAGGTCTATATTTGATTGAAGAGATTGCACTTGGAATAGGCACTATTGAGTGGCACTAGAAGGAACACACACCTCGTAATCCTATCGAGAATATTCAATAATATTGGATATTGTCCAATATCGCTTGGATTACGTACAGATTGGATTATAGACACAACAGGCTCTTAATGACGTCGAACACTCGATCGCTGACTACTAGCTGCAGATTCCTCAGCTGCTTGCACTTCCAAACCTGGCTGAAGTCGGAGTACGGGCTGGAATCTGCTTGCCATTCCCGACTGCCCCAAGAGCAGCGAAGGGACACTACGTGAGCCTGGATACGAGCGTCCAGCTTGCAGAGCTTGGTCCATTTTGGTAGATTATCGCAATCGACTACGTGGTGTCGGAACCATTCTTGTACAGCTTCTGCCTCGAACTGGCGAGAGACGTGCATTCCTCGCAGCGGTGGAGTCGGAAAGCGCTCGCTCGTGCCACGTCGAGAAACCTGCTCGAGGTTAGCAAGAACTCAGATGAAAGCTGTGCTACTGGGCATTGCTCACTTCGGAGTAGTCTCCGCGTCGGCGATTGCGCTCTGCCTCTGTCCAATCCACCTTCGAGATAATGCGTAGCACTCGGCCGCTTTCTTCCACATACGCGAGGCGATATATCATGTTGCGAACCTCAAGCGGCAGCGTATCGAGGAATGGCGAGAAGGCCGCAGCTCCAGCGGCATTTTCGTCAGCCATTGGTCCTGTTCCGTTGTGTTGCAGCTGATGAGATGGGATGCAAAGGTGAAGTCTGTTGCCTGCATCTGTGAAAAGGGAAGTGCGGCACTTTTCGGCCCGTCACATGCGAACGCACATCTGGGCAAGAGCGACGGAGCAGGAAGGTGCCCTCATTTGAACCGTGAGACTTCTACGTGGACGCGAGGAGAACGCGCCTTGAGACTAATTCTTGACTATAGGTACAAAACGCATCAAGTCTTCAAAGCCGGATTCAGCACGCACTCCAGAATCAAATATGCCACCCAGGCCACGATCTTCAATCCACATCCAACGCTTATGCTACGTCGGTCGAAGCGCAACATTCTGTACTGCCTCAGAAACGGCCCTTCGCCATTCTCCTCTGCTGTCTTGTTTCTAGACAGCCATCTTGACTACCAGCAGGGCCAAGAGGACCACGAATGCCAGCAAGCAGAGCAGAAGCGCGAGCGTGAATGCAGCCGCAATACAGAGGACGAGCATTCGGTGCTTTTCGAGCAACTCGCTCAACCATGGTCGCCAAGGGATGTCGCAAGGCTGAGTCTCGTTCGCCAATTCTGAGGCTTGTGTCTCCCAGACAACGCTTGGTGCTCGTAGTCTCGAAAGGGGTCTCACACTTGGCCGATGACTCAGTGCAGCAGAAGAATTTCTCGAGTTAAGTCTGCCCCAGACGCTATTCCCACCATCATCATCATCATCATCGACAATGTCAGGAACATGAAGCCTGTCCCAACCAGAGTCTGACTCGTTCTCTTCATCATATTCCTTGACCTTGCTCTCGATTTGCTTATCGATGTATTTCTGGAGTGCAGCGAAGTTCTCTGCCACCGTATCGTGTTCCGGTTGTGTTTTAGCCAGCTGGCTAGTCATAGGTACCAGCACAACCGTCTTGAGGCTGCTGACCCTGGATAAGACTTTCAGGTCGCTGATTCGTTCGAAGTCCTGGTCGGTGTATTTGTGCAGGCATGGGATGCGGTCGTGAAAGCAACGGAAAATGTCCTCAGACACATCAAGCTGAAGTGTTGCGAGCCGCTGAAAATCATTGAGCCCTTGGGGAAGTGTCGAACCCACATAGCTTCCGGTCCATGGATCGTAGTCTGAGGAGTCTCTACGCTGGCCGACCAGTTTGGCGCGAGTCCATGTGATGTTGAGAGTGTTGAGATTCTGCCAGATCGCTCGAGACTCGTCCTTTGAGACGTTGAGAAAGCTACGATCAAGAACGAGCTTGCGGAAGTATTCTTCGAGGGCTTCTTCGTAGAATTGCTTGTTGATCAGAAGCTGAGGGATGAACGATTTCATGAGCTGATCGGCCGACATGAAGGGGCCCTGAAGAGCGCATTGTTAGCGTTAAAAATAAAGCTCGTGCTGGGGAACTTACTGGTGGATTTGGTTGGCCCCATATTCTTCCGTCTCTGCGATCCCATTCACTGCCGACTACTCCGGAGAGTGTGTTGATCTTCGCAACACCAGTGCGATCTGGAGCATATGCGAGCTGATAGATCTCATTGCGAATCTCCTTTGGAAGTCTGTCGAAGAATCGCGAGCCTGTCGCATTGTCCGGAATGGCGATGGTCTGAGTGCCGCGTTCTGGCATGATGTCGGTCGATGGTTGCTTGTCTGGTAACTATGAATGTTGATGTCGATGCGAAGTAGTCAGGCAAGCAGAAGATTTCGTTTTGTAGTGGCAGCTGTTCAGTTACATGTGAGTGAGCGAGCACGGGCCATGCAGACTCTTCAATAGCTGCGTAAGCTTGTGACAATACAAAGCTGAAGTGAGCGCAAGTGAGGTCGATATTGAGCATGCAAGGAGAAACATGCCATGATGCTGAGCTATGATTCAATCGGCATTTGTCTCATGCGACTGACGCATCTAGTTACTTCCATCACTTGTACTGCTACAGTTGATCCCATGAAGAAGACTCTCATCAACATTGCCACAAGTAAACAGGTTGGCAGTGCCATTTGGACTCACAACATCGATCTCATTCAACTCGATGTTCCCACAGACATCTGGACTCGAGCAAACTACATATCCGGAGATTGGCGAATACTTGTTGCTGGTCGAGCCATGGATGTTGTTGATCGTGATTCCGTCGATCGTCAAATTTGACGGAAACTCATTGCAGAGCGTCAGATTCTTCTGTCCGTAACACTGCGTCACTTCGACCGCGTAGTCGACATTATCGATCAACATGTCTTGATAAGTGATGTTCGAAACGCGTCCGGTGCCACCGCCGCCTTGGAGATCTTCGGACAGTGCTGATGCTGAACTAGGCCACACCTTGATTCGAGCGCCATCGGAGGCGTTGTACATCGAGATGTTGTAGACCTGCGTCATCAGTCAGACAAACACTTGTATTAGACAAGTACAACTCACATAGACATTCTCCACAATATCGACCTCTCCAACATACTGCCCCAGACTGCCAACACTAATCCCATGACTACCGTTGCAATGCAGATTTTGAACCAGAATCTCAGTACTATTCGGCTTGAACGAGACACAATCATCGCCATTGTTGATGATTGAATTCTGAATCACCACGTTCTCGCTTCTGTAAGTGTCCCAACCATCAGTATTCTTAGCCTCATTATCACTTGCACTGTAACCAGTAATATCGATACTGTCAAAAACCACATCGGTACTGTTCGCTACAAGATTGTACCACTGCGGCGAATACCTCAAACGAATATCCGAAATGCTTCCAGTATGAAGACCAATCGTTCCGAACAGTATTGGTCTCAGGATAAGTGCGTCCGAGGCGTAGAGGTCATACCAGACCTGTCCGTTTCCATCGAGGAGACCCCCACCGTAGACGTTCACGTCGTTACCGCCGAGCTGGAAGAATGTTGTGGCATTTTGGAAGGTTTGGTTGAAAGCGTTGGCTTGCCAGTAATCTGTGTCGTTTGTGAATTGGATGTAAGCTTGGATGTCCAGGTCAATGCAATTCAGGAAGGTGAGGTCCAAAGCTTTTCCTATCACGTAGGTCTGACCTTGTGGGAAGACCACATGACCGCCGTTGTTGCAGTCTTGAATTGCAGAGAGGATGTACTCTGAGTCGTCGGTCTTAAAGTCATTGTGTGATTGGACGTAGCAGGTCTTGTTGCGAGGCGATGAAGTTGGGAATGGTTTCCAGGGATCAATGGGCGAGAATGTGATGTTTGGTCCCGAGCTTGAGTGGTTGGTGAGAGTTGCTGGAAGAGTCGATTGATACTCTTCGTATGCGGTCCAGGTGGCCAATGCCTGCGAAGCAAGTCCGGCCAAGACCACGGAAAGCTTCTGGGTTGGAGACATCTCGGCAACAGAATCGACCTTGTCACCAGCTGGAACTTTCGTGGCACGGCAGCTATTTTATTCCAGGCACGGAAGTGTGTTCGGTCGAACATGGTTCATGCGGCTCGATATATTATATCAAGGTTCTCCGCAAGGAAGACGCGAGGCTCCTTCCTTGTGAAGCTTAGCCGCGAACAAGCTCCACTTGAGGTGAAGATCATTGGTGGAGGATATTGGGGTCGCTCGGAACACTCGGTGCAGTTCGAAGTCGTAAGAGAACTGTCTCACTTCACATGACATAGACAACCTGGTCTGATGGCCCCCATAAGATAATGTTCCAGTGCTTCAGAACCAAGAATCATGTCCAAGACCATATTGAAAGCTGAGATGGTCTTCGGTCAAGCGTTTGACCTTTCACGCCTCGAAGAATAGCCACATCGCGGACGATGGCCTGTGAGGGATTGTTAAATTGGGCATGCTGCCGACTATCTTACAACCTTGACTGAATCTTCTCCGGAATGTCGCTCAAAGCATACTGCACAGCGTACTTCTTGCTCCGCACTGCCTCAGCTTCCTGCATACTCGGTGTCTTCGCCGCAGTAGCAGGATTGTATTTCCAATTCGTGCCCTTGATAGCCTCTTGATCAGACAGCTTCTTATTCCACTTCCCATCAGCGCGCTTGTAGACATTGATGACAACACATCCACCAAGACCGAGGTTGTGCTGCAAGGCCACGTTTGCGTCAACATGTCTTGTGTTGGCCCAGCCTCGTAGCTGCCAGGTCAATTCAGCACACTGCGCAAGACCAGTAGCGCCAAGTGGATGACCTTTGGATATGAGTCCGCCGGACGGGTTGACAATGGGACCTTTACCGCCGAATGTGATGTTGCCGTTTCTCACCATCTCATGCGCTTTGCCCTGCTCGCAGAAACCCAGTCCTTCGAGCAGAATCAGTTCGTTCGCTGAAAAGCAGTCGTGAAGCTCGCAGACTTTAATGTCCTTGGCAGTCACGCCAGCCTCTTTGTAAGCAAGCTGAACAGCATTCTTGGTCATGCCGAACCCGCACAGGTCCATCGCAGATTTCGAGTAGAGCGAAGGTGGGTCTGTCTGAAGTTGCTGCCCGGCCATCAAGATTGCCTGGTTCCAAAGATGAGGTTTCTTCTCCTTGAGGAAGCGTTCCGAGACAATAATTGCTGAGCCTGAACCGTCGGAGGTCGGGCTGCATTGTAGCTTTGTAACTGGGAAGTGGATCATAGTAGAATCAGCAATCTCCTTCAGGGTATACTCCTTCTGGAACTGAGCGTATGGATTCTTGGTCGAGTGTGCGTGACTGATACGACCGATCTCTGCGAAGTCTTCTGCCTTGGCACCGTATCTGATGTTCGATTAGCTAGGTAAAAGATGGTCAAACCATGGGACATACTTCTCCATGTACTCTCGGCCTGCATTCGCAAAGTACTGGGCATTTCGCGGGCTCTCATGCTTTCCGAAGAGCTCTTCCATGAGTTTGGTTGGTTGCTCCATAGGACTTGGTCGATCGCTCCAGCCAGACTTGATCGAACCAGGCTGCATCTGTTCGAAGCCAACAACCATGATGCAATCTGCCGCACCTGCCCGGATGAGCGTTCTTGCCATGTGAAGGCCAGTCGATCCGGTAGCGCAGGCATTATTTGTGTTGTAGATTGGGATGCCAGTCATGCCGAACTGATAGAACACTCTTTGGCCAGAGCAAGTGTCGCCATAGCAGAAACAAGCAACACCCATTTCAACATCGTCGTATGTGATCTGAGCATCAAGCATGGCCTTTGTGCCGGCCTCAAACCCGAGTTCGACATAACTGCGAGTCTGTCTTGGCTTAATACTAGCGGCTATTAGCAGATGCAATCGAGTTGACCAATTGAGCTTACAATTGGGTCACGCCAACGCCGAGCACGTATGCGTTCTGTTGTGGCTTCTTGATCTCCATGGTTGCTATGATGTGTATGTGTGTACGAATCTCAAATCGCAAGGAGAAGTTGTACTTGCAATTGCGTCGTCCAGCTCGACATGTCCATCGGAAATAGCTCGGTTATGCTTGTCCCCGCAATGTCCACGTGGGCATGGCCGAGGCAGTAAGTGAAGGAATCGTGTAACGATCATCGCGACGCGTCCTCTCAGCGCCGAAGACACAGTACATCAAGATGAGAAATTATATCAATCCTTTGTTCTCATCGAGCACCAAAACTTACCAAGAAGAGGTCCAGGTGCTAAGCAGAAACAAGACGTGACACAGAGTCCGGTTTTGAACATGGGCAGGGATTCTCCTTCGCGGCCTGGACTGGCTCTTCGGACACTCTTCCCACTTCGCTCATGTTGTTGCTGTACGGTCAAGGACGAATCGAGCGTGATGCTGGTGGTAATCGAAATGGACGCAGGTTGTATGTCGATGTAGATGTCAGAGCGAAGAAGGAAAGGCGATCTGCCCGCCAATACCCCTGGTTTCCCCAAGGCCGACTTTTCGCAAGTCTTGCTCACTCCGTCGTATTTGTTCTCCGGCAAGGGTGTAGGCCTGTTGCATCTCTCAGGATACGCAGAAAAATAGGACGAATATTGTCACTGAATTGCGGTCGAAGCCATCACATATCCGCCTGCAAAGATCGCAAATTCGATGCCACTGCACAACCGCGCGTCCCGCGAAATCGAGAGACGGCTTGGGCCTACAAGAGATGGAATGGCATGACCGCTATGTTGAAAACCTTGACAGCCTCCAAATGAAAGCCTGCATTCTTGATCTGCAGAGAGCATTGAGGATCGAGTTATGGATTGGAGCGCACAGAACCGATGAAACATTGGAACTCAAGAGTAGAAACCAGGCGAGGAGGACGAGTAGACCACTTCACAGCCCATCTCTGCAGCTCAGAACAAACACGATCGTGAACACCATTTGGAGGAGGGCACAAAGCACAGAGACTCTCCGGACCCGAAGGTGTGATATAACAGCGCATTATGCGACTCAGGATGAGGCCACTCACCTTCCAGCCGCTCCATCTTCGACTCTCCCTCGGGAAGTTTGCGCACAGACGTTGTATGTCTGGTACATGCCCTAGACTGGAAGCTCTAGCAGCTCCTTGGTGAGTTGTAGTAACTCGCAGCTCTTCATTCTCCCTGCCGGTTGCCTCGCAGCTCACTCTCAATCTGACGCGAAGAGCATGGAGCTTGACACCAGGCCGAGTGGCAATCACCCTAAGCTGTAAGCAGAGTAAAGCGTAGCGAAACTCACGCCATTTGGATGCCAATCGTCTCACTGGCTGGCGAGACTTCAGCGCAGGTATAAAAGACAATCAAATGCTTACTGACGCTCGCGAGCTCGAGCTACCTATCTCTAGATTGCGACAAGAGAGAGGTTCAGCAGCTCACAACTACCTCGCTTCATCAGGATGATACTAAAACAAGCTCACAATAGCAAAGCCGATGTCCTTAGCAACTTGAACTTCACTGGAGCTACGCTGTGAGTGAGCTGGTTAGAGGGGCATGGAGGAGACCCTCGTGCGCTCCCGAAACCCACTGCTTCCCATTCCTGTTGATTCTACTTCGACATGAGGAACGAATGTGGGCGCCCTGTGGCTATTCAATGGCAAAAAAGCAGAGGTACAGACTGTCAACCAGGGGATATCCGACAGGCCACCTGCGAATGAACTTAGCAGCCGACAAGTCCGAAAATTCTCGCAAAGAGAGTTCAACGGCACGGAAAGTAGCTTGAATCAGAAGGAAGAGGTAAGTGGCAAGCGGAAGGTCATGTTCCATAGCTTACTACGAGAGCAACCAGCGCCCACCTTCAGCGTCGTTGCATACCATCACGCTCTCAAGATCTCTCTTCGAGTATTGAGGGACACTTTTGATCGCTGCAGGAGTGCGTTCGCAGCCGAGGAGTGAATACGGGTTGTCATCACTCCCGTTCGCGTCCCTTCCATCTGATAGGCCTGAGAAATTCAAAGAAGAGAAACCAAGAGCACTGAGTCCTGTCGAAGCGCTGAGTCAGTAGTCAACGACGACAAGACTGAGGTGAGAAGAGGCACTTCGATTCGAGATCACGCGGTAGTGCTTCGGTGCACAACAGCTGGACAAGAAGGTCCAAGTCTACAACGGGGCCAGCGATGCTGGTTCGTATATGGAGCGAGTGCAGAAAGTAAAGTGATCAGGTGAGAACTGCAAGGTCTCACGACCTCGCGCTCGAATATCTCTTTAAAGACCGACCATTGCCTACGGAAGTACAGAACTACTATGGAAGGCAGAGGAGGCGCCTCGACTTGGAGCGAGAACGCAATGCTACACGCCCAGGTGAGAGTAACAATATGTCACGACCTGTAATTCACATACTAATTCAACGAATGACGACTACGTAAGAAGAGCTGGAAGTACCATGAAAGGCAGAGCCCACCTTCGAGCATAGAGCGGAAACGGCAGAAAGAGGTCTCTAGGTAAGGTCTGCAACGGGTTACTACTATTCGTCTCACCATATCAGTGCTCCATGCAGGCTTTGAGATAACGAAGCAGTTGCATCGCAGCCACTGCAGCTTCGAGACGCTATGTCGAAGCGAGAAGAAAGGTAAGACCTGGAACTATGTCAACCTTCCACTCTTTCAGTTCAAGATTCTAGAGCATTCTCGAGATTGATCTCACTGCAGAGGAGCACCTCCGAGTCAGAGTCGACATCGCGATCTCGAAGACATCTGTGTAATATGGATATAATCACGCCTACCACTTCAGGCTCAAGCTTTCGCGGCATCCTCAAGATCGTACAGCCACTGCATGGCATCCACTGCAATTCAGAGTTAAATCCATGACATATAAGGAAATGGTGGGACATGAACCATGTCACAATCAGTTGACTCCACTTCTTAAACGCCACGGCAACATCGAGCTCAAACGGTAGATGCACAGCTGGTGCTCGACGCTGGAGACAATGTCACTTTCCGAGCCAAAAAAGATTAAAAGACACAAAATGAGACATTTCGCTCAACATCTCAGAGCTCTGCAAGATTTGCGAGAACAGAGACTCAGCCCACAGTACCTATACCAAGGCAGAGTCGAGATCCGAATGCAGTAGAGGATCGTGAGAAAAGACACGAATAACGAGCTTTCGCTTCACTATCTTGCGGTCTCATAGCGATCTCGAGACCAGACGTGAATTGCACAGCACCCACTACAGGTGAGAGCAGAGTCACATTGTATTTGAGACAAGTGAGGGAAGACAAGTTTCATTCACACCGAAATCCCAAATTTCATTCAAAACTCCATACATAAACGCCAAGCTCACAAGCCGAACCTAAACAAAACATCACCCACCACCCTCTGACCCATCCCAACTCACTCCTCTCCACTTCTCCTGCGCTTCGCCGCCGCGAACACCATCCCTCGGCTCATGATGGGGCCAGCGAGCTCCCCATCATCACCACTCTCCTCACCCTCACTCTCCTCTCTCACCAGCAACTTCGCTCGTAGTGCCGCACGCCCACCACCAGGTACCGGCGGCGGCGGCGGCACGTAGAGCGGCAAGGAGTCACCTGGCCGCGCCGGTCTCACCTCCTGCTGTCCGAGGCTCAAAAGCCCACGCGCCGCAGCCAAATCCTTTTCTCGCTCGAGAGCGAAAGGGTCGATGAATGGCGAAGCCCTCTTCCTCTTGAGCGAGAGCTTGATTGGCGGTCGCGACCGCGGAGAGACGCCAGAAGGAGGAGAGACCTTGAGAATGAGGCGAGGGCGCTTGGGAGTGGTGGCGGCGGCAGCAGGAGCAGCATCATCATCTCCAGAAGCTTTACGCTTCTTGCTACTGCTAGAATCGACGTGGGTGCCGTACCCACCGCCATCCAGCAGAGCAGTCCAGCGATCGTAGTTGGTCGCTGGGTCGGTCACGACCTCTCCAGCCTGCGGCTCGGCAATCAAAAACTCGATTGGAGGCATCAGAGTCATTGCGCCAGATGAGAATTCTTGTTCGATCCATGGGAATATGGTATCGAGGATGAAGTCGGTGGCTCTACCAGCGCCGGAGAAATTGGAGTCGATAAGCTCTGCATGATCTGTCTTGACGCCGTCTGCGAGAGCGAGGGCCAGAGGTTTGGAGGACTTGCCGGCCTTGACTGGGACGGTGATCTGGTCGGTGGCGTCTTGGATGTTGTTGCCGTTGCGGCGAAGGATGCTGTGGTAGCGGTCGAGACGCATTTTGGCTGGCTTTGAGAGCTGCACGGTGAAGGTGGCCTCGGGGCGCCAGAGCTTGATGCGGATGAGCTGGTCACGTAGATGTGTCATGTAGAAGGTCTTCTGATCAAGAGAAGAACCCTTGTCGGCGGCGTATTTGGCGCGTTGGTAGCCTTTGCGGCACTGCCAGTGCCAGACATCGTCGTCGATTGCCTTTGTGGCGTTCTTGTTACGTCCAAAGAAGTCTGAGACAACCTTTCTGCCGACTTCGTTGCGGTTCTGGTAGGTCTGACCGCTGTTGCAAAGGCGGTCGCTGCACTTCCATGGCGTGACTGGAGCGCTGGGGATGGTGGTAGAAGTCTTGGTTTGCTTGGTGACGGCGGACATCTTGGCTGTTTGATGTAGAGGGCTGTAGAGAGATTGGTGATTGGCTGTAGAAGTGGGATTGCTAGGGAGCAGTACCGCTAGGCGTGTACTGTCGCAGAGAGAATGAAATGTGTTGTCCGCAAGACCTGCTTGCTGGACTGTGGTCATGAGAAGGTCGAGGTCTGCGATCAGACTCGTGATGTGTACTTAGTCTTGTGTGTCGCTGCGCTTGTTGCTGTGCGTACTGTTGAATGTCGAAAGCTTGATGCCAAAGGCTTGCTGTTATGTGCTTGGTAGGGTGTGTTGTGCGTCTTGAGTGCTTTGGACTTGCTTTCGTATGTGTGTCTGACTGAAGAAGAAACAGGAAGAAGGAAGAGATTGACCAGATACTTAAAGGCTGTCCATAGAGCCCGTCCTATTGTCAGACGACCTACAATTGTCACTTGCATCGGCTACAATAGGAACAATTGTAGGTCAGCGCTCGTGAATAGCTGCTATTGTCGGTCACACGTCATCTGGATGAGGTCCAAATAACGCATTGAATGGCGAATCTGCTGCGTGACCAGATGACCATCCGAATGTGGCCGACGAAGACGTATGCCATACTGCAGCAAGCATTGAGTGCGCGGTATGGGAGAAATGATGTTCGCCATCGCCGTCATCGGCAGAATCGTGAATGCTGTTGCAAGAAGCTGCTCGTTTCAACGGCGTCCGTGCGCGCTGGAAGTGGAGCCCAGCCACCAGAATTTCCGTGCTTCACGCGAGCAAATGCACAATTGTGCAGTGGGCTATTGTCGAAGGAGCGGTCGGGAATTGTCGTGGCTCCGCAAGGAGTCCTGGTGATATTCCGGGCAGCCATTACTACACTGAAACGAGTGGCGTGCAGGAGTCGCGTGTAGTCCAGTGTGATCTTATGGCGGCGCAGCCGCTCCAGGAGTGTTCGACCGTCCATTGATTGAAGGTCGGCCAGCGGCGTCTGGAAAGGCGCGAGAGTTTACGAGTGCCATGATGGCCTGAGAACAAATCTGAATGCATTCCATTCTATGTTCATAAACTCAAGGAGATGCTAATGCTGTACCGTCGCCGCCGTAATGCTGCCCAATGCGCGCTGGGTATTCCTTCCCTCTCCCTAATTTTGCTTGCCATAAAACGCCATCGCTAAGTCCAACTATGCCATTCACGAATTCCTGCAATGGTAATAGATAAATCGAAGGTTGCAAGGCATAGCTCCGTGTAGGGAAATTAGCTGAGCTAGCCATCTCATAGACAGTAGGCGGATCTCTGTCCCTGCTTTCGGAGCTGACTCTCACCCAAAAGCCTGATCGATCCAATTCTTCGGCTTCCGCATATGCGTCATGAATTGTCGCACAGAATCCGGTGTTTTGGTGTTTTCCCTATCAACGGGACTTCTTGTCCCTTCAACTTCATCTTCGCCGCTGTCGTAGATTTCGTCGCCGTCTAGACCTGCTAGTCAGCCTGCGCGCTTCCGTGGTCATTTTCGAGAGGCTGGACACTCGTAGATCTTGATCGAGACTGAGACTCGGTCGGGTAATTGGACTGGGTGGGGCTATGCTCACTGATAGAGTCAAGCGCTACTGGTTCGACGATCTGCACGCTACGCCGACCGCCAGCACGAGCGCCTGTCGTGGGTGATACTAGTTCTTCAAGAGTGTCCTCGTCTTCCGCGGCAGCTTCGGCGACACCATCAAGAGTGGTGGCGCGGGCTTTGCCTTTGGAGGTTGTGGATTTTGTGATTTGAGATGAAGAGTCTTGCTCCTCGGGTGCAAGCACGAAGCGATCGGGTTCTGTATCTCCCTCGATGCTGTCTTCTTTACCCTTCGAGCTTTGTGTCTTTTTGGAAGAAGAGTCGAACCACCAGAAACTGCTCTTCTTGCTCGTGGACTGAGAATCGCTCTCTTTCGCGGTCTCGAACTCGGTCTCTGTGCCTTTGGCTTTGCCATTTGATAGCGTTGGTGTGCCTGCGCTCGCGGGTTGCTTGTTTTTAAAGCTTGGCTCAACGTGCTCTTCTTCACGATTTGGGGCCATTGTCGATCCATTCACACCGCGAATGTCTGACCAGTACTCCAACTTCTTTACCTGCTCCTCTGCCACATGAATCGCTTTGTGCAAGTTACTAGCATGTCGCGCCTTGCGATCGTGTTCTTGCTGGAGCTGCAAATCATCGCCGTGCTCGTGTTCGGCAAGCTCCTGCTGCTCTGCTCGCAATTGCTCGTGGCGCGAAATAAGGTCAATCAACAGCTGGCGCCGTGAAGACTGGAATATGAGCATGCCCATGATCTCCTCCATACGTTCGCTGAGATAGTAGAGCTCTTCGCCGCCCTGGTCCGTGAACTTGCGAACCGCGACAATCTTCTCCCTGTCCACTGTCGACTTCCGAAGAGCTAACAGAAGATCTCCGATATTCATGATCTCCATCTTCTCGACGTCTATGAATGGATCTGGCCTGGCAAGATCACTGACAAGCGTGCTCGAGGCATTCCGACTCAGGATGTTAGCTGAACGTATCGTCCGAGGATGAATCGTGAAGTAATCCGAGGTCAGCTCATGAGCCTTCTCCTGCGTTCTATGCACATTGCTCTTGCGCTTCCTCATTCGAAGCCACCTCCTTCTCCGCACGAAGCTGTGGAACCACGGATGATTGCCATGCCAGGCGAAAGTAGCGCCGCCACGGCCGACAAAAGCGAAGCTGTATTCCCAGCCCTCCTCGTCCACATCGCGACTCATGTCAACATACCAGCTCTTCCACGCCCACTTCCAGCTTGGATCTGGCACTTGAGCGTTGCGAATGTCTACTGCGCTGGTTCGAAATTGGCCATTCTGCCATGGCTTCGGATCGCTAGGCAGCAGTGACGCGGAGGAGTATTTCGGAATGCCAAAGAAGAACATGCCCCGTTGGTTTTCGTAAAGAATGTCGATGACCGTGTCTTCTTCGTCTCCTTTGCCGAGATTCTTCTTGCGTTTATACACGCCTTTAGCCTTATTCTGCAGTCGAGATTGCGCTCTTTCGAGGTTTGTCTGCGCACGTCCAAGGTAGCTGCCGCCTCTCTGGACTGGCTTCGGCTCTTCTCCTTCTGACCCGCCGGATGCACCGCTGCCGCCAGTCTCATCTGTGCCACCAGGAGCTAGATTCTCCTTTGTATGGTACCGGTCTTGGCCATACTTGGCATACTTTTGCTTGTTGTATCCTTGTTTCACAGTCTGCCTGAGGCCGGTCGAGGAATTGGTTAAGCGTTTGTATAAAGTGCCCGGTCCTGGACCACCGCCTGGAGTAGCATCGCTATCACTAAGTTCAGCAGGAGTCTCGCCTTGGTAGGAAGGTGCTTTGGAGACAGTGCGGTCGACTAGGACGATGTGGTGCTCAGCCTTGATTCGGGTGGGACTGGGCAGTCGTGTGAGGGAGGACGTCTCGGACATATTGGTTAATATTGATTAAAGATATTGGATAGAAGAGTCGAAGAGAAGCATGTGAAAAGAATGTCACCTGGACTGTAGCTTGATGGGGTTGGTGAGAAGGTCGCCGTGCGGAGTTGTTCGAGCGCCGAAGAGCACTTCGCCCACGGAGGGCACACTCCTGCGCGCGGGCTGCGGGTGGAGGGCGAGCGACTCTGCTGAGCTCTTGGGCGACTCCGAGACCGTCGTCGACATGGTCAATTGCTGTCCATCGGGGGCAGAAAGACGCGCATCGTGTTTGCAGGAGATGGAGACGTGCAGCGTGAAAGTAGCAGCCAATGACACTCGCCTCATCTCCCTGGTCTTTCCCCATCGGATGGCGCCACGCTTTCCGTGCCAGGGAACGTGCTGAACTCTGGGGAAGCTATGATCACCGCTACGTCACATGCATAGCTTGGTTGCTGGTGGCAGGAACGCAACGGTGAGCCCACGAGGAGAAGGCCAGCCGCTATGATTGGCGTCTGCATCAACATCCTCGACCGCGAGCTCGGTGCTTCTTCTACACACTCGCAGGTGCTACGATAACACATCAGCCTTCTTGGAAACCTCTGTCGCAACACTCGTGCCACAGCTTCGCATCAATCGCAAACATGTCGAACCGTGTTGTCACTTTCGGTGGTGCCGCGCTCGCTGCGGGTGTAGGTTACTACTTCTACCAGGCCGGTGGTGACCCAAAGGTCGCCCAGAAGAAGGCCGAGGGTAAGCAGAAAGCCAATATGTTGAACCTGTCGCAAGCATAGCTGATGGATTATAACAGCCGACGCGGCCAAGATCTCGAACGAAGTCAAGTCAAACCTCCCAGGCTCAGGCAAGGAGGTGAAGAAGGACGCGGAGGCATATGGTCAGGAGGCACAGAGCAAGGTAAACCAGCTCTACAAAGATGCGAAGAACGAGGCTTCTAAAGTCGACGATAAGCTCGAGGCATACCGTAAGGACGCCGCGGCCCAGCTCAATAGCGCAGCGAAGGACGCGTCGACTAGCGCAAACAAGGCAATTGACAAGTTTGACAAGAATGTGACTGAGGTGAGTGACACGCCGTTCTGCAAGCCGGGAAGAGAGGGGCATAGATGGGCGGGTGGCGACGAAGACGGAGACCATGCAGCATAAGCGCCTGCAGGAGATTGATGTTTGAAGCTTGAGTATGTACTGACAGGTGTTACAGGGCGCAGAGAAGGCGAAGAGCGGAATCTCGAGCTGGTTCGGTGGATCGAAGTAGATGGTCAATGTCCACGCATGAGAGGAACGAGCATTGAGTTACGAGATTGATGCCACAGACAGTACATGTAATTGCATTCAGACTTTGTATATTCTCACGACGAAGCAGCTCTCAAACTTTCTCACGCCGCTCGTGGACGACGTGTAGTCGGCAATTACCGCTTGACTGGTGAGACGGCAGGTGCGCGCCTGCCTTGCTCACAAGACTCCTCACGACACCAACATCATTTCTCTTACCACGAGAGACCAACTCATATAGAACATCGGAGTCAGGCATCGCAACAGCAAGTATGGCGCCATAGAATGTTAGTCGAAGCTCATGCTGACTTGGAGCAGACATGGACAACTCACCACTCAAGCGCCTACCCGGCGAAGTGCTCCAGCGCATCGTCAAGCTCGCTCTTACACACGATGAACCACTGCCCTTGTCAGTATGCCCTCGCGTGCAAAGAAAGCACAACTCCAGTCAGAGGCGTACGACTAAGGCAGCATTGTCAGAGACGACAGCACTGTCTCACCACCGTGCCTCAGAGTCAAAATTTGTGCTGACCGTTGCATATTGCTTCCAGGTCCAAACTCAGCGCATACAACGGTCTCACACAGACCTGCCGCCACCTGCGTTCTGACACCTGGGTTCTCTTCTGGAAACTCAACACCTTCCGCGACCAAGAGCCAATCGACAAGCTAGAGATCAGCAAACACACCAAACGCCTGCAGTATCTCCTTAGTATCAGTCCTCTCATCGTCAAGCACATGTCTGGTCTTGACCTCTCACTCGAGTTGCGGACAGCTACGCCACAGACTTGGCAGGTCTCGATCAAGCACGCCGAATTTCCAACTGCAGATTTGGAGATGGTGAGGGCTTCTGGCAACGATAGGATTGCTCAAGGCAAGGTTTGGGTGTTCAGTCGGTATTTGGACAGGGTTCTTGATGCGTACCAACAAGGTGGTTTCGAGGTCTATGCCACGCCGAAGTTTGGTAGGGAGGATGGTGCTGTGAGACGTTTCTGTATGGTTTCTGCTGGACGTGGTCTGATGCGCTGAGAACATGAACTGACAGTATTGATGTGGAAGAAGTTTGCTACTATTTGAATGGTCACAGATGTGAGAGAGTGAGAATAGGCTGGCCACGGATGATTTTGCTTTAGAATCATGGATATAAGGAGATGGTGGGATCGCTATGTACAGAGAAGAGGCCGTTTTCTATTGCTGATGGACGTCCTCACGCGCATAATACCTGCTAGACGGTGTTGGGTACACTCCACGCCATACCATCCCCCGAAAAATCAGACCGTGCCACCTCGGGATTGCGATTGCAGGGCGGAGCGCGACTGGCATGCTTGATCCTTGGTTCGTGTAGTGCCTTCCTTGCTCCTACCTAACGCATTGTAGCGTAGATTGCTTCGTCGCCGTAGACGATGTAGAAGTGCTCCACCATCATTGCCCACGAGAAGTGAAGACCAAAAGACATCCCTGTCTTGATTGTTGATCGCGCGGACGTTGATTTTGTAGCCTCGTGTTTCCCGACCATTGAGGAGTATGATCTCAGACATGCGCTATGTTGACTCGGTTCATTGCGCAGTGTGGTGTCTCAGCCGCAATTCTCCCCAAGCCCTTGCAGCATCGAACGCTCTTCTCATTGTTATCTGATCATAGTTCTCGATCGACTGCCTGGAATGAAGAAGTCAAGACCGGCGTCATAGCTGCCAAGGATCGATCGCGTTAGAAGGCAGTGACCTTCTCGTGACCGCGCTTCGATTGTACTGGATCATCAGTGTCTGGATGTATGTGCGATCGCCGCCAACGAGTCGTTGATCGCACTGAGCAGCAGAAGGGGCAGTCGTTCCTTCGCCATGCAGTACGTCAAGTGAAGCGACAGTTTCGTACTTTTGCAGATATCAATGACTTGATAATGTCGAGCCACTGCAGTGCTGGTGTACTGTTGGTGTTGCTGGAGGTGCTGTCTACTTCCAATGCGCATCCTAGGTGTATTCCGTCTCGCCAATCGACACTATAAGACATCGTTTCTTGCTCCTGCGATGTACGTCAATTGCTGCTTCGAAGGGCAGAGATGCCTTGTACGTATCCATCTGGGACCGAGCTGCTCAAGTACTCCTATAGGAGTCGTAGTGGGTTGCATTGCAATACGACCCAGAGCGCGGAGGAAGATACAGAGGTCACAAGTAAGTGAAACATGTTTTCTTTCCTCAGCATGTCTTGTAGGTAAGCGCTCGAGATTATAGAAAGACCAAGACGCGTTGCAAAACGAAGGCAGCTGCATCGAGACCAGATTATGCTGGAGTTAGATGTTGACAAAGCAATGTAGGTGACAAGCCTTGGTAGCCCACATGCAATCTCCCCTGGAAGCTTGACTCGACAGTAAAGCGTGTACTACGCAGCCGAGGGAGGTCCACCTAGCTTGTAAGCGAATAACTTCGCAAGGAGAGATGGCAAGGGTGCGGTTTCGAAATCACCTGGTGTAGACTGCCCAAGAGTTGCTCCACGTCGAGGAAGTATCGAAAGGCCATGCAAACGGATGTCGAGTGCAGAGAGCGCACAAAATGGCAGAGCTATACAGATGAGAAAATGCTCGAGGTGAGCCCAACGACCTCACATGCAATGTCTCGAGGCAATCCAGCTCCAGGATAATACTGATACCACGCATACGAAGTGTATTCCAGCCATGTAATACACATATGGCCTCCATAGGGCTGTTGCCAGGAGAAGTACCATGACCTCACTCTGAGCAGTTCGCTGAGATGCTTTCGAAATTCTTGGAGCAGCGAAATGCATGGCAAAGCGACACGGTGAGCTGGGACGAGAAAATGGTGCAGAGCGTGAGGCCTCGAGTCTGAGTCTGATGAGCCTCCACAGCTCACATTTAACGCTTTTTGATGTCTTGACTCCGGTGCATGATGGTTGCTGTGTGTCTCGCCTCAAATCCAGTGTGTTTTGCAGTCTGCTGTCTCGTGGGGATTGTCGGTATGTGCATAATCGCATGCTCACCATAGAAGGTGCTCGAAGTCAGCCACTCAATGTTTGAAGTGATGAAAAGCGTTGCAAAAGGATATGGTGTCCGTGGAGAGTGAGAAGAGTGAGAAGTAAGCGGACTTTGAGCGGCGCTAGAGGATTTAAGCGCGAATTTAAGCTTAAAAGCTGGCCTGTACCCGACAGCACGGCGCGTTCTCTCCAGAACGGAGCCCGTGCGCCTGCAAAGCTCACCTTTCTGTTTCCCTCCTGCACCTCTCTTCCTTCTGCAGTTCACACACCAGACGCTTCTTTGGCAGCCACCACCTCCAGACCATACTAGTAGAAGACACCAGCAGCTTCCACAATGGCACCAAAGAAAGCACAGCAAGCGGCAACAGCCACCCGTCGCAGCACCCGGATCGCCTCCAGGGCAGGAAGCTCACGCGCGTCTTCTGTCGCCCTGGAGGAAGAAAAGCCTGGTTTGTACCCCATTTCACCTTCGCACCTCCCCAAACATGATTACTCAGTTGCTCATCCGCGAGAAACAGCCAATCATGGCATCCAAAAGCGTTCCGCGCATCAAAAAATCAAGAAAGAGCTGCCCTTTTCCTCACTCTTGGCGATCGAGCGCATTGCCGGCGGCGATCGCGCCTACATACAAACACTGACGGATGGTCAAAAATCAGCCGTGATTACCGCATTCGAGCATCGCGAATTGGACTTTCAGAGGCAGGTGCGCGACCTGCAGCGCGAAAACGAACAAATTCGACTCGAAAACGAAGAGCTTTCGAAGCGCGCCGCATCAGCTCCAAACAAACTCAGAGACACCTTTCTCGCAGAGCGAATCGCGCAATTTCAGCGCGAAGAATCTAAGAAGGACGCTTCTCAAACACCGAAGCCTTCCAAGGTCGCCTCTAGAATTTCCACACCAGCAGCCGCCAAACCAGATTTGAGCGAGCAAACCGATTTCGACTTCTCACAAACCAGTGTGATTGAAGGCACACCAGCGGTAGCCCAGACACAGCAGACTGAGACACCATTCGGAAGCGCAACGCCTCCAAATGAGACACCATCGCGCCGATCCTTCTTTGGATCTTTGTTCCGCAGCTTCACAACTCCATTTTCTTCGCGCAAGGCTGCGGTACCATCGCAGTCCCCAGCACCACAGACTGAGCAGCCTAAACTTGAAGCATTGCCAGCATCACGAAAGCGCCCAGCACCAGAGCCGGAACAACCGCCTGAGTCAGTACAGCAGCCTCGCCAGCGCCAGTCAGAGCCAGAGCAACAAGTTACACGCATTGCCATCTCAGAGACTCCAGAGAGAGCCCAGGCTCCACGAGCGACTTCCGACACACTCACACAGCACCGCACTGTGGAGCGAAGCCTCGCAACCATCACCGAGTACACCGAGCCTTCCGAACAGGCTCTTACTCTCCCACTGCAGACGCCATCGCGACAGCCGCGACGCATTCGCGATACCAGAATGCGAGCATCGGCGCACTCTGCCACACCAAGCCGCGCATGGACACCACAACCAGCGCCGCGTGAGCCCAATGCGGACCGCAGATTGGAGAAGCTGCGAAAGTATCAAGAGTTGGATCAACAGCTTAAAGCCATGAAGGCAGATCCAGAAACACAAGAGATCGTCGAACGCCCAATGAA
Source organism: Pseudocercospora cruenta (assembly GCA_013365205.1). Taxonomy (NCBI): domain Eukaryota; kingdom Fungi; phylum Ascomycota; class Dothideomycetes; order Mycosphaerellales; family Mycosphaerellaceae; genus Pseudocercospora; species Pseudocercospora cruenta. The sequence goes on from JAASFE010003254.1 coordinate 20,617, forward strand.
GCGCGTCAAAATCGACGACCTGGTCTCCATCCCACACAATCGGCCTGGAGACGCCAAATCGACCTTCCGCATGTTCGAGATCGACTCTGATGAAGAGATGGAGGTCGACGAAGAAGTCGAAATACGATCAAACGTCTTCGAGACTTCAGAAAACAATGAGACTCCAAAAGTGCCAGAAGCACCAGCTAAGAGCATGGAGATTAAGCCTGCGGTGGAGATACCACAGCCAGTCGTCCCACCAGCGGCACCAAAAATCGACAATATCTACGATTTCAAGTGGAATGTCGCAGAGAAGGAGACCACTGTGGAGATGGTGCGTCCTCAAAATGAGAGTGAGGTCTTCCAGTGGCCCACATTGAAGCCGCGCACTAAGCCGGCGCTCGAGGGAAGAGAGGCGGATTTTGCAAGTGCCACATTTGTCTACGGTATGGCATATTTTGAGAAACATGGAGCGGTCCCAGAGGGACTTTTTTGAAGGATTTTGCATGGATTGGGAGCTTTCGCTCCATTTTTTGATGGCATTCTGAGCGTTCTGGGTTGTTTTGCGGCGTTTGAAAGGAGGTTTTGCATTGAGAGCGATTGTTTACGATACCCTGCGGGCATGGGCGGGAAGGCAAAAATGGCATGATGATACGAATGAATGAGCATGAATTGTACCAAAATTGGGCCTTTTTTCAGTGTCGCTTCCGTAGTATGACGGGCTACTGAGGTGCTGATGTTGAACACAGACTGTGATTCTGCGGTGGACGTGATGGTGCTGGCGCGTGGTGAGTACACTGAGATTTCACTCTACTCCGCTGTTTCTGACCATTTTCAGGCGTCCGCTCCCAATGCTCAGCGAGCGCTCCGCCGTTGAAGTCGCAACTGGAGTGCTAAAGTGCAGTTGAGCGCCATGGAGTTGAAGCAAGGTGAATACGTGCCATGCCACCCCATGCGCTGTTTCTAACCATTTTGACCATTTCTTAGACGTTTAGCTCCACTGCGCTGAAGGGTGCTACGCTACTAAGCTTACGACTAGATTACTAAAGTGCGGTTGACGCGATGGAGTTAGCACGCGGTGAGGGCATTAAGACATCACCTCCTTGGGCTGTTTTGGACCAATTCTTAGCTTGTCTTCCAGTCCGCTTGTCGGGTTTACGGTACTAAGCTCAGGGCTAGATTACTGAAGGGCGTCGTTGCGGTGGAGTTGGCAAGTAGTAAGTACATTGGGATTTCACCATTTCAGCTGTTTCTGACCATTTTCAGGTATTCGGTTCCGCTGCTTAGACGAGTGCTATGCTACTAGGCTCATAACTGCATTGCTGGAACGCTTTGGTATAATGGAATCGACACGCTGTGAGGCTACTAGGATGTCCCTTCTCTCTACTGCTTCTAACCTGTTTCGGACGTTTACTTCAGATGCTTTCATGAGCCACTCAGCTCCCGGCTGGGGTACTGAAGGGCGTCGTTGCGGTGGAGTTGGCAAGTGGTGAGTATACTAGGATGTCACCTCCTTCCGCTATACCTAACCAAGTTCATGCGTTCCTTTCTACTCCGCTAAGAGGTGCTACGCTACTAAGCTTACGAATGGGTTACTGAAGTGCATCGATATGAGGGAGTCAGCACGCGGTAAGGGCACTAGAAACTAACCTCCCGACGCTGTTTTTGACTCGTTTTAGCTCTTTACTTCCGATGCTTCTCAGAGTATTACGCCTCTGAGCTTACAACTGGACTAATATAAGGCATTCAAAGATGCGGAGCTAAAGTGAGGTAAGTACACTAGACCTTCACATCTAGCGACGTGTACAGCGCATCACTTGACTGTTTGCTCCAGCAGAACTATTGAAGACTGAAGCCGCTGCCATAGTCTCGAGGCTGTGTCGGAGCGGATGCGGCGCCAGAGCTGCTCGACCTCTCCTCTACGTCGATTTTCAGCCGCTCGACTCTACTTTAGCGCGGCTTCTTTAGCCCTACCTTCAGTTCGCGGCAGGTCCACATCAGAGATCGATCATGAGAAGCGGTCGTGAGTGAAGTTGAAGAGCTCACACAGAACCAGGCTTCGGCCTTGAACGCGGCCCCACTCTACCAGAAAGCGAGGGCTGAGCGTCCTGCATCAGTCTGCAGCACTTCGGCCTCCCGACCTTGTGGGAGCAATTACCATGAGATCGCCTCGCGACTTCACGTAGACCCGCAGCCTACGCTCATACTGGGGATCAACTCCAACCTACGAGCTGGAGCAAAACCCTTGAGAAAGGAGCTCAATGCCATAGCACCTGACGACAAGTTGGAGCTGTATTGGGGAGAGTTTCCACACACCTCACATTTCCTGGTATCTCTAGCCTATTTTGACTGTTCAACTCGTGCAGTGTCCCAGTGCTGTGCTATTGAGGCCGCTGCTCGAGTCCTCAAATTATACATACAGCCTGGAGTCACCCTTCAGAGAGCGTTCTGTGACTTCACGGCTCGATCTCACCCTTACCTTGGACCCAAGCAGAAACCTAGGACCGTGCAGGCGGCATCGCTTCTCATTGCTTCAAGATCTCAGCTGTGTGCGAGAGTGCTGAGAAGAGAGCTTCCAATGACTCCACTCCCGATGGTACTGTTGAAAGTTTTGTGCTTGCATCTGAAGCTGTATGCCAGGAAAATGCACACGGTGTTATACCTCAACGTTTCAAGACCTCGGCATCACTCGGAGATGACTCCAGGTGGATGTCCCAATGACTTTACTCCTGCTGCCTTTAACTTATCTTTTGGGCCTGCGCTTCGAGCAGACCCAGCGAACGAGGACAACGATATTGGTTCTTGATGCTTCAAGAACTTCAACGGGCTCTGAGTCGCCCACTGGAACGTGGCTATGACTGCTCACACGCGAACATCTCCCTGCCTAGCACTCCAAGGAATTTGCAAACACCATGCGTTCGAAGCTCGCTCTCTGCGCTTCGTCAGCTGCCTGCTTCTCAGCGCGGCGCCTGAGCAGACCTTCAGCACGTAATAGGAGCAACCGGCCTATGTGCGGCAGGCGGGACTGTGCGCCAGCTGGGGAAGTCTTTCAGGCAACGACTACTTCTTTCGCTCGGCTTCTCGATAGAGCTTCGTCCTTCACGCTTCGTCTTAGCTATATAGCGACGATATCCATTCACTTACTGCCGCTCCTTGACATTGGTGGCATAGCAGGGTAATCAGGGTTGCTACAAACGAATCAGCGAGAATGGCGAGAGCTACCCAAAACGCGAGCACTCCTCGCCAGCGAAAGCTAAGTACCTTAGCTCCTATCACCGACTTTTACGGCCCAGTTGAACCACATAGCATTACAAGACCGAAGCACAAGAGAACAGTGACTGAATTCGGTCCACAAGATATCAAGGCAGTCGAAGCTAGCACATCAGAGCATTTGAGGGAAGCATGGAAGAAACCTCATGCAAATATGTATCAGCTTGTGAAACTTTGATGAGCTCCCACTCATGTGATTCAGGCTCTATTGCTTGTAACACTCTGTCAAAGTGAGCAGTACTATGCCCTCGAGGACTATGCTGAAAAATTCAGGACCCGCTTGCTTCTTGGAGCCAGACCTCAATAGAGCATCAAATACGCAAACCCTCTCAGCTCCATCTGCTCCAGGATTTGGTGGCCCCCACGAGCAGCGTCAGCTTCTCTGGTTCCAGGCAATATTATCGGTGCAGAGCTTCTACATAACGAAGGCACTGCATCTGAAAGGGCACTACCACGCGCTCAAGAACCAACCACGGCACTTCAGAGCCTGCCTGCTACTTTGGAATCACACTCAAGCAGGATGTTGAGCAGGTCAAGTACCTAACGGCATCAATTATAAGCGTATTGATCAGTCATGGCGGCAAAGCTGGCCTTCTGCCCTTCAGGATTACCGTCAGCTAGGAGATACTACTCTTCGAATACGTTGCACTCGCGACATGTCCAAGCCAATATATTCTTCAAGCGGAGCACTGCATGCTCAAGCGTGGACTACAGAGTCACTAATTCACGAATGAGCACACATTCAGAGAGTCTTGCTCGACTGACAAGCAGATGGAACATGCCTAAGCACGAACACTTTGCACTCGCTTAGATTCAAAATCACGAACATTTAGTCCTACGAATTGAGACCGATATTTACATGGGAAGGAATGCTAAAGAGATCGTTTGAAAGTGGTGTGAGTACGCTTCATCCACATATCATCGTTCCTCGTAGATGCTTCTAACGCTTCATAGATCTCCACTTGCCAGTAATCATCTCCCTGGTCTTATGCTGACGGTTGACCTTCGACTTGTTGTTGATCGCAATAGTGTTCCTTCCTAGTTTTCCTCAGGTTCATCTACCTCCACAACATTCTCCCGAATATCCCAAGGGAAGAAGTGCTCTGCGACCTGAGACTTGACATCGAATCTTTGGCGCATGATTCTACCGTTCTTGGTGGAAGACTGCTCTCCTAGACCTTCCATCTTCGGCAAGACGATGTGCTTGACGTTGGAAGACAAGACTGTCTTGATCGACTCCATCACCGGCTCCAGTTCGACGTCATATTTCTGCTTCTGGCTATTTGGCTCCTTTGGAGCAGGCCGGAGCATCTTCCGAAGCATTTGATGAGCTGATGACACAGGCACTGTCTCTGCGCGGTGCAACATTGCTGGACGTCCTGGAACAGAGAAGGTCTGCTTCGCTTGTGGGGTCAGCGCGGAAGTTCGAGCCTTCTTGAGAGAAGACAATGCCGTCTCCGTCCGCTCCAATATTGCTGGGAGTCTTGGCTTGAAGGAAGACTGCTTTGTAGGCTGGACCCGCGGAGAGGTCCGATACTCCTTGAGAGGAAGATATCGCTTGCCAGGAGGCGGCTGCCAGCTCACATGCTGTAGTGGCTCCTCTTTCTCGGAGTCCAGCTTGCGACAGTCCGGTCGACGGAGAGCTGGGTGCATCATTGTCGGAGGAGATAGCTGGTGTGTACAGGCATAGTACTTGCCCGCTGCGATGAAGCTGGGTCTGGTAGCCTTCTCCCCACCGACGTTATCTTGCGGCATGAATCTGTCTTGATACCTGCTCCTACCTCTGGTTGGCGAGGCTTCCTTCTCGATACACTTCGCAAAGAATACACGAACGACTCTGCTCTCGTCGTATTCTCCGACTGCTTCCTCATCCACGTATCGCGAACGAGGATCTGGCACCCAAAGATCGGGATAAGACAGCTTATCCTCCTTCCCATACACTCGCAAAGTGAATTGCAAGCCATCTTCAAAGATCTCTGGAGAAAACGTGCTGTGCTTGCCACTCTTCTGTGCGTTCGTGAGAAGCTTGGTGATAGCGTCTTGACGCTCAAGCACTTCTACGAGGTCGGCGTCAGTGGCACACCACTCTTGAGACGCATCCCATTCTAGCGTAAGAGCAGAGTCTCTTCGTTCTTCTCCATTTTCACGAGGCTCACCTGGGACCGCTGTCGCTTCCGGATCCGTGAGACCTTCTGGGTCGATCGCTTTTGGCAGTGGTCCGTTGGAAGCACGTTCTTCAACGAGAGCGTCCTTGCTTAGCACTCTTTTTCGAGAGGCAGCCAGATGCTCACGCTGACGATTCCAATGCTGAAGGATATCAGCTTCTGTCGGAGTTACCTGAACAGGCTCAAGAGCCTCCAGGATCTCGTTGCGCAGTTGCGTTGTGCGTAGTGCGACATTGCTTGCTGGCGATTGATGTTCATCGGACCTCAGGCCGCCAACAGCCTGTGCTTCCAAGTCGCAAAGCAGTTGCTCGATGGTGTCGGTGGCATTCGTCGTGTGAATGAAGGCGTCCATTGTCGACCTGTGTTGGTAGATCTCTTGTACTATTGTTGGATGTCGACAATAGAAAGATGTTGATGTTATTGTCGTAGAAGAAAGACAATAAGAGGGCGCAGATAGATGAAGCCGCTTCCCGCATCATCACATGCATATCTGCAAAGTGAGGTCGAAGTCTGCATGTGAGACTCGGTGAGTGAGTGAACTTCGATGGCAGCATGTGCCTTGCTATACAGTTCTGTGATGAAAGTAGATACGGACGATCAAAGAGTGAATGATCTTTTGCGCATTCTATGAGCACCTTGCATATCAAGAAATGCAGTATATTAAGCAGCTTGTTGGCCCGCTGCTTGAATGATCAGCGTCAGTCGTGATATAAGGTGGGCAAGTTTGCTGTACTCACTTTGAGCAATGCATCCTCACCCCAGAAAGACGAGTGGATCTATCTCGAATATTCAATAGCGATTACAGTCCTGCAGGTTAACATTAGTTTCATTCATGAGAAAAAAGTATATGAAAGTCGATGCTTTGTGTTTAGATGGTGTTATGGTTTGATTAGAAAGACGTACCAGTACTCTACCAGAGATTACAAGGACGTACCCATTAGTGTTACAATCCAGACCAATGTCGAGACAGAAGTTTGTCTACCTTGAACAATGAAGGCATGTCACTCAACTTGGCGCGCTGCGCTCAAGCCTCGACGATCTAGAAGCAAGTCAGTCCGATCATGAAGGTCATTATGTCTGACCCTATGAATCGTCAGCGCAATCTCCAGCAGTCTCGAAGTGATCGGAGTCAAAATTCAGAGTGTCGATCATAGAGTCGAGCTCTTCTGGACGCTCGAAGATCTTTTGTCTGCGATTGCGCGACTTGTTGCGATTGGATGACTCGTGATCGGCCGCTATTCGAGCTGAATCTTGGCACTCCCAGATTTCGCTATTTTCGCTGTCTGAAGAATCGTCAGACTCCAAGGCTTGTTCGAATTCCTCGGACTGGACTGCGTCTCAGAGAGGCGAAATGGGTCCTGTAGAGTCTTTAGTTTCCGTAGCATCTTCGGCTTGAGTTGCTTGAAGTCGTGATACCGTGGATTGTGAAAAGTCATCGAGCTCTACGACCTTTTCGACCTCTTTGACCTGAATTAGTTCGGGCTCTTCTGTGGTGTTGTCTTGACTGTCGCCAATCTCCGTAGAGTCGCATTGAACTGGTTCGTGGTTGTCTGAATCGGAGATTGCAGAGCTCTCCTTGTCGGCAGTTTCTTCTTTCTCTACAGAGTCTGGCTCGAGATCAAGCTTCCTGACCGTGTCTTCCTGGTCGCTCTTCTTGGTCTTCTTGTAGCCTGTGTCTCTGGCCTGCTTGAGAGCGGCTTCAATCGACGGTGGAAGTGTGCTAGGCTTGTTTGGTTGACGTTCCGCGAAGTCCAAAGGCTGACAAGATGTTAGTGGTTTGGCAATGCATGTCCGAGGTACCTTTGGCGCCGCGACTGGACTAGGAGTTGGAGATGTCTGGAGTCTGAGCTGAGGCTCGACGTTTCCGGTGGCGTGCTGTGTCGCTCTGATGATTTTCTTGACGCGCTTCTCCAGGAAGCCGGTGACTGCGGAATTGGAATCCATGACTGGTCCTTTTGGGGTGGTGAAAGCTGCGAGTGTCCTGTGGAAAGATGTGTTGTGCTCGGATATGTTGGAAGCCACCTTGAAAAAGCTCGTTGAAGTGGTTATGCCGGGACCAGCCTGGCAGTAAGAAGCAGACGCGGTAGCCTGATCAGATGGTGGTTTCTGATGATCGACACTCCAGTGCGTCAACTTCCTTTTTATGGTGCCAGTGTGGAACTTCACAAGGATGCGTGAAAACCGGAGAGAATGCCATTCTTCACAACCCGAGCTTCAAGAAACAATGTGTCTGCAAGTCAGTGAGGACGGTCAGGACCAATGACAAACCCATTGTTGCGTGGGCACGAAGCGAACAAGGTCATTGTGTCGTAAACAAAGGCCAACTATATGCTCTGCTCCTGCAATCCATTGTCGCTACATAGAGGCAACTCCTTTGTGGTTCTCATTCGTCGCGGAAAACAACCTGCAGGTGCAAACGGTTCGATCAAAAGTGGATGATAACCCTGTCTGCCGTCTTGTGCGCGCAATGGAGTCGCGAGTCGATCGATAATTTTTGAGGCTCAATGAGACCAAGCGCACTTGCCTCTGACAGCCTAAAAACAAATGATACGAGGGTCAGCATGTGTCGCTAAAACAACGAGAAGATATGCGCTCCAAAAGCAAGGGCTAAGACCAGCGTGCCGTGTCCGAGACGGCAACCGCAGCTGCTGTCACCCGGCGGAGGTATGGCTTGCACCCCTCGATATACTTACCACAGGATCCCACGGGGAAGATATGAAGGGAGAGCCAGGATATTGTGACACTTCCTGGCATGCCGCTTCGAAGCCATTCGGCACTAATCCAACGCGATGGGCATCTCTGCACTGCAAGATATGTCAGCAAGAGAATCTCGGGTGTTAGCCATTGAACAAATCGGTCACTTGCCCCCTTCAAATCGTCGTCCCATTTCAGATTCGGAAATATGTCGTTGAGATAGCTGCAGGCTGCCTTGCCAAGAACTTTCTTGATTTTGCCGTTGGCTTTACATGTACAGAGGGGGGCATATCCCTTTTGTTTTGCCACTTTATCTGTTGTATGGTAGAAGTCGATCCCCGTATATCCTGACACGCCTGTAGCCCATTGGTCCTCTGTAATATCGTCGGCCAAAGGGAAAGGAAGCTGGGACTGTTCAGTGAAAGCCTAAGATTAGAATCTGCGTCAGACGTATACCTGAGGGAATGGTGTTGCGGTTACACTGGTGACAATCAAGCTCCAGAGCAGTATGCTGCAGGTCCACAGCCAATGCATAGCGCCGCTACCAAGTGCGACTGCCTGAGAGTAGCTGTCCTGAACCTTATGCTCTGCTAGAAATGCTGAGGCTCGAGGCACAACGCGAAGGGAAATTTTCCAGACTGCCTTGACAAATTCCAAGTTCCAGCTCGCGGGTGCTTATCTCCAATTGTATTCGTGTTGACACGGAAGCGTGTGTCTGCCCTTAGTGAGCGAGCCCATATTCTGGCAGGGAATTCTGCTATATATTACGTCGAAAGTCGCCGTCGTCAATTCGACGCGGGGGATTACTGGCAACTGGATGTGGCAACTGGTGCTGGTAGAATCTTAATCGACACATGGGTCCACGATCTCGGAAAGTAAGGCAAAGCTGCTGAAGATGGTAAGGACCAGGCAAGCACATCCACACAGGACAAATACTGGCGAATATTGCGCTGATGTTTAGGACCACACATAGGCTCACCAGCCACTTATCACCGGCGATCATTGCCATCAATTCCAGAGATTAGTTTCAACCGATTTCTTTTCACCAAAAGCGCTTGACAAGATTTGCCGTGCAGCTGATTCTGGCGAGAGGAGAATCTGGCTGCTGTTGCAGCTTGGATGGGATCTCCAAGGTTCAGGGCTTTCCAAGATACAGTGTGACCAATAACGTCAATTGCCGATGGTCTTTTTTCGAGGTCGTTGGAGGTCTCCAGGGCAGTTGGTGCTCCTCTGAACAAGAATTGAGCTGAAGCTTGAATTCTGCCAATGGCGTCTCTCATTGCCATCGACCAAGCTTTCGACGCATGTCGCTCATACTAGGTTCCAGGTTCTAATCTGCTTACACGTGGCGGCTGGACCGGGTCGAAGGCGGCCTAGAAGCCGCATCGTATCCAGACAGTGCAGAATACGAACATAACATGAGATGGCCGCAGAGCTCGAAAATCAGGTTCTAAGAATGATCCGGCCATTGAAGAAAGCGAGAGGCAGGAGACCTCTCATCACCAGGTGTTGGCTGATTCTTCAGGTCTACGCCCGCTTTCCTGGCCACCGTGCGGGACCGGAGGGTTAGCCAGATTGTGGTCGCCAGAGGCATGGTGTATACGAAGTGATAAAGTCAGGTCCTGTTCTGTCCGTCCAATGTCGTGTTTTGACAATAACTCGCTGCCAAGAGAAATAACACGATATGGCGGGCGCGTTCTGTAGCAGGCAATGTCGTGTTCATTTAGCGTCCACAATATTAAAAGGGAAACATACCTATTGGATAGAACCTGCCCGTGCACGAAATGGGAGGCAATATCTCGCACAAAGCGGGACCGAGGCTTCGCTGTGCAAGATATAGGGCAATGTCGTGGTTTCTCATACAAATTCTGTCTGTGTAGATATTGTGGCCCGTGTCCTACGATATCTCTGCATAGCGGCCTGTTCTAGATATATTGTGGGCCACGAAATGGCGACGACAGAACAGGACCTCAGTCGGGGGAGCATGTTTGGTGATGAGCAAGACAAGAGGAAGAAGGACGTCGCGTGGTTTCCTTCTTGAGTGTGTGAAGGATCGGCATGTCGGCGTTTTGACATCCTCGGACGAACCACTCATAAACTCTAAAAAGACCTCACGGAAACATACTGTGCAGGTCTGCCGAAAGTACGCCAAGACAATCACACGTCTTTGTTCCCACCGTGGACCTCGCAGGACACCACTAGTCTCATCAATATGTGAAGCCCACCATATGGAAGCCTGTCTCCTACAGCTGCCCATACGATGCTCGAACCTAGCCACGGAGTGAGGATAGCGTTCATGTCCAGGTCCCTCCGATCCAATGCTCGCGCGGCCTCTACACTGCCCAACATCAACACATCTGCTTTAGCGAGAGGTAGCGTCTTGCCATCTGTGTCTCATGAGATGCGGAATACCACCATAGAGTACTGGCCTTTCACTAGGATCTGGGCCTGTATTGAAGCCTCTGGAGGTGAAAGATGCGGCTGTCGCCGCACCCCGCCTTTGTGCATTTCTAGCTCCCCGCTCGATGTCAAAAGCTCGAGTCTGCCAATGCTGTACTGTTTATCCTAACGTAATGGTTACTATGCTATGAGACAACAATAGCAGAGATCTTACAGCAAAGATGCAGCTGGCCCCGAAAGAGGTAGGAGTTCTTTCTTAATTCAAGAGACTAGGTCTTTGCCTGCTAGAGTCTGGAAAACCTTGTTGAGCATGCCTTGCGCAGATAGATAAGCTGGTTATCAGCCAGACCGGCTTTCTCGCCCAACGTCGACTCGCTCGCGGTGTCCGCCTTAATCATACCGAATCCCTCGCCCTCATCGCCTCAGTCTTACACGAGCTTGTCAGAGATGGCGAGCACACGGTTGCCGATCTCATGTCGATTGGCACCACGCTGCTTGGTCGGCGGCATGTCCTGCCAAGCGTCCCACATACCCTCACCGAAATGATGATAGAAGGCACGTTCAGGAATGGAACGTATCTGGTCACGATACATAATCCTATTGCCACTGACGACGGCAATCTTGAGAGAGCACTGTATGGCTCCTTCTTACCTGTACCGCCAGTGGACAAGTTCCCATGGCCGCCAGCCGAAGGCCTGGAAGCTTGGAGTGCAGAACGTATGCCTGGTGCTGTCGTTGCAGTCAAGGGCGAGAGTGGTCGAATAAAGCTCAACGAAGGCAGAAGGCGGATTAAGGTGAAGGTGACAAGCAAAGGCGATCGTCCGATTCAAGTCGGCAGTCACTACCATTTCATTGAGACCAATCCGCTCCTAGAATTTGATCGCTTGAAGGCAAGAGGTATGAGATTAGACATCGCAGCCGGTACATCTGTGCGGTTCGAGCCTGGAGATTCGCGCACAGTCACATTAGTAGAGATCGCTGGTAACAAGGTCATCAGAGGTGGTAATGACATTGCAGCCGGCGGAATTCCTGTCAATGGGGACTCTATCGTCGAGCGTTTGAAGGCAGGAGGCTTCCTTCATAAGGAAGATCCAACAGCCGATCAGGCGCTTGATCCCTATACCATGGATCGCGAAAGTTATATTGCGATGTTTGGACCTACCACTGGTGACCGGGTACGACTTGGGCCAACGGACCTTTGGATACAAGTTGAGCGCGATTTTACTGTATATGGCGACGAATGCTCTTTTGGCGGTGGTAAGACCATTCGCGACGGCATGGGTCAGGCCTCCGGTCGTGCTGATAAGGACGCTCTGGACACTGTTGTGACGAACGCGCTCATCGTCGACTACACCGGTATCTATAAGGCAGATATTGGTATCAAGGACGGCATCATTGTTGGCGTAGGCAAAGCCGGAAATCCAGACGTCATGGCTGGCGTTGATCCTCGTATGGTCATCGGAAGCACAACGGACGTGATCGCAGGCGAGCACAAGATTGTCACATACGGCGGATTCGACTCTCACATTCATTTGATCTGCCCACAACAGGCATATGAGGCAATTGCGAGCGGCATCACGACATTCCTGGGTGGTGGAACTGGACCCAGCACCAGTACGAATGCCACAACTTGCACCCCAAGCACGAATATGATCGAATGGATGCTGCAAGCATGCGACTCACTGCCTGTTAACATCGGTATCACTGGTAAAGGAAATGATGCAGATCCCACTGGCTTGCGAGATCAAGCTGAGGCAGGCGTGTGCGGTCTCAAACTACACGAAGATTGGGGTACTACACCCAAAGCCATTGACACATGCTTGTCGGTTTGCGATGAGTACGACATCCAGACTCTTATCCATACCGACACGCTTAACGAATCTGGCTTCGTGGAGACTACTGTCAAAGCTTTCAAGGGCCGGACGATTCACACGTACCATACCGAAGGCGCCGGTGGCGGGCACGCACCTGACATTATTTCCGTTGTCGAGCATCCTAACGTCCTTCCTTCTTCTACGAACCCAACGCGACCATATACTGGTAACACCTTAGATGAGCACCTCGATATGCTTATGGTCTGCCATCATCTTTCTCGAAATATTCCAGAAGACGTCGCCTTCGCTGAATCTCGTATTCGTGCGGAAACAATTGCAGCGGAAGATGTACTGCACGACCTAGGAGCCATCTCTATGATGTCTTCTGACTCACAGGCGATGGGCCGATGCGGAGAGGTGATATTGAGAACTTGGAACACAGCCCACAAGAACAAAGTGCAACGTGGTTTCCTGCCTGAAGACGAAGGCACTGGCGCCGACAACTTTAGAGTCAAGCGATACATCTCGAAATACACCATCAATCCGGCCATCGCACAAGGGATGTCGCACGTTATCGGCTCTATCGAAGTTGGTAAGCTTGCGGACCTGGTGCTGTGGGATCCTGCTTGCTTTGGCGCAAAACCTGCTCAAGTCGTGAAAGGTGGCATGATTTCATGGAGTCAGATGGGAGACCCGAATGCCAGTATACCGACAGTGGAGCCAGTCATCATGCGACCACAATTCGGCGCTATGATCGCTAGCACCGGAATCGCATTCGTAAGCAAAGCAAGTGTCGACAATGGTAAGGTGAAGCAGTATGATCTCAAGAAGAGGATCGAGGCAGTCAAGAACTGCAGAAATATTGGCAAAGCAGACATGAAGTGGAATGATGCTATGCCGAAGATGAAAGTGGATCCGGAAAGATATGTAAGTTGCTTCCTTTGCTCAATGACATCGTGCGAGAGAAGTATTGCTAGACTGACATTGGAATATAGATTGTCGAAGCAGATGGCGTTGAGATGAAGGCTGAGCCAGCGAAGACGCTACCTTTGACGCAGAATTATTTCATCTATTAGCCAGGCGAACTGACAATGCCACATGTGTACAGATCACATATGTCGAGCGGGAACGAGCCTCCCACTATTTCTTTTCCTCTTCCTGGACAGCGGCGCATGTGCTCGGTCTTGCTATTCTTTGCATGACAAGGTTACTGCCCTGAGAATCTGTGGTATACCTGTACCAGCGGCAGCTTACGGAAGTTTCAAGTAACGCCATAGACGGCATTCGCCTCATCGATGCTGGTTGTGATCGGTATCGGTCACCTTGATACAAGCATGATGGCAATGAAGCCTCCATGGCATCCACCTCTCTACATCTGTGGGCCTTGGGGCAGGATATAGCCTGTAGCTCACAACTTCGCAAAGCTTGCACATGTGCTTTGGAGGATACTGTGGCGTATCGATTTGAGGGCGGCACCTTCTAAACGCGTTTGAGTTCCTGAGTATTAGCCCTTGTTGTGGATCAGTCAGCACTGCCAAGTGCCAAGGCCTCTTTTACACACTGATATAGGTGGCTTCTTCCATTTTAGTACTTAATCTTCATGCAATTCTATAGGCAATCAATTAATGTCTTATTCTGCTTAGCTTAGTTATAACAGGTTATAAGCCCGGCGTATACGCTTA
>JAASFE010003254.1:34630-60947 GCA_013365205.1 Pseudocercospora cruenta
ATCTAAAGTGTTGTTAGTACTAAAGGAAGGAAGTACTAGTTATATATATATTATTATTTAGTAGAAGAAAAGTTAAGGTTAGAGTAAGAAAGTATAAGCTTATAAAGATAATAGTTAGCTTATTTAAGTCTATACTCAAGCTTATAATAGGGTTTAATAAGCAAACCTATAGTAAACTATACTTTACTTTTACTTTCAAGTATATAAAGGAAAATATAGCTAATTAGTAATACAAGCTAAAGGAAAAGCTATATTACTACCTATTAAGAAGGTTCTATTTAGATACCGCAAAGCTACAAATAGAGTCACCTAGAAGGCATATAAAGGCTAAGGATAGAATATAAAGGCTAAGGATAGGATAAAGTAAAGCTAAAGAAGCTAGAATATAACTAATAAGTCTATATTATATATTAAGAAGTACCTAAGGGGGAGTATTATAGATTGGTCAGCACTACTAAGTGCTAAGGCCTCTTTCACACACTGATATAGGTAGCTTCTTCCATTTTAGTACTTAATCTTCATACAATTCTATAGGCAATCAATCAATGTCTTGTTCTGCTCAGCTTAGTCATAACAGCCCTTGATACTGTGAGCACAAACCAATGCTTGGCGCTGAATCAGGTCAGCTCTGTGGCGAGATGAGAACCTGTTCTGTTCATGAACGCCCTGAGTGAATGACATACGCATGAACCGAGCGATAATGACTGCCGACAAGAATTTGCGACACAAATGCGACAATGCCCTCCCTCCAGGACTTCTACAGGAAACAAGCAGGTTTTCGTCGCTCAAAATCTAATCTTAACATCAACACGACCCGGACCGGGTACCAGGATATCCAACCCAGCACACGTGAAGCCAAGCATTGGCGACATCAGACCAACTCTACTGAACGATTGACCAATGGCACGATACTTTTGCACCTATTTCTCAACCCATCCCGGGCGACATGGCCTTTACGTGACTCGTTATACAGCCTTTGCAAATGGCCGAGACGCCGAGCAAGAGTGTCTTACCACATCCATCACGTAACAGACCTGGTCGGTGACCTGCAGACTTGTGCGCCATGTGTCCCAGTAGGCATAGACCTGGAGCAAGGCGAGCTCTTGATCCAAATGGGATTGTCAGCAGCACCTAAGGAAACAAGGTACTGTTCGTTCATCTCTCGCAAAGACTTCGCATACTTTCAGATCAGGCTTGTAATAGTATCAGCCAAGACTATTCTCAATCGATCACAGTAACAGACACTGGAGCTATTCAATCACATCTAGGGACACCATGAAAGAGCTCAACAAGCGACATCCGTCGGAACCCGCTCACTCGAGAACGCAGATATAAGAATGCCTCGAAATTATTTGACAGAAGCGATCGACCAGAGGACATCAATACATTCAATTCGCTTTGCATCGCATATCTTAACACCACATCATGCAGCTCAGAGTCATCACCAGTTTAATCTTTGGCCTAGCCATCTCCGGCACTATCGCAGCTCCTGCTCCAGAGGTAAGACTGGACCAACACGAAGCTATGTTCCGCCAGAATAGCTGACATAATAGCAGGACGCCGCACTCGAAACGCGCGAAGAGCAAGCCAAACAGGACAAGCAAGACTCCCAGGACGCTCAAGTCGCCAACGCGTGCGCGCCAGGAACGTGGCCATGTAACGACGTGCCCAATGCCGACCCCAACTGGCGCGGCAAGGACTGGAACACTAACAACAACGACTGGAATCGTCGCCCGAACTGGCGTGATAACGACGACTGGAATCGACGACCCAATTGGCGAAACGATGACAATCGCTGGAATCGCCGTCCAAATAACCGCTGGAACAACAATCCGAATTGGAGAAGACCTGGATGGAACAATAACAACAATAACAATGGATACCGTCAACGTTGTGGCTGTACTGCAAACGGCGAGTATCATCCTGATATAGGTCAAGATGCTTGCAACGATCTTGGTCGCACTTGGTCGAATTTGCAGTTTGATTGGCAGACTTCTACTGTGAGTATCTTGCGTGTTGTGGGATGATGGAAAGCTGATCGAGTATAGTGCTTGGATACCAACGGTGTCGGTCTTGAGCAGAATGGTTGGGAGGCAGCGTGTCAAAGGGTTCGATCTTGGCAGTCGGATCAGTGGAATCCTCAGGCTATTCGTGGTGTTTGCACCCCGTACTAGAGAAGTTCAGATGAGGCTTGCTGATGAATAGGGCGACGACAAATGTAGATCTAGGGACATCACTCTGATCGGGAACCAAGACGAGACACAGTGCCTTCTTCAAGACCAAATAGCTCTGTCTGGTGGCCTATAGTCAAGCTTGCTGCATCGCAGACAGATGCCAAAAAGTTCCTAGCTATCGCGGAGGGGCCGTAGGAAGCAGAGAGGCACTATAGCCCTTCTTCTACAGTTTATGACAGTAAATCTGCATGATGGTCTCGGAAGTCTGCGTTCCTGCTAACGTGCTGCCTGAAAGGAGATGACTGGAGCCGATGTAGTGCCAGCATCAAAGACCAGCCAAGTGTCGAATCGCCGTGTTCCGCAACAGCCTTCCGTCCGCTTCGATGCCCACTCCAGCACGTATGGGCTGCCCATCACCGGTCGCCAGCTCCACGAGTACTTTGGCCAAGCTATCGGTCGGAATGACGAGGCTCTTCCACACTCTCTCGAATACATTTCCTAAGCCTGTGGACAACTTGTCCTGCATCGTCGGTTTCCTTTCCGCGATGTAGTTGCCCTGAGGATTTATAGTAGCTGGTCTCACATTATACACACGCAGCGAAGGCAGCTTCTCCTGCTCCGCCAGTAATGTCTTCTCGGCTCTTCCCTTGATTTTTCCAAACATCATGCGGCTCTTCTCCTCCATATCAGCTCCTTCGCCAGACACATATACGAAGTTGAACCTTTCGCTTAGTCCCGAGAATGCTCTTGCCGCGGAGAGTGGGTAGTCGACTGTAATCTTGGCGTATTCATCCTCCGCCATACCACGACTTGAGATGCCTTGCGCCCATATACAGCTTGTTGCACCTTCGAGCTGCTCGAGCAAGGATGGATCGTATTTCGTGAAGTCGGTCTGCAGGATGACTTTCGCTTTGGGCTCGTTCTCTGCGAGCTTGACTGGTCTCCGGGACAGAATTGATATTCGTGATATCGAAGGGTTTGCAATGGCGTGAGCGAGAACTGCGGCGCCTACTGTGCCCGTTGCGCCAGTGAGGATGATGTGGGCCATTGCAGATATTCTTCTATATGCGTGAGTGAACGAAGATGCGAGCTGAGCGGAATGACCACAGGAATGGTTAAGGACAGCCAATGGAATGCATTGCTCGATACTTTACCACGCTCTTTTCTATAATACAGACACGTTCTGATCGCCAGGCGGCAGCATTCTGCAATACTGACCGTCTAACGGAGATAATGCGAAAGCTGAGGTTGATGGAGGGATGCGAAGAAGCGGCGCCGTGGATACGAAATACGATCAGTCTCGTGCGGCATCGTAGCCCGAAAGGCGGCCGCCTTGCCCGTCTCAAGCGACACTCCTCCCTGCCGGTGCCTGCCACTTCGATTGTTCTTCGACGTCCATCTCCTCCATCTCAACATACCAGAATTTCGGCATACGCATCAGTCACACGGTGGTACTGCGGCGTCTGTATATTCTTGGCTCCACGAGGCTGATATGACCCCATGGATGCGGCGGCCACGAGGTCAGAGACACGACCACTCCTTTCGCAGCTGCTCGGCCAATCCGAGGAGAATAGAGTGCGGCTTGCAGTGAGAGCTGTCCCCGAGATGTCTCTCAGCTCTACCGCCTCAAGCCATCGACAAGTATCTCCTGCGCTGTGGAACGCCGTCAAGTGTACTTATAGCACTCGCCTGACCAAAGTCAATCAGGAACTCCATGCGCCTCCTTGGTACCACCATCAGCTGAGAAAGCCGCAATGCTGATTGGGAGCGGTTCTAGATCCTGCAAGATGGGCTGCTTGATGGGTCTTGGCTGCATGCGCAGTATCGTGGTACAAGCAGGACGAAGGCGGACATTCGTAGCAAAGCGACAAAGAGCTTATAGGTAACAGAATGCTCGTTCCTGAAAGGCAAGTCCTGTTCTCTCTTCTACCTGCACGCTAAAAGAAAGACAACCAATATGGGTTACACTTTTGCTCAGGCCTCTTTGGTCGCCTTTTTCAAGTTCATCAACACCTTCATTCCATGGCACAAGCTACCTCCTCTCATAGGAGCACTAAACCTTCTGGCTCTTCGAGATGAGTTGCGCGAGAAGAACCTGGTCGACACATATCCTTCGGAACAGTTCCAGGGCACTGCAAAGAGTGATGAGTTGACCGACACCAAATTCATCTGTGCCCGAAATTCCGATGGTCTTTATAACGACTTGAGCAAGCCCAAAATGGGATGCAGAGGGATGCGATTCGGCCGCAACGTGCCTCGCAAGTTCACCGAAAAGCCGAGCGATTATGACCTGATGCACCCAGATCCCAGACTCATCAGCCAGAAGCTGCTGCAGAGGACGGAATTCAAAGGCGCTTACATCGTCAATCTTCTTGCGGCTGCCTGGATCCAATTCCAAGTACACGACTGGGCACAGCATACAAACAGCAAGACGAAATTCCACGAGATCAAGCTCAAGTCGGATGACGCATGGCCAGACCACCCTATGAAAGTCGCCAAGACGGTACAAGATGAGGTACTTGATGATCAAGATCGCAAGTATCCCGCTTACGCCAACGAGAATACTCACTGGTAAGTCAAACATCAACACAGAATGTACGCCGCAGAACAGCAGCTGACCATTCGTTCTCTTCCAGGTGGGACGCTTCGCAGATCTACGGCTCCACTGAAGCCGAGACACGACTTCTTCGCAGTAAGCATGAAGATGGCACCATGGATGTTGACCGCTTTCAAGGCGAACAATTCCTTCCACGAGGCGCCGATAATATTCCCTTGACCGGCTTTAACAATAATTGGTGGATCGGTCTGGAGCTTCTACACACTCTCTTCGCATTGGAGCACAACGCCATCTGTAGCATGCTGAAGACGAAGAATCCAAGCTGGACTGGAGACGAGCTCTTCGATGTAGCTCGGCTGATCAATTGTGCACTCATGGCCAAGGTAATTGAACCGTGTCGAATGTGATTGTGGAGAATACAAGCTAAGCAATTAAGATTCACACAATCGAATGGACGCCAGCGATTCTGCCCCATCCAACTTTGGGCATTGGAATGAATGCCAATTGGAGTGGTCTTCTGGGACCGAAATGGTAAGAAGGTCCCAAGACGTATCCACATCTAGCTAATGACTCTGCAGGCAACAGCTACTCTCCTTCGGCCAGAGCGAAGCTCTCACTGGTATTCCAGAATCGGGCACAGATCAAGGCAAGGCACCGTACTGCCTGACTGAAGAATTTGTATCAGTCTACCGCCTCCACTCTCTTCTCCCTGATGACGTTGCCTTCTTCAATCTCAAGACCGGCGCACATACTCAGACCGTTCCGATCGAAAACGTCTCTTTCGAGCACTCTCGATCACAATTTGATACCCAAGACAAGTCGAAACAAATTGGCTTCACCGACGCATTCTATTCTTTCGGCATCAACTACCCTGGCGCAATTCGGATCCACAACATGCCTAAATTCCTTCGCGATCTCAAAAAGCCGGACGGAGAACATCTCGACATGGGAGCTGTCGATGTCCTTCGAGACCGTGAGCGAGGCGTGCCACGATACTGCCAATTCCGTCGCCTCTTCCACATGTCAGCACCCAAAAACTTCGAGGCTCTCACGGGAGGCGACAAGAAGCTCGCAGTCGAACTCTCACAAATCTACGAAGGCGACATCGAAAAAGTCGATCTCCTTATTGGATGTCTCTGCGAGCCTTTACCCAAAGGTTTTGGGTTCTCGGATACTCAATTCAGAGTCTTCATCTTGATGGCAAGTCGGAGATTGAAGAGTGATCGATTCATTGCAAGCGACTTTAAGGAAGAGATATATACCCGTGAGGGCATCGAGTGGGTGCAGAGTAATACCATGAGAGATGTTCTCATTAGGCACTTTCCAGATCTGAGAGGTCCGCTGAGGGATGTTAAGAATGCTTTCGCTCCTTGGGGCAAGGTTGGCAAGACTGGTGAGCATTATGGCAAGGAGGTCTCTACGAGAGATGAGCTGGAGAAGGCTGGACTGCTTAGCCTGCTTAAGTGAGGCACCGCTTGTCAATTAATGATAATCACAGATGTGCGTTTTACCCGTATCCCGCGTATCTGCCGTGCTAATGTGTCTGAAGGCTTGCCAAGATCGTGAACTCTGCCAATCACTTCACCGGCCTAGAAGCTTCAACCTTTGCGTGCATCACGCTCCGAACGCCGCGATCTGCCTGCAGCACGCGACCCCAGGAAAACCAATCGAGAGCGAAGCTACTTTGGGCAGCATGAAGGCAAACACTTAATACTCCTGCATCGTGCTTCACCGAGCCGCCGAGTGCAAGCCACTCACATGACCTTGCAACCTGCAATCGCGATGAAAGGCCTTCTATGGAGACGGCTGCCACATGGTACTCTCATCTCTATGCCTCTGCAAGACCTTTAGCGCATCGTCACGTGCTTCTGAGAGCGTGCACACAAGAATGGGCTTGATGCTCAAGATACATCACGTGGTGTTTTGTCTACTTGTCGCAACATTCTCTCGAGCAGCAAGCGATACCGACCAAGATGTCTCGCCCCAGGAGACAGGGCCAAGGACTGTCAGTAGCGGAAAGCTGCATCGAAGGCAGGCGACAGATGGACCGGCGTTTACAGTGGGATATTATTGGGGCGATCCAGGTACGATGTTCGTTGGCGACGCCTGATGTGTACTGACGAGCGCAGCAATGCCAATGACATGTCCTCCAGGGTGGAGTGCTCCGATCACACCTACGCCAGTTCCAGCTTACGGATGCTGCAACCAAAGAGGCGACTGCAATGCTGCCTGGAACACTTGTATCGACTACGAGCAGACAACCTGCAGCAGCGCCAATGACCTTGACGGCTGCTCGTCGATATATGGCGCTGTCCTGTCATGGTATGCTTCCTCCCCCTACTTTGCTCCTTTCAGTAGCTGATTGAGTCGGATAGCTCGTCCGGTAATTCGAAGTGTGTAAGTTTCATGTTAAAGACGGCGAGGAATGCTCCGATACTTGCGACATCGTACGGCTGTGGATCGAGCAGTCATATTGTGCCTGTGCTTCGAGCCGCCACAACAGACCCAGCCTCTCCATCGAAAATCACAGTAGCTGAGACGACGGCCACCAGTGAGCTGCCTTCAGCCTCGGTAAGTAGCAGTGCATCAAGTGACCGAACGAGCACGCCAGCAATCGATACCAGTATCACGAGCTCGATAGGGAGTACATCCACTTCTACCGATTCCAGCTCGGGTGAGTCGCGAGTCAAAACCGTCGTCCCGGCTGTGATCGTTCCTATTGTGGGCCTCATTATCCTGGGCGTGATCTTTTGTTTTTGGAGGAAAAGAAACACTGGTAAAAAGCTGTCTGAGGAAAGAGGTCGAGAGCAGCAGAAGCCGTCAGACCTGAAGTTATCGGTTTTCAGAAGCAATCAGGCTCGTGACCAATCTAAAGTGCATAATGGGCACATATACAATAGTAAGTGCGAAATGACACCTTATCCCGTCAAAATATCGGCTAATGAGAGTGCAAATAGACTATTATGGCGGATCGTCGGCACCGACCCAAGGAGTGCATTCTACGCAATGAGCGCCGAGACATGATGATGGTTCACAATTCCCGATCAAAGTCCTACGCCATCTATGCTGAATAATATTTCCACTGCCCCCTCTTGCATCGCGGAGCATATCTTCGACCATGCCCTTAAACGTATCCAGCATGCAAATCTCTCCTCTCAACACCTTGGACAGGATTCTTATGCGCCTCAGTGGTGACATCAATCGGATCACCCGCCTTATCGGTAATCAAAGAAGCCTGATTCCGCAAGATCCCATCAAGCCTCCCAACCTGATCCCTCGTGACAGTATCCTGGGGTTTCCTCCACCCCAGTGAAGTCGGCAAGCGTTCGTTCTCTATACCATTAAGACTCAGCACACCATCGGCACTCTCACTACAACAGAAGGACTCACCGAAGAAAAACTCCAAAAACCTCCTCGGAACAGTAACAGCCTCCTTATCCCCAAACACAAGGACCTGGCTCAGAACCTCTCCAAACGAAAATCCATCGGCTTCATAAGTAAAAGTATAAGTCGGATTCCTCGATTTCTCGGTAACCTGCCTCCCAATCTTCGCATTCGTAAGCATGACCCTATCAATCGTATCCTCTCCCTTCCAATAACTTTTAGTCTCCGCGAAGACGGTCTCATTAAACAAGAAATTATTCCCAAAATACGCGTCGCTGCGAGACAGACTTGCATCATGTTCGAGGAGATTATGAGGGTTCAAGTGATCGAGGTTGAAGAATGTGGAGTTGGGGCCTGCAGGATTTGTGCGAATTGCCTGACCGAAGAGGAGAGAGGAAAAGGTTTCGTCGAAGTTGAGAGCGTCATGGAGGGCTTTGCGGATAATGGACTCGGTGATGTTGCGGCCGGAGTGAGGGAAGAAGTTGTGGTTGGCCATGGTGTTGAGCATGGGGCAGGGAGATCGTGCTGGGGCTGAGGTGAGTTATGGTTTGAATGGGAAGATTGGGTTTCAGGTACCATCATTGGGCCCTGCGGGTTGCCAGTTAGAGTAGATGTCGTTGCGAGTTTCTTTCGGATTCGCGAGGGTTGTGACGGTGCACGTCAAGATGAAGATGAACGTTGGGAATTTCATGATGGGTAGAGTCGAGGATGCGGTAACTTTGATTTGGCCCAGTTGCATGACCAAGACAGTGAAGCATTGAGGAGTATTTGTATCTGCGTTCTGATGATGCCTAGCAAAATTTCTATCTGCTCGTAAGCTTTACGAGTCCTGAATCCTCTCATCCTGGCCACGCGGTCTCGTCTAGACTGATCAAGGCTGGCTTGGTATTCGCAAGTGTCGGCGGTGTCTTCTGCACAGACTGCGTGAATGACGATCTTCTACAATCACAACGACATGCGGTGGCTGCCTGGGGTCTGACCAATAGGTTCAATAGCAATTACACCATGTCTTGCATGACTGATGAGAACGGTACAGGGAGTTCGCTGGTCGCCAATATGTGCAGTGTGCTCAGCCTCGTGCTCCATGTCGTACGCGAGTTGGGTGCCAAGACCTCGTAAATCCGTCTTACGATACGAGTTCGCGAGGCTGAGTAAGGGAACATAGAAATTGGCCGACACCTCATCAAAGGAAGCTCTCCGCTTTTGAGTGTTTGAGTGCGAGAACTCATGACATCTTCGTCACTGAATGATGCGCTGCTTTCTCCAGGTGCATTGTATCCTACTCACCACGCTGATCATCCACGACGTCAGTGTATCAGCTTGTCAAGTACAGCAGGCACTTTCGTCAGACACAAGACTCGGCACGAAAAGACTTCATCATTATTGGATGACAAAATCGCACGTTCGCGCACTGCATTGAGAAGCATCTATCTCTGGTATGATGCGCATGAAACATTCCTGTAAACGATGAGCATGGCCAAACTCTGCCGACCACCAATAATAATCGTCAAATCAACAAATCGCAGCTTTCTCACATTCCGTGTGTCTGGTATCCAGACCTTCATGCTCTCATGCACAATACGGCTATGAGCGACAAATATGAGGCAACAAGAGCATCCAAGTCGTAACTAAGCATTCAAGCGATGAAACCCCGACCTCTATCTCGAAGTCGAGCAATCCGGGCAGTAGCCGAACAATTTGTCTCCGCCAGGCATTTGGTACGGTAGAGGGACCTGCTCAGTGGCATCCTCAATGTTGATCTCGTTGCATGGCATCTTCGACATGTTCATGCGTTCGGCCCATTGACGGCGTGAGCGAGGGGCCAATGGTTGACCGGGAGATCCGTCGTTATCCTCAGACCCATTGATCATGCGAGGGCCGATACCCGCATTCGCTTTGCCTTTGCCCTTGTGGAAATGGAGCTTGGCATTGCTGCTGTTCGGATCGCGTTCAGCATTCGCTCCATGGCCCATGAATTTGATCTCCTTCCCATCGCCGCCAGACCAGCCGTACTCGTTGCGATGATGTCCTGCAGAGCCGATAGTCCAGTGAGCGGAGGCAGGCGTCTGATTGATGGGAGTGTGGGGTGACACCGCGGCAGGCACAGCAGCTCTTCCGAAATTGACAGGCGTTTCATGACCGCTGGCATCCCTCATGGTCCAACGCACGGCTTGTGTATGAGGGTCGACATGAGGCTTCAATACTTGTCCGGCCTGCGGACTGCCGTGAAAGACGTCTGTGACTTGGGATGGTATCGGTGCGGGATGCTGCGCGCTCCAGACGCGTTGCGCGTCGCCATATGGCTTCGCAAAACTGCCAAAGTGGTTCATCGATGGGACACTCATGCTGGAAGAGCGACCGGCCTTGTATTCACGAAGCGTGCAGATACTCCTCCTCACTTGCGGCGACAACATTGCCCACTCCTCCGCAGAGAAGTACTTGTCGATATCGATGTCATTGATGATTTGGGTAGCTGGTGCTGCTTCTGCCTCTGGGTCCGCCACAGGTGCTGGGAATTGAAAGACAGGACGGAACTCCTTTGCAGTGGCACGCAACGAAGGCACTTGCGAAGTGTCGGTTTCCTTGACATTGGCCGAGCCTGTGGCAGCTACCAAAGCGTTGCTCACAGCTTCGTATGCCGCATTTTGTGCTTTGCGACGAGCTTCTTCCTTTATGGCAGCGCGAAGGTGTGGCGGTACGCACTTCTTAGCTGGCACCGGCGCATTCGCATGGTCTGCGGTGGTCGGCTCGGGGGTGATCTGTCTCTGAGAAGTTTCCGGGACATTGCTTTGGATGATGGTCGGTGCATCGACTGAAGACCCGTACAACGGACCCATAACTTGCTTGACGCGAGGTTTTGCATCCGCTAACTGGGCCGACACTGGTGGAACTACCATCTTGTCGCGCACGTTGTTCATAGTCTGGGTAAGAGGGCTGAATTCGGAAGACCGCGATGATGATTTGCGAGAAGTGTATCGAGGCTCAGGGTTATCCTTTAGGACACTAACCTTGTCAAGCTTCGCTTTGATGGGAAGCAGGAGGTGTCCATGAGATCCTCTTCTCTGTGCCGTGGTGTTTGCTGGGATCGGTAAGCCAAAGAGCTTTGCTTGCTCCGCCAGCTGCTCAACAACCGGCGAACCGACCGAGGAGCCAACAGTAAGACGACGCGAGAATGAGCGCCTGTCGTCTCTGCTAGCCGTCACTTCCTGCGGTAGAGTCGAAGCTCGGTCTCTCGCAGCATTCATATTGAACTCGGTCTGGATGACTGTATCTGGCGACCCAACTTCGAAGGCAGAGGGATCAGGAACAGCAGGGCTGTCAGGCCTCGACACCGTTGTGTTGATGCGCGGCAAAGCTTTTTGCAGGCGAGGTGACACTCGTTTGGAGCTCTCGACGCCGATTGTAGCAATTGCGCGTTGGGTGGCAGCTTTGGTTGGCGACATGTAGGAGCTGATCTTCTTGCGTAGTGTAGGTTCCACGGAGAAGTCCATTGGAGCGAGCTCAGCGCTCTTCTCGACATCGCAGCCGGGTCCAGAAAGAAGCATTTTATTGGCTGGTAACACTTTATTCGGTGACGCAGGATCCACTTCCATATCTGGACTGTTGATCCAGGCTCCCGGAATGGCCTTTCGCTTCGGCGAGCGTTGATTTAATGTGCGCGGAGAAGACGCCTTGCTGTCAGGAGATGGTCGCTCAAGTCTAGACACAGAGTCCTTCCGCTGAAGTGTCTCGTCAGCTCGTCGAGCGAAAGCCTTGGTCGGTTGGGCAAAGCGTGGGGATGACCTGGTGACTGTTGATTGCTTCTCTTGCGGAGGGAAAGTCAGTAGCTCTGGACTTGTCCCGGGGCTCTTAGACGAGACCATAACAACACTTTCATCGCTGTCGTAGGCTATGCCGGTAGACGAGTGCAAAGTATCTGGGTTACCATGCAGGGCCATTCTAGCATAGGTCTTTTTATGCTCTAGATCGCAAGAAGGACCAGTTTGTCGCAAGCTGCCCAGCTCTGGAAAGTCGCTAGCTTTTGGAGGTGACGCCGGTAGATCGGGAATGGATGAAGTTGCGTTATTGAGAGCTTCTTGCTGCTTCGCGTGTTGCTCCTCGAGACGCGCAGCAGCAGAGTTCTTGCAGCGATAAGCAGGTGCTGGGATTTTAGTACGCAGTCCGCGAATGGCTGGCTTGTCTGCGAAGCTCCAGCCTCCGCCATCGTGCAAAAGTTGTTGCTCGTTCTCTTCTCGAAGCTTGGAGAGCTTATCTTTCAGCGAGTCGACTTCGGCCTCGAGTGCTTCGTAGGTGTCTCCATCAAAGGCAGATTGATCGTGTTTCATGCGACGACTGAGGCGGCTGCTTGGGGGCCGGGAGTGCTGATGGCTGGTGGCGAAATGCTCAACATCAAAATCACCGCGACAAGTGTTTGTTATATGCCTCAGGGCATCAGCACTTTGGACTATGTCAGCATCTGAAGGTTTCATAATTGAATGCGATCTGTTCTCACCCATTCACGAAATGGCCACTCTCATCTGTCCGCCGTCGGCTTCCATCTCTGTGTGACTTGGACGTGCTGCAGGGATCGTGGTCCTGATATGATGTGTCAGCGAGATCTCTTGGCAAGTGCGAAGATGTCGTCAACATACCAATCCTGCGCCGCTGTTGTGATGATATACCGCTGCTGTGGTGGTATGAACTGCTGTGGTGGCTTTCGAGGCGGGACCTGGCATAAGCCTGCTCCCGAAGCCTTGGGTCAAGCTGAACGGCGCCAGTCCTGCCATGTCATCTACTGATGAAGTATCTGTGTGTCGACGAGAATGCTGCTGCGAAGTAAAAGAGGCTGTGTCTGAAGCAAACTCCGGTGAAAATGCTAAGCTGGTGGGGATGGTTGACCCAGAAGCAGGCGAAGATGGGTCGTTGGATGGAGGTGATGATGTTCCCGACAAGATGGGCGAGAGCGCAGGCAACCCAGTCTCGACGCTGTCGTGCTTCTCGTCTGCGCCTCCCTCGCGCTGTTGGTCTCGAGTTGTATCGGCAGGTGAATGTTGGTCGCGACGATGTTCTGTTGTCGCCACCAAGGATGTCGCGTTGTCGCAGAACTTGATGAGAATGGTTTGCTGATGTCGACAGCCGGCGTAGTAATAATATCGATATTGGCACATGGCTACCGTCGCCGCGACATTTGCTTTGGCTGGCAATATGTCCAATTTGATATGTCGAATTCCGGGAAGGCGTGGCGTGCAGTCGAGTATCGCGGTGCAACTGGTGGGGCAGATCTAAGCAGGTGGAAGCACGCGTCGCCGTTGCAGTTCGATCGCTGTTTGACGCAGGAACAAGCGGGCCCAAAAGGGAAGCCGCGAGCTCTGTCTCGGCTTGGCGCAGCCTTTCACGCGCATCGCGCCAACCAACTGGACATGTCTGGAACATTGGCGCAGCGTCTTAATCCTCCTCACGAGTACTACAAGTCTTGTAACACCTTGCCTTCGCGCGTAGTATCGAAGAGCACAGCTAAAAGGACTTTTACTTCGCCGACCAATTCTCTTCGACAAGCCCATGCATCGATGCGATCTAGTAAAAGACATCTACGATGAATCCGCCTGAGGTAGAGATACTGGTAGCGTCACAAACATCTCATCGCAGTGCCCAAAGCATGTCTCACATTCAGAACCTCCTCTTCTTCTTCGCCGGCGCCTTCGACTTGTCCTCGATTTGTGTTTTCAATTTGTCTCTCTGCCTGTTCGCCCGCTCCTCTGACGTTTCTCGGGAAGCCTGTTCCACATGTTCCTCTTTGACGAATGCTCGTGATTGCCTGGCTTCCGTCTCTTGTGCTTCAGTCGAATGTGAAGAAGGTGCCCCATTCTCAGCTTTACTTCCGCCAAATGTGCCCAGCTTGCCTTTCCTGGGAGATACTAGCGCTTGACCCTGATCATTGTCATCCTCCAGGACTGGGGAGACCTTGCGCTTAGATTTGCCGCCGAAAGCGCCAAGTTTGGTTCTGGCAGTTTTTGCTGGTGACCCTAGAGGTTCAGGATCGGGATCTGCCTCTTGTGGTGGAGGCGAGGCCCGTTTCTTGCTAGCACCGAAAGTGCCCATTTTGCCCTTTCGTTTTGGAGGCGAGGCCTCCACTGGCTCTACAGCTGCTGCAGGCGATGTGGGCGGCGTGGCACTCTTGCTCTTGGATTTGGGAGTCTCTCTGGGGGCTCCATGTGAGGCACGAGACCGAGTGGCTGCTGCAGGCTTCTCAGCAGTATCATCTGCTTCTGCTGCAGGCTCTGGCTCTGGCGTTCTTGCTCTTCTGCGACCTATCGTGCCAAGCTTCTGCTTTTGGGATGTCTTGCCCGAGGCAGGTTCCGCTTGTGATCTGTGCGATATCGTTTGACTAGACTCAAGAGCCAACTGAGATGCCGTGTTGGTTCTTGATGACCTCTGGCTTGGGGCATCCAGGTCGTCTTCGTCTTCAGTGGACAGATCTACGTTGTCCGTCGCAGATGTCTCCACCCCATTACGTTCTGCCTCAAGCTGGTATTCGTGCGCTACCGAAGCTCCTTCGTTCTGTATAGGGTGCTTGGGAGGTGTGGCTTGACGTTGAAAATCAATCTCCTCTTCCTCCTCCTCCTCCTCCTTCACATCGCCGCCGCTGCCATTCGTGCTGATGTCAGCAGGAAACTTGGGCTTGGCCTTCTGCATACCTCTCCGTTTGACCCTGTCACTGTCGATCGGGGCCTTCACCTTCGTATGAGCCTTGCCATTGGGTTCTGTGACTTCTCCGTCCCTGTACCATGCGCTTGAGTGGTCTTTACGCTCACTAGTCGGGCCCGGTTGTGGCAATTCCGCGAGGATCTGATCAATTTCGTCGGCTGAGAGGTCCGTATCTTCATTTCTGATCGTCTGATCTCTCCACGCTTTCTCGTCGAAGTCAGCAAGACCTCTGATGTGACTGGCGAGCTGCGACCGTTGCGAAGTCTTTCGGTGGGTCTTTACGTTGGACACTCCTGGGAAGACCTGCGTAAGATCGTTACCGGTTGTCTCCAACTTATCAGTAATTTTGGCAATTACGCGATCTTTGTGACCTAACTCTTCGACAAGCTGCTGCATTTGCAATCTGAGGTGGCTAGTATACAGCAAGAATGGTCTCAATAATTGTGACTCAACAGCAGTGCTGTCAGGCTCATTCCGAAGGCGCAGCTCTACACGCCATTTGAACGTAGGCAGTGAACCAGGTAGTGGTGCCGACACATCCAAGCTGATCCAGTCCTGTGCATCTCCTGGTGTAAGAGTCAAGGTGGTCCCCTTTTGGCCGTTCAGAGCACTTTCGACTTTGCTCAAGAACTGGTCATACTGCTCGCTGTCTTCACCAGGATCTATGCTACAGCTCTGGTCTCTAGCATCTCGAACCACTTCGGCCTTTGACATGTGCGTGCCCCAAATTCTACTCAGATCTGTGAGCTCGACCGCTGCATGCCGGCTGTCCAATCGAGCTTTGAGCCATAGCGGTGGATAGGTCTCTGGCAGTACCAGTGCCTTCCATGGCCGGTCGACGACCATTTTTGAAGCTGCTTGTCGATGTCGAGGAAGCAGAGAGACGACGCGTGCAGCTGAGAACGTGTCGTTGTGGCAGGCACGGGTGCGGCTCAGCCCGAGATGCCTGGGGCTGCATTCTCGGAAGAATTCTTGCCGAGTCATGACGCTCGACTGGGTTCACTTTCGATACATATTCGAGATTGTTTGCATCCGCGCAAAGCACTTATTCCTGACTACGAATTAGACACTCAGAATCAATCCCCATATTGCAAGCCGTGCGCAACGTATCACCAGTCTCCACGTCGGCCTGCGGGCCTTACGCTCCGAAATGTCACGCTCTACGATTCCCAGCAAGCGGTCTGCGGATGCTCAAGAAGCAGCATGGGTCGCAGATGAAGACAGATTTGTGCTACAGCAGGCAAAAAAGAAGGCAGCGATCCGGGTCAAAGGTGGTCGGGCGCAGCCGGTAGATTGGTTGGCAGTCACTCTGGCAGTCATCGATCCGGAACGCAATCCACTGGACGATGAGATCGACGCGGACGATCTTGATCTTGTGGCTCCGGAGACTGTGTTTGAGGGCCTCGATGACGCGCAATTGGCTGAGCTTGGGAAGGGCATTGACACATATCTTACTCTGGAGTCAAGCAAGAGCAATCATGAATACTGGAATGTATGTTTGTGCATGCTCTGATGCTGTTCGCCTACTGATGCTGACAGATCACTAGATGATGAAGACAATCTGCAATGACCGACGGAAAACCTCGTCAGATGGGCAGAATACAGCGCGAGGTGTCTCGTCGGTTGCAGCTGATTTAGACAAACTTCTAGGTCCCAAAACCCTGGAAGAATTGGAGAAATTGGAGAAGCAAATCCGCGCGAAGCTTGCCTCAAATGAGCCAATTGATACTGATTACTGGGACCATTTGCTTAACAGTTTGCTCACGTACAAGGCAAGAGCGAAGCTGCGCAAACTCTCTGAATCAATACTGGATGCACGCTCTGGAGGTTTGCGCAAGCAGCAAGCAGCGGAAGCTATGGCACTCAAATCTCGTCTCGAAGCACGGCTTCAGACTCAGTCCAACAATTTGGGTGGAGAACCATCGCAGAATCACATTGGCGCCAGCGACCTGGGCAGACATCCGTTGGACCCAGAGCCGCTTCTTCGTTTGCGCAGTGAGGACAAATCACTCCCGTCTATGACCAGTGCAGAGTTTGCGCAAAGCATCACTGAGGATAGGCGTAAGATTTTGAAGGTTGGATTTGTGCCTCATCGGAAGAGACCCGGCGAGAATGGTTCAGAGCCTGTTGCCAAGCGATCTCGGACAGATGGCGGCGACTCCACTCAATCTGCCTTTGACCGCGAAGTCGCACGTGGTCTAGGCGAGAATGAGGAGCTGTTCACTCAGGAGGAAGAAGTCGTTACGAAGAACAGAGCACAGTGGGCTCAGCAATATCGGCCACGTAAGCCCAAGTACTTCAATCGAGTTTCGTTGGGCTACGAATGGAACAAGTACAACCAAACACATTACGATCACGACAACCCTCCGCCGAAAGTCGTTCAGGGCTACAAGTTCAACATTTTCTATCCTGACCTAGTGGACAAGACAAAGGCGCCCACTTATCGAATCGAGAGAGAGAATGGCAGAAAGCGTGGTCAGACCTTTGCGCCTGCCGGCGAAGACGACACCTGCTTAATTCGTTTTGTTGCTGGAGCACCATATGAAGATATTGCATTTCGCATCGTCGACAAGGAGTGGGACTACAGCGCCAAACGCGAAAGAGGCTTCAAGAGCAGCTTCGACAAGGTACGTGCTTGCGCCCCTTTCCAATGCCCAAGATGGAGGCAGCAGCACAAAAGGAGTTCCTATTTTATGCATACGCACAACATCGTGTGACACTGCGGCGATGATGAAACTGACGTTTCATCCAGGGCATTCTCCAACTTCACTTCCAATTTAAGAAGGTAAGTGGCTCGGCGAGCCCGACAGTGAGTATCACTGACCACGTGATGGCAGATCTACTACAGGAAATGAGCATCTCAGCCACTGCGACGACTGCTGAGCTACCACCGACTTGGCTCTGAACGACTGCGGTCTGGATCACCTGCAGAACCCGTACGACTGGATTGCGAAGCTGTCATTCGCTCTTTGGAGCCGACGAGCAGTTGCGCAACCTGTCAATTGGAGGCTCGGTGGCCTATGAAATGAGAATGAACATTACACTTGTTGTACTCTCACTGCCTGTCCATTTGTTCCTGGCTTTCACGTTGAATGGCTGCGCGCGAGTCAGATCACAGCAGCTGTCAAAACATGCTGTGGCGCCGAGAAGCCAGCACTGTGCGTCGTTGACCGCACATCAGGGCTAGGATCAACAATGAATAGCGCACATCTGAGACACTTCCCTGGTACACCAGAGATCTTGCAAGCAGGGATCAGAACCAGACGCCAGCGGGAGGACGCATAGTCCCGAACGGGATGCGACAGAAAGTGTGGCGCGAGAGGCAGAACGTCTTGCCCACCGCTGACCACCAGACCGAACGAAGTACCATCACGGATTACAGCCGCCAGTGACCGGGCCTCAACAGCAAGAGGGGCTCTGCACCTTCGCTCTCATCGACCAGCTCAGGCCACGCAATCATTGAGCAAACGCCAAATAATCTGCCGTCCCTGCCAAGCAGTCGAAGAAGCATGACAAAAAGCTTCATGATGAAGCAGTTCCGTCTCTGGGATGTCCGTGCCCGAGCGAACTTCTTCCCAGAGATCTTCAGATCCTAATCATCTTGACCGTCGCTTCTCGGACCTGTTATCCAGAGCCGCGCAGGCCCTGCACCCCCAGTAGCAGATGATGCACCCTAGGTAATATGCACGCAGCCGTGGACGCTGAGGTGCTTGCGGGTGTCTCCCGTGACTCTCCACCAACCATGTCTGCTTGTTGCTCCTCTCTTGCACTTCGTCTGTACGACCGCAGCTCATAACCTCACCAACGAGATGCTGTGTGCGTGAGTGCTGCCGTCCCAGCATCGGCAGATTCTGAGGCTTGTACCCGCATGCCGCATGGGCAGGGTGTCCTGGTACAGTGCGCATAGTCTGACAAAGACACCACTGCCCGCTGTCAAGGCACATCGTCAGTCGGTGTTTGCGTGCAGAAGAGAGGCATAGGCTCGCAGGCCAGGCCACAATGGCAACTCATCGGCAACAGTGCTGAGCAGCCGATAATAAGCCCATGCGAGTTGGCGTGCGTTGGCGCCAGCATGCTCAAGCAAAGGGTGCATCCGTGACAATGCCTCTTTGGCCCACGCGCAAGATGCGACAAGGGCATTTTCCAAATATCTGCAGCATCGTAGGCATGTTCATTTCCTTTACTCTTGACTCCTCTATTCTGCTTTCGTAGGAGGCTAGTCATCACAGGACAGCGCAGCCGCCGTATCGAACTTGTTAAGGATCACAGATGCCTACTTTTGAAGCATAGCCTCCCACGTCCCGTACCACACCGCTACTACACCTCTCCTAGCTTGCAACTGATTACCGCCAAAGCTCCTACACCATCGACCTGGGAGCTGTTCTCTACATACTTCCGCCACCCTTACCACCGGCCTAAGCATACCACGAGCACTTCCCGCATGGCCATGGAAGTCCACGCGACCACACTTCCCTTAAGGGATAATGATTCTATGACTGCGGCGTCTGGTGACGTTGGTGTAACAGAGTCACACGCCCAGTCCAGGCAGTCCCTTTCTTGTGACCCTGAGTGGAGAGAGTTCCTACAATCGCTTGGGCAAGACAATCAAACAACAACAACCATGAACTCGAATATGGAAATTGGATACTTCAGCTACGACGACAACGCTCCCGCGAACTTCGGAGCTATGGAGGATGTTCCGCAATCAGATCCACTTTCCGCGACATCCACGAATAGCTCCAGTTCATCGTCAATCAGCGAACCGAATGCCGCACCGCAGCCATTTCAACCAGCATGGCCTATTGTACCTGAGCACCAAACAATGTTCAACTGTGGCCCGATCGCTTATCAGCATCCGCCGTGGTTAACCGAGCAGCAGTTCGAGCCGCCAGTCAACCACTTTGGATTTCAGGCCGGCGATGGACTCGGTATACAAATGCCACCAACTTCAAACCCTGTCGACTTACCGAACCACATGCCTTATCAGAACGGCTTTATGGACCATCATTCTCCTCGAGAGGCGCACGATAGCTTTGGTGACCCGAACTTCGACCATGGTTGGCCACGACCTCATGATATGCCAGCTGATGACTTGTTCTTCGATGAAGGCGAAGATGGTGGGGAATCGGCTGACCCATGTTATGCGCAGCTTTTGTACAAGTGTCTCAAGGAGGCACCGAACTATACAATGTCGCTCCGCGAGCTGTATGAATGGGTTGCGCATCACAGTCAGAAGGCGAAGGATCCCAAGAATCGAGGTTGGCAGAACAGTGTCAGACACAATCTCTCGATGAATGCTGTAAGACTGCTCCCTAAAATCTTCAAAGGTGACGCTGACATTCCTAGGCCTTCATTCGCGTGCAGCCCGGCCCAGGCTCTGGCCAGAAGAAAGGCAGCCTCTGGCGACTGACTGATGAAGCGCTGCGAGAGGGTGTCATATCGACTACCCGCTATCGCAAGGACCCCAAGCGACGACCAGAACGCCGCGCTGTACCTGCATTGAATCGTCAAGTCTCTGGTGCCAAAGGCGGTCGAGCGACCAGAGATGCAAGCCGGTTGCGACAACAACAAGCGCAACAGCAACGCTACCATGGTCATCCATTACATCCCCGCTCCCGTCGCTCCGATCGCCATCACCGAAATGGACCAGCATACAGCCCCTACGGCGTCCGGTCAGCACCGCACTCACCCGTTGGCCAACCACACTTCATGCCACCAATGTCAACGCCTCAACCTCCCTCTCACCCGCCAAGCCCCTACTTCAACATCGTAGAAGACAGTCAAATCCCCTTCGGCGACGATCTCACACCCACAGGTTTCGCATTACCCGGTCAACAACCTCCTCCACTGCCAGAGAACTCAATCTACCCTTTCGATGACTCCAACACGAAACCCTCATCAGTCACGAGTTTTGAAATGTTGCCTTTGGATCTTACGCAAGCGCCACTTTTTGGAGATCACGATCCTGAACTAGGTTTCGATCCTAACACGCCTACGCCAAGTCTCATGACTGAAGAGAGCTTCATGGCTGAGGAGAATGTTCCGCAGCTTATGTCTTGTGGGACGAGTAGGGAGGGTACGACGATTTGATGACTGCATGTGGCAAGGCATAACGCACCTAAATTTAACAAAGGCGCAAAGCATTTAGCGGAGGAACTGTACTGTATTGATGCTACGATTCGAGAACATTGGAAAGTTCTTGCTGGACAAGCGATTATCATGTGCGCTACGCTGCGCCGATTCTGAAATGGAGTTTGCTTGATTTCGTTACGATGATTCTGACGACTGTTATTGTTTGTCAAGGAGATATGCGAAGAGCATTTGAAGCATGAGTGTTTGTACATTAGATAGCACGAATTGAGGGCAATTAGACACAAAGTCGTCCAAGTCTCGTCGGCAGCACTTTGATTGTCTTGTTCCTCTATGTACAGAATGTGACCCTGCCTTTTGCCCTGTCTCCTTCTATGTACAACGGTTTTTTGCCCACGATGCCTACTCCAGAGAAGACGTTCTCTTACATCAGCTGTCTCCAACATGTCTCCACCAATCCTCGTCATGAAGATGCTTTAAGTAGCCGCAAAGATTACTTCTTGTGCTTGTATGCAGGGTCACCCAAAGCAGTGATGCTTCCATAGCAAGTACCACCATCGCAATGGCCGCTCGGTGTCAGCCAGCCCCAGAGCGCAATGTCTTTCCCGTTCGCGAACACCTGCGTAACGTTGCCGCTGAGAGTGCCCAAGCATACGTTCGCAACCGTATCGCATTTGATGTTGAATGGCAGCGGTGCCTTGCCAGCCAATTGAAGACCGCCATAAGCATGACCATCCTTGACCCAACCTGCGACCGAGGCCCTGCCAGCTGTGACCCATTAGTCTTAGACGGATCTTTATGAGAGCAGATCGATGCGTACCGAAGTTTCCTCCATCAGTCAGCATGTTCTCGATTTGACCACTAACAGTGACGTTGCATTTGCTGAATTGGCTATTGCATTGTGATTCGAGCAGAGCAGGAACACTGCCAACCACGGCTCCGACTGTTCCTGAGACGGCGTTGGTGACGGGTGTAAGAGCACCAGTGACGCTGCCGAGCAGTCCGCCGGGTGAGGGCACAGGTGTAGCCAAGGTCGCGATGGCAAGGGCCACAAAGCTGATGAGCTGCATTGTCGAAAGCATCCTGATTGACGATGGAGAAATTAGCTGAGGCAAGACTTGCTGAAGGTCTTTGTGAAACGGAGAAACCGAGTGCCCTGTTCGTGGATGTCGATGTGGTTGGACGCTGTTATATCTTGCTTCTGGTTGTTGAGGGTCGAAAGCCAATGCCACGAGTCTGGAGCATTCCAAATTCATACAAAGCCACGATGTCCGGCACCCAAGGTCTTCGTTCCGCGCATCGACTTGTCAAAACCCCTTACTGAGTCTCGAAGACGTCGATGACAGTCACATTTCACAGATGACAAGCAACGACGGCACGCCGGTTGTTTATTACTCTGGATCGGTGGATATTGTGAAGTGGGTTTTGGCTGGCAGCTGAGTCAAATGCGTGCGAACGAGCACGCGAGATGTATCGTGAAGCGAAGATGTGGCCAGACCAGTGTCGCCGGAGGATTTGTGTCAGAGAAGTGCCGAGCGTGGTGACTATTTTCGGGCGATAATATGGGTGGGTATCGAGAGTCATACAACCACAGCACGTGGCTGGCACGCAAGGCTGACTCGTATTCAGACTTGCTCCAAGAGCCGGTGTTTTGACTTTCGGGCCTGGCCCAGGGTCGTGCCGCTGGGCAGCCTTATGTGAGCTTTTAAGGCTGTACTTGTCTGCAGAAGTGCATCATAGATTGGAGGCTTTGGAATTGTGGAACCGAAAACGCATTCTGTCATCTTGCATCTTCCAACCCATCAGTTCCATCGTCACAATGACCGAACTGGTCGCTCAGCGATTCTTGTGCAAGTCTATCTCTGAAGCACGCAGAATGCCCTGTAGCATAATCACGTAAAGCTGTCCAGTCGCGGCACATATGCACCTGGCCGTCACCAGATGTGTGCTTCCCCTGAGTGTAGAGTGGAGTATTGTCTGCATGACACATAATGAACTACCAGAAAGCATTAGCTGAGAGAATTGCCTAAGGAAAGCGAGTCACTAAAAGCCTCACCTGCCTAAAGTAGTCGAAGCAGTGGCGTGCATGCTGCACTGGCCAACTCAATGGTTTGTCTTCGAGGCTTTCGAGAAACACTCGTCGCACAATCTTCAAGCAATGAAGCTGATGATAAGACTCCAGGAGATAGAGACCTCGATCGGGGTCATTCGGGAGCGACATTGATGCAGGCCAATGATACTTCGCGGCAAAAGCATGATCCACTGCGATGTGGCCGTGGGCTGTATTGATCGCGTCCCAGAGGATGTCCGCTTCTGTGTCGTTCATCGAGCTGTAAGGAGTATTCCAGTGGAAGGTGACCGCCTTGAGAGGCAGATCTGGAACGCGCGCTGGCAAACGATGTTAGTGAGTAAATGCGTGGTTCGCAAATTTGCATACCGATGTTCTGCGATTTGTGGCCATTCTTGCACTCCGATGAAGAGCTCCCCACACTCGGCTTGAGAGGTTGCCACAGAATTTCTGCAAGTAGCACAATGTTCATGAGTAACAGAACTGAAATAGTAACACCCTTCCAGTCCCAAATTCGTCTCCGAGCGCTTTCGATGGAATCGTCCGGGCTCTCATCGTCAGCAAGCAACGTGTTGAACTGCCCATAAAGCTTCGATGTCTCCATTGCACCGCGAGAACTGTATCTTGATAATGCGTAAGAGTCTTCTGGAAGAGGTCTTCGTGGCTACAATGATGGCGTAGAGAGCCCGTATTGCCCCTTCGCTCACTTGACATGAGTAGACCACATGGTTGGGAGATGAGGTCGCTTGGTGGTCACGGCCAGACCTAGAGCTGACGCACGCGGCATCTGTTCCTACTGTGTTCCTGATTGTGGTTGTTGCCACGATGCTTCGCTTGCGTTCGGTTTCGTCGAGTCATGATAGCCATGCATGAATCGAAACATTAGTACCACAGTTTTGCACCAAGCTTCACTCTCCCGTTTGAGAAAAATCCTGCTTGTTATCGATGCTCTCATAGCAATACAAATATTTTCGTGCATGAACTCAGCAGTGGCTACTCAGATAAATTCGATGAAATGTCGATGGTGTCCATTGAGGAAGACATGAAGTCGCGGTTGCTCCGAGGCCTCAGCCAAAGCCGAACAAGATTTCGCACAGACCACTTCTAAATCGACCGGGGGCGTTCTCTCTTTGGGACTAGCTCAAAAGTGTCTGACACGTCTACTTGCCTCTTGCTTGTCTATAAAACAACTCTCCTAATATGTGGTTGTAATAATGCCTCAGCACGACCGATTCAACCTTGAGACCACGGACGCTCTCTGCACACTCGCCGTGCACATCATGACCGGCTCGGCGGACCTCAAGCCTCACGCCTCAGCCAGCGAGGTCGCCAGCGGGACATGATATCTGACGAAGAGACGCCAACCTGACGTCGGCAAATCCATGACATTGCATAAACGGACGGTTCTCGATGCAGATATGATTGCAAGATCTGGATGTTGTGCGATACGCTTCAGATCTGGACAGTGCGATCGTTCACCCGCAAAAAACCTATTCCCAGGATTGACTTGCAAAGCTCGGACACCATGCTCTAGACCTTGAGGTGCCACGTGAAGGCCCTGTAACAACCAGACGAGTATACATAGCAAGATGGATGCTTGTTCTTTTGTACTATCGTGGTCCTCATTCTCATCTCTCATCCCGGCAAGCAGACATGTATCTTATCAACCCGGACAGCGTGATCGCTCTCACGGTCCTCTTGACGGTACTTGCAACACTTTCAGTTGTAGTGCGACTGTCACAGGTCAAAGGCTTGGATCAGAGGTATAAAGGCAAGACTGTCCTTCACAGCTTCTACCTTGAGGACATTCTTTGTGTTATTTCTCTGGTAAGCAATCCCCGGAGCGTCGAGCGCTACGTAGCACTGACAAGGGGCACCCAGATCTTCCTCTTCCCATCATCTGTGATCATCATCTGGGGTACGTCTCTCATCTCATTCATGCTTGATCAATCACTGACCAAGTCACAGGCGCCGCCCGAGGATCTGTCGGCGGACATTCAAGTCCTGATGACGCTCAGACATGGATCATGTCTGTCACGCCGGAGTGGGTGACATTGGCAAAGGTCAGCCTTCTGACAATTGAAGACGAGAGCAGCAAGCTGACTCCTCCAAGGTCGTATGGGTCACGCTTTGGTTGCAGCCGATCATCTTGGGTTGTGCCAAGCTCGCCGTCCTCTTCCTATGCCGACGAATCTTCTCCTTCTCCAAGAGCTTCATGTACACGAGTCTTGCTATGGTGATCATTGTGATTGCCTTCATGGTCACATTCACCTTCGGCCTGTTCTTCGACTGCGGAAGTGACATCGCCGCAAACTGGGCTTCACTTTCAGAGATTGCTCAAAAGTGTCCTTTTGGCTTCATGCCGACGATTATCTACACGATCCTGGATGCTTGCTTGGACCTTTTCGTGCTTTTACTTCCCATTCCATGGGTAAGGAGACCCGACTCAACCTTGTTAATGCATTGCTTATGCTTCGATAGGTCTTCCAACTGAAGATGCCTTTGGCCAAGAAGCTGTCCATCTGTGCTTGCTTCATGCTTGGAGCCATAGCGACTTCAGCTGCCTTCATCCGCATGGCGATCTTCATTCAAACGGGCATCCCTTCGGCTGCGTTGAACAAGGATTTCATCATGGGCGTACCAACCTACGACATCTTAGGCATCGTCAGCGCAGAAATGTTCTGGACCATGATCGAGACAACAGTTGCAGTCATCGCAGTCTGCCTTCCAGCTATACGGAAAGTGGCCTCATTCACCGCTTTCGGCAAATGGTGGCGTCTCACCAGCATCGGCCGCTATTACCACAGCAGAAGATCTGGCAACCGCAGCCTGGCCACTCCTGACATCGAGCTCGGCACGAAAGGCACAGTCACGTCTATGGATGTGCCGCTCAAGCTGGACATGGTAACCACGAAAGAAATCGAGACCCATGTCACAGTGACTACTTGTGAGAACTGTGGGAGTGAGAAGAGAAGTATCAGCTGAAGGTTTTGGTTACCACCCATCGTACAGATGACAGAAAATGATGAGACTTGGTTAAATGAAATCTTATCGATGTATAGCTAGCACGATCTTTTGAATTGCAACATCGCAAGGTTGCAAGCATATCGGTCCCTCCATTCCGTGTACCAACGATTTTCCACTGCCAACCTATTCACTCTCTTAGCGATTCCAGTCTTGGGGAGTTAAACATTGCCTTCTCACCACTTTTAGTTATCTAAACTATGTTATCGTTCTAGAATTTTACTCTTATTTTTAAAAACCCTAAGCTTTTAAGCCGCGTAGCGGGTAGGTACTACCCTTATATAGTCTACTATACTATTTCTACTATTACTCCTATTACGCTATACTAATTAATTC
>JAASFE010003254.1:69873-136661 GCA_013365205.1 Pseudocercospora cruenta
TAGCCGGTTTCTCGTTCTAAGTACTTAATAATCTCTTCTATCGAAGTACCGCTATAGACTTAAGTAGTAATTTAAAGCTTCTAAAGTAATAGATTAATACGTCGACCTATCTTACGATAGATAGCGAGTAGATAGCGAGTATTAGCGAGTATAGAAGATATAGAATAGTAGAAATGCGGTATATAGGTAGAAAGTGGCATTGTCCACTTGGTATATCTAGGCCTCCCTAGTGTGGCCCACAACTCCCGGTTCGCGTGCTCGGTCGCGCTTCTCCTGAACGCCATTCTCTCACCAAAGCTGAGCGCGGACTCCAGCACATCTTTTTCGAAGTTACGATGCCTCTCCATGCGGACCTCCGACCTTTTTCTTACCTTATTTAGGTTCTTCTTGCCTCCCGTTGTCATAGGGACGGTCTATATATACTTCTACCCATTCTTCCAGCAATGCAGCTTTCCCGAAGCTCGACACGCAGAGGCAGCATGCTATTTCGGTGACGATGCGAAGGCCGCTGTGTCGGGAGAACTTGCGCCATTTCGACTGTTGGTGTTTGGAGATCCGCAGCTTGAAGGCGATACGAGTCTGCCTGAGCATGGTCATGCAGAATTGTTTCCCAGTCTGAGGAGATTTTGGGGCCATTTTGAAAGAGATGGAGTCAGCTCACTCACAGCCAGTCTGAGCGAGGAGGGGATAAGATTCTGGTATCAGGATCTACCGAAGGCTTTTAGAACATATCATAAGAAGCTGGATCTCTGGGGCAACGATCTCTATCTGGCACATATCTATCGCACAATTCGCTGGTACACAAATCCAACACATGTTGCTGTGTTGGGAGACTTGCTTGGAAGCCAATGGATCAACGATGATGAGTTCATAGGCAGATCTGAGAGATTCTGGGATGTTGTGTTTCGAGGCGGGAGGAAGGTGCCATCGCTCATCACAGATGCGAGCTCAAGCAGGGCTGAGGTCTTGGGTGCTGATACGAAGTGGAAGGACATGGTCCTTACAGTTCCAGGAAACCATGATATTGGATACGCTGGCGACATCGATGAGCAACGTATTGCCAGATTTGAGTACATGTACAATCGAGTCAATTGGGACATTCGATTTGCGCTCAATGACGCCACGACCATCGATCCTGCTTCATTGCAGCCGAGCACACCAGAATTGCGACTGGTCATGCTAAATTCTATGAATCTGGATGGTCCAGTAGCAGCTTGGGATCCGCATCAAGAAAGTGTTGACTTCTTGAACCACAAGCTGTACCACGACCTGCCATCAGCAGACTCTGCTACTATTCTGCTTACACATATCCCACTCCATAAAGAAGCCGGCATCTGCGTTGATGGACCTTTCATAGACTACCTTCCTGAGCACCAAGGTGGTGGCATCAAGGAGCAGAATCATCTAAGCGAGGACGTTTCAGAGCGGATACTGGACGGGATGATCGGACCGGAGCGTTCACGAAAAGCTATCATCCTCAACGGACACGACCACGCTGGATGTGACGTCTACCACTCCAAGAAGCAAGCACTTGACCTCGAAGCTTTGCAGAGTGAAGACGCTTCTTCGTACGAGGACAAATGGGACGCCAAGCAATACGCCCAAGCTCAGCAACAGGTCCTGGACAGTTCTTTGACCGGTGTGCGCGAGGTGACAGTCCGCAGCATGATGGGCGATTTTGGAGGCAACGCGGGTCTGCTGAGTGCTTGGTGGGATAAGGAGACAAAAGAATGGAAATTCGACTACGACTCTTGCATGTTTGGCGTTCAGCATATCTGGTGGGCTGTCCATATTCTCGATGTCGTTGTGCTTGGATTCGGCATCGCAGGCGTCCTATTCAAGGGCATCGAAGGGCTCAGCAGTCCCCAGAGAACGACAGAAATGACGAAGAAGAAGAAGCAGTAGTGTAGCTTATACTGTAAAATTGTATAGGTTCTTGGAAATATGTAGGTTAACTCGCATCAGCAAGGCTGACATCATACTCATTATTTATGACCGCGTTGCGATAGGGTGAGTAGTGGTGTGAAGAGGAGAATAGCGATTGGGAGAATGAGGGTGTAGGGGAGAAAGATGTAAGTTAAGATAAGAACCTAAGAAGGCTTTATACCGCTGAAAAGAGCATCAAGGATAAGGCAAAGAGATGGACAGGCGATACTTGGAGCAGAAAGGATGTCAGGTAGTCAAGAAGAACCAAATGAGTGTATTTGTATTCGCAGTGTACTCGGAGACGTATTCGAAGGA
Source organism: Pseudocercospora cruenta (assembly GCA_013365205.1). Classification (NCBI taxonomy): domain Eukaryota; kingdom Fungi; phylum Ascomycota; class Dothideomycetes; order Mycosphaerellales; family Mycosphaerellaceae; genus Pseudocercospora; species Pseudocercospora cruenta. Next base: position 72,115 of record JAASFE010003254.1, read on the forward strand.
AGTCGAATTTGTGTTTCGGCCGTTAGTAGAACAACAAATAGAGCTCCGTCGTTTCGGAGGCAGGGCCTCCTAGACACGTTTAGTGTCAACCTTATGGACGTTGACTCCTCCTATTTCGTAGTCGGGGTATACTCCTTCCTTAGCATGCGGCTCAGCTGTGCGTTTTTCCGTCTGAACTTCATAGACGTTGACTCCTCCGATTTCGTAGTCCGGGTATACTCCTTCCTTAGCATACGGCTTAGCTGCACGTTTTTCCGTCTGAACTTTATAAACGTTGACTCCTCCTATTTCGTAGTCGGGGTATACTCCTTCTTTCGCGACTCGGACCCGCAGGACAGCGGCGTCTATGCAGTCGCTACTGTTAGCGAGGCTTGCTGCAATTCCATGCGATCACATTTGACCTACCACAAGCCGCGAGGGCAGCCGCGATCAACAGCAGTTTGTGAGAGTGCATCGTCTTGAGTACTGGGATGGGTGCTTGGAGGTGTGATTTCTTGGAGGTTTGGTTTCCTGGTCTTTGCGCTTTGCGCCTTGGGAAAGATGTTTTGACTTGTGTGCCATCAGGAGCAGAGCAGCTCTGTTATATGCCCTCTACTGCATCGCGGCCGGGAGCAGCATTTCGATTGACGCATCGACACAATGAACAGCTCCCCAGATCGCGTAGAATCACATCATACCAGAAATTGACCTCGCTGGCCACCTCAGGGAGTCTTGCGCCCAGCCACGAAACCACAACTCGTCTGGTCAGGCGTCGCGGCCTGGAGCAGCACTTCGATTGACGCATCGACACAATGAAGAGCTCCTGGATCGCGCAGAATCACATCATACCACACATTGACTTCGCTGGCCACCTCACGGGGACTCGCGCCCAGCTACGAAACCACAACTCGTCTGGTCAGGCATCGCGGCCTGGAGTAGCACTTCGATGACGCATCGACACAATGAACAGCTCCTGGATCGCGCAGAACTACACCATACCATACCAGACATTGACTTTGCTGGCTAGTAGACGAGAAGTAGGGCAAGATGAATTCAACTCGTTTCGTTATTAGGCAAGTCAACGCTTTAGGTGCGGTAGATGGCCAAGCTCGCCAAGGTTTATGCCCGCTGCAGCCATGTTGCGGCCGCACGCTACATGTCGTGACTGAACCCTGTATCTCCTCACTAGAGACAGAGGGTTGATCAGTGATCCTTTTGCAAGCTAGAATAGGCTCAGCAGAATGACCAGAGAGGTAGCGAGCTCATGGGGCAAAAACGAAACTTACACATGGGCCTACGGCACGAATGGCTCACGATTAGACGAGATGTAAGGCGGGATGAACGCGACTCAATGTCGATAGGCGCAACAGAATGATCAGAGAGGTAGAGAGCTCATGGGACAAAACGAAACTTACACATGGGCCTGCGGCACTAACGAACGGTTCACGGGTAGACGAGAAATGCTGCTAGAATCGAGCAGATACTCAACTTCGCGCACAACCTGCGTCTTCGCCCAACCCTCCTCTCGACCGCGGGAAATCAACGCAACATGTCTGATCTAAACAAGCACGAGAGCAATCAGAGTCTGCTATCAGACCCGGAGTCACAGACCGATTACAGCGAGAGAGACCTCGAGCGACACCAGTCCCGTGCCAAAGGGGCAAGAACTTGGTGGACATGCTTGGTAATGCTGCTGCTTTTGACCGTCTTCTTCGCGACTCGCGCCTACTATACAAACCCGTCGTGGAATCAACGTCTTGCCATGGCAGATCTTTACTGTATGTCACAACACATCATCAGTACTTTATATCATCATGCAAGCTGACAATCTGACCTCGATCAGCTCCCTTGTACCGAGACTTTGGTGATTTCCACATTGACCAAGTGCTGACCGGCGACGATCTCTGGACCAATGGGAGTAATATCTATCGCCAAGATCCATCTCCAGAGGTAGACAAAGTGTGGGACGAGCTCGGCGAGGTAAAATACATACTTGTGACGGAAGAGGAAGCCATCAAGATGGGCAAGCCGACTGAATACGCAGTACGATGGCCAGACGAGCCTGACAAGATCCTAATGCATCTCCATGCGCCGCACTTACTACACTGTCTGGACCAGATGCGCAGGAACGCATACCATAACTTTCCACACTACTAGTAAGTCACTATCTCAAGGCTTTCCTGTTTCTTACCGCTGAATCGCCCGACAGTAAGGACGGCGAAACTCTCAACGCCATCCACTGGACTCACTGGAGCCATTGTCTAGAAATCCTCCGTCAAGAGTTGAGCTGCAGGCCTTCTATGCACCTGGTTAGCATGGTCTGGCAAGAAGGTGAAGACGTCTTCTCCCCAGATTTTCATACTCAGAAGAGATGTGTGCGCTGGGACGATTTGCAGGAGATGACTTCGCGGAGAATGATACCACATAAGGTATGTTACTCATTCTATGTTTTGTCAGTCCGTGACGTCGTTGACAGGTACTGATGTTGTCTTATAGGAAATGGTGAGAGTGACAAAAAACACTCCGAAACCCAAAGACGCCGTTCAGCGTCCTACTCCTCCAGAGGGGTGGGAGGTTCACAACAGAAATCGCGAGTGGGTGGCCAAGATGCTGGAAAAGGGGTACACTTTCAAATCGGGGCATTAGAGGATATTCCGTACAATAGAGATCTGGTGTGGCCCGCGCGTTCCGTCTGAGTTGCATGCTTTCTGTTGTGAGGTGACTTCCTTATTACAAAGAATGCCTGCTGACGGTGTAGCACACCTACCTGAATGTTCGACGAGCTAGATTTTATGATCAAGAAGTATCCTAAGATATTAAGAACATTGCGATGGCTTTGAGGGCAGAAGTTGGTGCTTTCGGGTGAAGGCATAGGGATGTCACTTCTGTACATCTCCGTGACCTTGCTGAATAGTCGAAGGCATAAGTCCGCTGCTTTATCCATCAAGCACATAATCAGACTGAGAAGATTGAAATTCTCAACAATTCACGGAGAACGGAGACGGGACATGATTCAACACAGATTGAACAAATCATTATACTTCAGGAAATGAAAATGCAATGCAATGAGATCTCGGTAAATGCCACACTATTCATACAGCGCTCCCCCTACTCGTGAAAAGGCCTCCATCATAATCCTTCTGGTCCTCATTCAATGCCCTCAAGTATCACCTCATTCCACCCTTCATTCGTGATCTCGTGATCTGCCGAGTTGGTTGCGATTTGTCTAGCATCTCCTCCTCCCAAATCCGCCTCCCATCATACCACCACCTCCCATACGTCGCGGTGGTGGACATGAACTTCTACCGTATCCTCCCATCATTGGTCTCCCGTATCGTGGTGCTGGAGCGACCATTACTGTTTGTCGTCGGCGGCGTGGGAGACACATTTTGTTGGTTTGATGATTGATAGGTCGTGTCGAAAAATCCGTGGTGCTTAATTGATCTCGTTATTGTTTTGAGTGTTGTGAGTGTTTGATGTTGGTGTATCTTTGTTTTGCGGGAGTTGCCGCTTGCGTTCTATCCATCGAGAGGTCTTTATATCTTGATCCAACACTTCTACGACAACTGAAGCCATGTCATAGCCAATGTCCAATGTCTTGATCGTACTCGTGGCAGTGCTTGGACATATGTCATACCAGGTCTTGTGCCCGTAGTGCTTGTCGAGCAATCCTTGTTTATGATTCGTCGAAAGTTGTATTCATCTGCAGGGTCGCCAAGAATTTCTTGGAGCATCTGCCAACATTCTGGGCCGATACCAGCGAGATGGTCGTGGCGCATGTCAACTCCGCGGCCAGGCAGACTGGTCAAAGCTAGATCATAGCGTTTCGAGGATTGATCACACGTCACTAAAGCACATGAGTCTGCGTCCTGAGATGCCATTGCTCTTAACTTTCCAAGACACCACCCTTGGCTTTGGTTTGGCAGCGCCACACCCAAGACATAGCACGCGACACTCACGCAACTTGGCTCTGCAGCCTTCTGGACCAGCAGACGGTGCACGTTCGAACGTCAACATGTGGCAGTGAGATCATTGTCGCGGGTGACACCGGATTGACTCGTCTCGATGGTACGCATTCGCGAGCGCGGAGTCAATGCCCGGCGAGAGAGCAATTCAGCAAGTCCAGATTGATATTTCAGATGGCCTGTGACTGAGAAATGCTGCGTACGATGTTGGTCAGAGACGCTGCACATGCCTCCTCCAAGGCTTTGTTCGACAACCGAACCATGGCTGTCGACTGTAACAAAGCAACACCAGTCCGCTTCCGGTGAAATTTCTTTGTCCAAACACTTGCGTTCGAGGACGACGGCCTCGACATGCAAGTTCGCCGTGCCGATCGCGTTGGAAGCATTGCAGATATTAGCAGTGCTCCAGGAAGTTCTAGACATTCACCAATCTTGAGTAGCCATGGCAACCGCCGCCGATGCAGAGGAGACATTCGTCACATTCGGCCTCCAAGTAGAGTGGGAAGATGATAGAGGTGCGTGTATATCGCTCGTCACAAGCGCAGTAGGGTTCCTGACAGCACTGTTGCAGAGGAAGTCCAAGGGGATTTACATGATGAATCGGCCACACTTGATGAGCAAGATCTCCGGGATCTGGCAGAACGATGTTATCAGTGCAACGATATTTTCGACCGTATCGTGGCGCTCAAGGACTCGGTTTTTGATCGGCGCGCAACTCGCCATGCAATGAGAGCAGATGAGAAAGCCATGCTGGACAACGACGAACTCCGTCTTAGAAATCTCCAACGGGAAGAGGTTGCTGAGCTTCGAAAGCTGCATGATTCCGTCATATCGTTAACATCGACCCTACCCAGATTTGTCGCGGCTGTTCAATACCGGTTACAGAATGCTCGGGATGTTATTGGATCCTTCGACGAGGTTGTTGATAGCCCGGCCAGACATACCTCAGACGTACGTCAAGAGCCGCCTGAAGGACAATCTGCAGGAAAGAAGATAAGAGGTCGATATCCTGAAGATATCTACGAATCAGCCTTGGAAGAATACAGAGCATTGCAGGCCCGCTCTTCTGCGGGCGTCCAGAGCTTTTTCCCACTAGATCTTCCAGGTGATTGGCTCCCGGTCTTTGACATCAACACTGGCGGTATGGGCAAGGTGAAAATATTTGCTCGCTTTGACAGTGATCATAACCTGGTTGAAAGGATAGTTCAAAAAGATACTTATCCTCGCAATGAGGAGTCTTTTGAATTCTGCACGCAATGGTACGGTCCGCCAGAAGATCGTGTACCTCTTGAGTTCTGGACCCACAGGCTGGTCTTTTCAAAAAGCGACAAAATCATTGATCTGGCTGCCCCGAACCCGATGGCTGACAAATTCCAATTCTATTATCGACTGTATCTTGCGTATGCTGCGCATGGCGATCTATGCGACACCATGGTGAGATACTGGCACCGGGAAAACGATGGGCCGGATTATTGTCGTCCTCCGAAGGGATTTATCCTATATGTGTTCAAGTCGCTGGTTGAAGCCGCCATGGCACTTCGCGAGGGCGATGGTGTCAGAGAGGTGGTACATCGCGACTTGAAGCCGGACAACATCTTGCTGGATCTGCCAGACGACGATTCATTTCCTAATTATCCAGTACCGTAGGTTGATTTAGCAGTGAGGAGGTTGATCTACTAACGAACCAAATCGTAGGAAGATGACAGACTTTGGTCTCGCTATCTTGACCAGAGAAGACGATCGATGGAATCCTTCCGCCTTCCACAATGCCGGCACTCCAGGATACTTGCCCCCGGAGATGTTGTCGTTCATAGACAGTGAAACAGAAGAGCCGTGTGATGATTGGAAGGTACTGTCACCGTGCAACGTGAGTAGATTCAAGCCACTCAATTTTTTGCAAAGCTGAGCATCTCACAGGTTTGGGGCATCGGTGCCGTGCTGTACGCCTTGATGCAGTGTGTCGGATTGCCCGGCGCGGAACAGCCGTCGTACCTACCAGGCGGGACCTCTGAGTATACAGTCGATGACGAATACGCGCTCTGGGAATATGGCGCTGATATCGTCGGCCTGGTGAACCGATGTATGAAGTACGACCCCAAGGACCGTCCGTCGTTGGATGACCTCAAAGCATCAGTCGCCGAGCTCATCGCCAAAGACCCTGAAGCTGCTCAAGCCAATGGAGGGATGCAGGATCCAGCCGATGTGGTACTGATGAAGGAGGACGAATATCGTATGGGGATGACGTTGGCGCAAATATTTTCACCAGAAGAGGTGCGAGAGAAAGCAGCACAGGTGGATGAAGCGATAGCACAAGTAGCAGCTGCAGCTGGTCCAGCGGATGGAGGCGCATCCCCATCCCATACACCGCCAGGAAGCCCTCCCAGATGATATAGCGATCATAGTCGAAGCTCTTCATACTCATCATCTTGAGGAAACCCAAGATGGAATCTCCCACATTTGGCCCATTCCAGACTTGCTCCGTCTCCAGTCTCAAAGTCCACCACTCGACCCCCGTTCTTCTTGTCTTCGCCCAAGAACATGCACTGTAGTCTTTCGCCGCTAATCGCTTTCTGCCATTCCGGCACTGCATAGCCAAATATCGTGCCAGACACATCCCAATACGTCTGCTGTTGTGTGTTGATGTATTTGAATGGCCCCTTGAGCCTAAAGGGCATTGGTGTATTTTTGCCTCTTTCAAACACCTCTTTCAGCTTCTTACTGGTCGTGCTCGGTGGAGCCTTGACTCGCTGGGTCGGTTGGAAAATCGTGACCATGACGAACGGTAGCTGCGCGTCTTTGTCCGCCTTCACCACATCGCCGTCCTTGTCTATGCTGTATGCCACGCCATCAATCTGTATCAAATCGCTTTCTTCGTCTTCAAACACTCCGATCCCGTGATTGCCGTGGTTCGTGAGGAAGGCTACAGGTGGACCTCCATCTTTGAGTCCGGCATTGTACGCGGACTGTAAGGAGAATTGGAAGATGTCGTTCGGTATCCACTTGACTGCCATGATGAATCGAGGGTCAATGGATCAATGAGCCAAGCCTTGTATCCGCGATCCTGCAGACACGTATGGCTGGGATGGCAGAATTGGTCCTGTATGCTTTAAAGGCGGTGTAGCAAGGGAACACTCAGGGTTGGCAGTGTACAAGAAGAGGTGTTGCTCAAGAATTTGGAATGAAGGATGCTTGAAAGACGATCATTCACATCTACGCCCAACCCGCACTTACCTCCGCAAGAATATTGATACGTGCATTGCAGATGCTGTGTGTTGTCCGATTGGGAGTCTGGCGGAGGAAGAGGAGCCGGTGGAAGCTTTTCCGACATCGCATCATTGAAGTTCACGCTTTGGCCCTGTCTTCAACCTCATCCTTCTTGCACCACACATGAGAGAAACATATCAAGGCATGAAGCTCCCGTCTATCCATCAGTGAGACTGTCAGACTGCTATGCTGAAGCACATGTCATAGTTCAGGTCCGCTCGTCATGTCAATGCCGGCCAGGTCAAAGATAGGGCGGAAGCAGTGCCGAAATCGGTAAGATGTGATGGAGATAGATCCTCTGACTACTATGTTGTGTTCCTTCGACATTTCTTGATCCTCTTGATAGTGTAGCGAACCAGGTAAAGAAGAAAGTGGTGGCAGAATCAACTTCCGAACGCGAAATCCTCACCAAGCAAAAGAGAAACACATTACTACCCAAGCACATCAATTCACACTTATCATGGCAGAGACATCAACGAACCCAAAGATACTCCTCTTCGGTTCCGGCGCCATAGGAACAATCTACGTCTACCTCCTCCTCAAAGCCGGCTGCGACGTAACAGCAGTCTGCCGAAGCAACTACACAGCCGCAAAATCCGACGGTTTCCACATCGACAGCGAAGTCTTTGGCAAAGGTATTCACATAAAACCCAAAGTCGTCCGCACAGTCTCCGAAGCATCTAAATCCGGACCCTACGACTACCTAATCGTCTCCTGTAAAGCCATCCCCTCAGCAAAAACAAGTGCCACAATCGCACCCGCAGTCACTCCTGGTCACACAACCATAGTATTAATCCAAAACGGAATCGATATCGAACCCGAATACACCTCCGTCTTCCCGTCAAACACTCTATTGACCTGCATAGCTTATTTACCTACAACACAAACCTCACCAGGACACATCTCAATGGGAAACAACGAACGTCTAGAAATCGGCACCTACCCAGAATCCTCAACCTATCCAGCGGCCGCAGAAAAGCTAATCTCCCTCCTAAAATCCTCCGGCTCAAACGCCATATACCATGAAAAGATTCAAGAACGTCGCTGGTATAAACTCCTCCTCAACGCCCCCTGGAATCCAATCTGCGCACTCACACTTTCAAGAGACGTAGCTTTCATCTCCTCGTCCTCTGTTTCAGAACCAATAATCCGTGGCGTGTTGGATGAAGTCATAACCTTATCCCAAGCTCTCGGATACAAATCTATTACACCTGAAGCAGCAGAGTCCGGGTTTAAAGTTATCAAGGATCGAGTAGGGAAACCTGTGGGGATTGAGCCGAGTATGTTAGTTGATGTTTTGAATGGGAGGGAGATGGAACATGAAGTGATTTTAGGGAATCCTGTGAGGAAAGCGAGAGAACTAGGCGTGCAAGTTCCGAGATTAGAGATGTTGTATGGTTTGACGAAAGCGTTGGATTTGAGTACGCAGAAGAGGAAAACTGGCCAAAGTTTGGATGGGGAGGATTTGGGGGATATGTATAAAGATTTTGAGGAGGAGGGCAGTATATAGGCGGATAGAATAGATAAATTGGTCTTGGGTTGATTGTGGTTGGTTGTCATTATTATTCATTACCTCGTTCTATATCCCACACAGCAGCCAGTGATGCCGGAAACCCTTCCTCCCATGAATGCCAGCCGAGTTTCAGGAATGCTTCGCGCTAAATATGCTTCAGAGCACACACGAACAAGAGAATGCAAGAAAAAGCAGGTCCGGATTGCTTCGTCTCGGAAAGAGCGCTTCCATACCGAGATCTTGGTCCTGCTGAGTTTGAATGAGGAGAGTCGTGTTCAGTCGATGTAATGGGTATTTGTTTCCTCCATTTCGGCGTCTGTCTTGATGTGGCTTCGGGTTGGGTCGGAGGAGTCCGACATCACTGGCGCTATGTTGTTGTGGTTGTCTAGTCAACCTTGATGGCGCCGTATATCCTTCGCACAAAGGCGTACGCCGTCAGAAAGCCGATGGTGCCGGTTAGGAGCCCGTAGACCAGGCATGCCAGGAAGCTGTATGAGAAGAACAGCATCGTGCTGACAAATCCCGTTATGTGGAGGTGGTTTGCATAGTAATACACGCAATAGAGGAAGATCCAAATCGAGGAGGATCCGCCAACGAAGAAAGATTGCCACCACCAGTGGTAGTTCTGGGGGAGATGTCAGTAAAGTGCTGGAGCATCGATGATTTGTTGCTTACCTCAGAACATAGCTGCACGTAGACAGCAATAATGGTGGTCTCCATAACGGCAAGTATTAAAATGGTCGAGACGACTGCGAGGAATCCGAAGACGTAGTAGTACCCGCTCTTGTCCTGCCACAAGCTTCGGAAGACAAAGAGGAGCTCGATGAAGATCACGGCGAAGGGTATGAGACCGGCGACCAGGATGGCCTGCATCGACCTCGAGTACCACGCTTGTTGCGGTATCTGGCGCGGAACTGTCGTTGCACGAATTGGGTGGGTATAGCTTCCGGCCTTGACGAAGCCATACCAGCTGCCAACGTACACCAGAGGAAGCTGGATGAGCAGCCAAAGTGCTACTAACCCGAAGAGAGTGCCGAGTGGGATAGCGGTTGATGAAGCCTGAGCCCAAACAAAGAGGTTGAGAATGAAGATCGTGAGGAAGAGGAGTCCGGGGAAGAGAGTTGCAGTGACGACTGCGTTGTGCTTCCAGTTGCTGCCGCCAAATGTTTTGTAGACGCGCGCCGAAAAGTATCCGGAGAATGAGCCTGCGATAATGAAAAGCGCAAATCCGACAGAGATGAAGCCGCCACGGAATGAAGGATTCAAAATGCCGAAACATGAGAGGGCGACCAGACCGACTGACATGACCACCAGCTGCATGCCAGACCCAACCAATGGGGCAAGAAGATGGCCGTGTGCAGGTTGTCGGAAAACATCGGCGTGGACCAGTTTCCAGCCTGTGATGTCTTCTGGCACATCATCTTCATCTGAATCACCAGAGTCATGGTTTGAGCTGCCATCCATTTTGTCGAGCAAGCCGCTTCCATGCTCAGCGCTAGCTTTGCGTGGAGACCTACTTCCCTTGCGTTTCATGAGCCTGATCTTGCCTTCTTCCATGCCCAGCTCTCGGTAGCCTTTGATGTCTCCGCGAATGGTCCTTGTCATGATGTAGGCCACTACAGAGCTGAGAATACCAGCAATAACCAGTGAGTTGACGATAGCAAGCCAGTGGATGTTCGTGCTCTCCTCTTGATTGACGAAGTAAAGATCCCATCGATTCGCCCATTCGAGCTTGTCCTCTTCGCGGAAGTAGACCGAGTACGTGTATGGGATAGTTAACGTTGCATCGTCTGGAGCATCGTCGATCGATTCATAGTCGAGCGCTGCAGCTAAGCTCTCAGTCGAAGTCACATTCGTAGCATTGTTGCCAAAGGTTAGCTCGAGGCCGCTTCGCACATGGTGAAGGTTTGGCGGAAGACCAGATGCGTCGCGGTTCTCCGCCTCGATGGACTTGGCATAGACCTCAAAACCAACAATGACTTTCTTGCCCTGTTGTCCATCCTTTCCAGGTGCATTGTGGTAGCGAATCACCAAGGTAACGTGATTGTTCAGGAAGTAGCGCGGTTGACCAGTCGTAAGCGAGATCTCTTCGTAGCCCATCTTGAAGCCTGACGCGTAGTATTTCCTGCTCTTGTCTACCGTCACGAAACTCGTCGCGCCAGGCAAATTATCCACGATCCATTCGGCGACGTAACCTCCCTTGACGACTTCAATGGCCTTCTTGAGGCCTGCCTTATCCACTTTGTGACTGCAGAGGTATCGTGCTTCCTCATCTTTGCCCATCTCGAGCTCGTAGTCTGAGACCATGATGCGATCACCTCGCAACACTTCGCCAAGGTTCAAAGCGACATTGGAGCCAGAAATGAGACCTCCCGTTCGCCTGCGTCCAGAAGGCGGGCATACGAATGGCAGTTCGGAGTAAGCATATTGAAATTGGGTGTTATCGCTGTAGATTTTGTTCACGAAGAGTGGGATCGCCTCGCCTTCTGCGTATGATTTGACTGAGTAGCCTGTACATAGTCAGAAATTGTTGCTCGCCGCATCAATCGCTCTTCTGTTCGTACCAGGTATGTAGAAAGCGTGGGCGGCTTGCAGACAGAAGAACAGTATTGCCCATAAGCTCGCCGCTCGCGAAGAGATGCGGTAATCGGCAGCCATTGCGTGTGAAATGTACTTCCTCTGCTCGATTCTGCCGTCTTGTCGCTCTCCTGACTTCGCAACGAAGCGAAACCAGAGACTCTCGACAGAATCGCTCCTTCCCCTCACCTCGCCGTCGCGCACCTCAGATGCGTCTATCGCTCAACGCGTGATATGGCAACAGGTCGTGTTACACCAAATCGGGAAGCGGACTGTCGGTGGTTGGTCGAGAATGCGGATTGCTGCAGCAGGGGACAGCTCCCATTCGTATTAATCAATTTCCCTCTGGCTGAAGCGAGTGGAATTGGTTGTGACAACCGATCTATCGAGTACTGTATGGACAGCACTGTGCGTGTGAGAGAGGTACTCCTCCGTTCTGCTTCTCTCACAGGCGAAAGGAGGAGACGAGAACCTAAGGTTGTGCTCAGCGCAGTATCGCTCTGTTCGCTGTGTAAGCTTAGCTTTGGTGGAGACGAGCGCGCGTGCACGTGCACATGCAATGCGGACCCTGGAACCCTGTTCAGGCCCAGTGATGTCCCGTCGTTGGTGGAAGCGACTCGCGGCGCGAACGGTTGAGGCTTGGCGTGATGCCCCTCGCTTCGACTGTGCTTTCTGCTCTCCGTCCACGTGCACGTGCAGGAGAACTAATTATCTCCACCTCGACCAATTGCAAAGATGCAGTATCGTCGAAGAATCTCGTCAAATTGTGTCGACTACGACCAAGGCCGCGACAAGACAGCTGTCAACGTCTGTTTCGTTTGAATGGCACCGTGAAGTGAGACTCATTACGCGTCCTGTCACCGATCCCCACGCCCACGCCCACGCCCACGCCCACGCCCACATCGGCGCTCCAGCAGAATAGAGAAGCATTGGAAACACCGGAAGCTTGGACCTCATTTGTGCTCAATACGCCGAAAATACTTTTTAAACAGACCCTGATCCCGGATGCGAGCCATTGAATTGTGCTTCCAGACTTTCCGTCCACGGAGAATTGTCCTGTCAACACGAGGGCGTGAGTGCTCGATCAGGCCGCGAAACACATTGCGACCATCACGTGGAGGTCGACTTCACGTCGCCAATCTATCTATCTTGCAGCATCTATGATGGGCGATGCCGACTTTGTAATATGAGTTTAGGAAAAGAATTCGATTGAGTTAAGGTAAAGACGATTCAATGCAAAGGACTCCCTAAACGCCGTGCGCCAACGGACTTCTCTGCTCTATCCTATTCGAGTACTCGACACCTCGAGCGACTGTTCACACAGTCTTGCATTTGCGACGCCATAGACAGGAAGGCCATAATCTCTTGTCCTGGACTACCGATATCGCCACTTCTGAGTCCGTTCGTCCCAGTAGGTGACGTCCCAAACGTTCTTGGTTGCAAGATTCCACGTCTTGCTTGTCGCAGGCGATGAAGCTACTGGAGAGGGAGATGGTGACTTCGGCGGTGTCGGATCCATCAGAAAGCTGTCCACCATCGGCCGAGGAGGTGTGCTATGGTGCTCGATGCTAGACTCGTTGAAAGACGATCCAGCGTCAGAGACCGAGGCCATGTACTCGTCAACATCGCAGACTATGCCGTACACTGAATGCACAGGAACAGCTCTGCGGACGACTACTTCTCCTCGACTGACATTTTGCGTCGGTGGTGGACACATCTCGGCTGGCAGCGGCAGATTTGGCTGGTAGCCTTCGTCCTTCGGTGGCGCCTTGGGTGGAGCCAACGATTCTGCACGCTTGTGCTTGGCCACTTCCGCTGTCTTCAAGATATGCTGCTCAACGTCGTCTTCCGGAGTCACCGCCGCCCAGAACGCTCGGCGAGACTGCTTGTCCGCAGAAGTCCAGTGATGTCGCTGGCAAGATGAGTGGCAGATGCGAAAACCTTCCTTGGCATTTCCCGCTTCGTCAGATGTGAGTTGGCCGCCAGCCTTCGGATGCAGTACTCGTACAGAGGTGTATGTCGGGTACTGGGTAGGCAAGATCAGATCCTCCTTCATTGGTCGCAATCCCATTGCTTCGAAGTCTTCGATGTTCCACCAAGCCACACGACAAAGCGAAGCCGGCTCCCATTCCTTTGGAATGGTGGGAAATAGCGCCAGGCCGTGACCGTGCTTCATCTTTGTGGATGCTTGTTGTGGTATTAGTTCGAGGCGTACGGGAGACTCTGATGCGTTGGACTGCGGAAAGTGAGACATCAACAAGCCTCGAATCTCTTATTCTGTCGTTGGTAGGTCAACTTTCTCTTGCTATGCTTTCCGGAAGCGAGTGCAAGGTGCTGACTGTAGGTACGATTCGAATATGGAACTACCTGGAAATCCCGATCGCGTCTCTGGAGCCTGAATTTAAAGTCATGTCCGCGACGACCGCGACAGCGACCAATCCAAGTGACAAGCGTTTGTCTTCCAGTGAATGGGATTGTGTACAGCTTCACAATGCTTTCACCGGGGGCGCCAAGCCATCCACATCGACTGTCAATGCATTGCGAGAACTCGAACCCACATGCGCACGATTCCGAGCAGATAGCTCTTACATTGCATGTACCATGAGCACAGCGGTATCTCTGAGCTGGATCGACGAGCTGTTTGGATGAGGTCGCTTTGTCCTCAAACAAAGCTACTCAGTCTCAATGGCGTAGTGGATCGTCTGCTGAACCTCTCAAGCATTCAGTATTCCTCAAGTCATTGCACGATCAAGGACAGAATCATGTCGACTATCCTGATCAATTGGTAGTGCCGGCAGCGGCTTGTTCAAATCGACCACTCTCTGCTTTGGACGCTTCGGAGTCGGAAACAGATCCTCCAGATCTGGCGCTGAATCACCAGCAGAGTGCTCGCGAGCATAAGCTTGATACCCATACCACAACCTCTGCTTCTCCAACATCTCGACTCTCGAATCATACCGTTCTTCCATCTCCTTGATCGCCTCCTCATCACCTTCGTCGATTCTATTCACAAACCTCTGAAATCGAAGCGCTCTGGACTTGGCTTTTCGAAGGAAGTCTGCTAGAACGCCATCGACTTTTTCTCTCGCAGTCAGCCTGGAGGGATACTCAAACAACTCTCCAGCCAAGTCGTCGAGCTGCTCCACAGGCGTGGTCGGGCGAGACGCCGAATCATGCTCGCCACAGCAGCTCGCCAAATGTATCGGCAATTGTAGCACAATTCCTTCCTCGAAAACTTGAATATGTTGTTTGACAAGATATCCGTCTCCGATCTGTCTTCTTCGCTGATAATGTTCCGGATAGACAGGATTCATGCCGCGAGGACGTAGCACCAAGATCTCTATCGTCTGCTCGGCATCTTGTCGTTCGTAGTAAACCGTATCTCCGTGTCGAAGTTGGAGGGAGAGGAGGTTGCGAGTGTAGTCCGAGACATCCTCGGCGTCGATTAATGCTGATGAAGAGGTTCCAAGACCGTAGGCTGTTTCGGAGCGTTTGGCTTGGACGTGAGGGGATGGGTTGGCTTTAGGGATGTGTGCGCCGAAACGATCGGGACCTTTTGGTATTGGGAAGGCTTCGTTGAGGATCCCTGCAGCTAAGTATTCCTGGGCAAGTGGTGGCGCTGCCTCTGCTGGCGACTCGAAGTCTGGCTCGTCTTGGGTCGGGCGTTCTTGGTGTGGTTTCAGAGGATGATCATGCTCGGTCGAAGATTTGTGGAGGGTCATCTTTGCCGGTCGCGGCGACATTCTTGCTGACACGGCTCTTGTTTATGGGGTGAACCCTGTTGTCGACACGGATTGATGATCGATGTTGTGATGCTGAGGTTAGATCGAAATTTATTATGTTATTCTCGAGTCAAGATCAGTGCAAATGTAGGAGAGGAGAGGAGATAAAGGTCCAGCTGACGGGAAGTATGGCTTCACTGGTCAACATTAACCAGCCTTGTAGCCAGAAGTATACAAAGCCTTGTCACTAGAAAAATCCCATTGATTCACTTTTCAAAATACGCCGGACTGACTCCCGGATTGGCTTTAACGCCCACCAGCCGTGAGCGTCTGGTGTCATCTGAGATGTTGATGCTGCTGAAGAGGCTGTGTACATTCGAGCTTCCATCTCATGGAAATCATATCCAAGTCATGTTGCCTTTCCACCATCCGCCGCCCACGGGAAGCTTGATCCACTCCGGTTCTTCGTAGTCCAGCATTTCATCCTGCGGCTTTGCCTTAGAGACAGCTTGCTCCCAGTCTGCTGGGATCGCGGACAGCTGGGAACGGTCTGGCTCAGATGCCGAGTCCTCTGTCTGTTGGGGAATGGCCACACTTTGGCTGACCTGCTCGAGCTCTGGCTTCTTGGGCAAAACAGTGAGCGCGTCTTTGGTCGCTATCGGTAAGGCGTCGTTGGTCGTCAGATTGGCAGTGGACTCGAGACCGAGGATTGATCCAATTTCGTAGTCGTTGAGTTCCATGGCAAAGTCGTTGAGCTCCCCGGTAATATTCTCCGAAGCAGACCAGGTTACGGGTACCTCGACTGAGTATCTGTCTGGAGCCATATCCGCACGAAGTGCTTTCGCGAAGTCTGGCATGGTTCTAACAGGTTCTTTTGGGACCTCAATTAAGGACTCCCCAGAGCGGTCTTTTTCTGCTGAGTGTTTCTTGCGGTAGGTGAGTGACTCCATGCTGAAGGCCGGGGAGCTAGGGGCTTCATGTGTTCTTCTCGATGCAACTTTTGTGGTCTGAGACCGGTCAGAAAATTTCATGGCGACAGTCGAGGAATATCAAAGAGTTCCTTATGTATGTCTCAGATGCTGGTGAATGTATTCACCGCGAAGTGCTGTACACTTGCATTGCGCCAAGTATTCACTTTGGATATCAGGCATGACTTGGATCGTGCTGGACGAGTTGCATGGTTCTCGAGCCCACCAGACTGTCGTTGTCATTGTTGCGAGCTGCTTCGATCGTTGCTTTGTTCTTCCTCTTTGTGTCCTGGAAAGTCCAAAGACGATTGTTGCCGCCAACAAAGATTCTCTGTTCATGGTTGCAACGTCTTTGTCCTTGGGTGGCATTGTACGTCAGTGATGCGCCGCATGAATATAATGCTTTGTCGAGCGGCAGCGAGCGATCAATACTTCCAGCACTTTTCTGCGCACACATACTCGCTTCAGGTAAGCGATCACAAGCAACACATCATCCTACTCACAACTCTACAGTCCAATTATTGCGCACATTGTGCTATATCCAGGTACGCTTAAGCAAGATTGTCGGAAAGATGCCTTCCGGTTGGACAAAATTCAAGCAGTGGTTTACTAACCCTGATGCCACAGAGATCAGAAGTCGACCAAATCCATACGCAGACCCTACAGCACAAGACTCGAAACGCAAGTCGAAGTACGTTGCCGTATGGGACGAGCAGCCAAAGCTGAAGTCGAAGCCGAAGCGGAGACGTACCAGTCCGCACAACTCAAGACCGCCAGTCTCTTACGTAGCGCGCGCGCCTGCTCCAAGGCCAACGACCAGTGGTGCAGATGGTAGGATGCCGTCCAGATCTGGATACACGACCAGACCCGTAGCTCCGCCTCAAATGCCACAGCAACCACCTCAACAGCCGTACGCTCGGCCATCGACGAGTAGCAATGCTTACTCAAGAACAGGCAGGCGTCCCTGGGATGAGCCTCGATACCGCGATCGCGACGCAGCGGACCTACGAGCGGCTAGCAGAACGGCTTTGCTTGTGTCGAATCAGGAAAGCTGGTTCGATGACAGCTCTTCCATCGTTTCAGGCTACACAACATATCGACAGTATTCGTATCGCCAGCCCACTAGGCAAGAGGAGAGATGGCCGCCACGGGATTCCTCTCGAAACTGGCGTCGCTACTAGACGAAAGCATGGCTCCAGTGTACGAGGCATGATTCCTTGATTGACTTTCTGTTGACATAAATAGCACTTCTGTAAGCGTATTCATGTTCGCCCTACGATTTAATTCATTCCATGTATTCCCAGATCCAGGCTGATTTGCTGGTAAAGGACCTTCCTCATCCGAACCAGTCAACTGCGAAAGACGTGCTTCAGCTGCAGCCACCTTGAGTGGAGCAAGAGTATTTCCTCAAAGCCTGTGACGCAAAATTTCGCCGAGTAGTGGCCCAGGGAAGAGCCATGCCATGTTCCAACGCTGGGGGCTTGAGCGCTGGACTACCAGATTGAGGTTTGCCGCAGCCGGAATATGTGGCGGCGGCAGGTCTCTGTTCGGAAGGAGGCTAGGACTTTGAGCTACGTTGATGACAAACGCAGATATGTGCAGATCTCGTAAGGCTCGGGAATGTGCTTGACAGTATGATGCAGCCCGGACAGCTCTGTTGATTTACATGTGGCAGTGGAAGCGAAATGTAGAGATGCAAGAGGTTGGTGACGCCTGGGAGTCAGCTACAAGGGTCTCGATGTCTGCCCAATCGGATTGCGCCGAAGGCTTGGCATCAGAGGCCTCCCTCGCGATCACCCTTCAGCTTCAAGAGTGTATTGTAGATGTCATCAGACCGTGTGCACGGTCAAGACTTTCTCTGCTGCTTAGAACGCGCACATAGATCTGTGGAAGATCATGTCTATCTTGTCTCATGCGTGCATTCGGGATGCAAAGGCATGGACAACGAATCGTGTGCATCTGAGGTCAACGACAGGATCTCTATCTTAATGCATTTGATGCAGGCATAGATTTTTGCTGCTTCAGGACGTATGACTCCATCGGCCCTTCTCAACGAGTACTGCGTCTGCCCATCGATAGAGCCGCAAGGATCTGGATCAGAACCTACCGCCAGCCGATCTATGTGGTTCGGATGAGTTCCTGCCGGCTTGAAGAACTTTCATTACAGGCGTCGCCGGTTGTACACTCGAGGTGGCTTTGCGCTTCAACTGAAATCATGTCTACTGGCCCAGCGTGGTCCCTCGGTGATGTTGGACAAAACGGCATCCAATTCCTCGAGGAACGTCGTCCTCATACATCTGCTATCCAGACTTACAAGATGAACACAGCTTCTTGTGGCTGTCGGCTCATCTCACCCAGGACGGGTAGCCAAAGCCAGCAGCAGACTCCGCCTCTGAGCTAGACCAAAACAATCTGGGCGGGCAACAAGACAGAACTGCCGCGCAATCACATTCATGCATCACTAGTTCAACGATCTTCAGCAATGGAGCCACTCAGGAGAGGCAGCCGAGACAATATTGTTGGCATCTCCTCGTCTCTCTTCACTTCGAGGGCATGCATGGTATTCGGTATCAAGAGCTGTGAAACCTGGGGTGAGCTTACGAATCGCCTTGGAACATCTGCAAGGAATGACACCAGCCGACACGAGATGCACTCAGCGTCTCTGAGAACATTGTCCGGCAAGCCAATTGATCTTACCGTATAGTCTTTGCCGCCATTAGATTATTCCTTCGCGTTGCACGGAAAGACCGGAGCCATTCCTTCTCGTGTCCATGGCAAGCTGCTAGGCTGCAACATTTCAAACCAGCTCACCTCATTGCACGTGTATCAGAAGACACATGCACGCGGACAGACTATCAAGCGCTTTAATGGGCCTGTGACGGACAACATGGAGCACACACAAGGCAAGTGTGCCAGCAAATCAGATATGATTCATGCATTGTAGTCTAGCTACCGTGTTGGTTGGTTGATACAGCAATCACGGATCATCAAGCTCAAGGAACATACCGACATCGTACATCTTCACACTCCGGAGATTAGAGCGAACAATGCCCGGCTAGCCATGCGGACCTGCAGCTCTGGCCGTCTCGGCAATCAGGATCAAGCCGCGTTGCATATTCCCCTTCTCCTGCTAGCCTTGATACTCGACCGCATTTCTCCCGGCTGCTTAGGAAAGCTTGGAAAGATGCCATTCAGGGGGCGTGTGACTGCTGTGGAGACTTGAACCACGACCGAACCGTAAAACAGCTCTTTACGCTTTGTAGCGATTTGCAGAATGCGGCTCGAGGTCGACGCTGCTTCAAGAAGGAGCCCTGCAATAGATAAGTGCTCTCCGCTGTCTCCGCCTCTGGTCGCTTGCAAATTCATTGCCAAACGAGTCGTCGTTGGATACCACATCCTGTGATGGTCTCGCACTTTCTGAAGAAGCCATGTGCAGTGGCGTTCTCGTCGAATTCCGCGCGAGAGTCGTCCATCTGCAGCCAAAGACGGCCTACGCCCCCAGTGTTCTGAGTCTCAGGAAGTGGTTGGCTCATCAGGATGTCTTATCCGAGGAAGGATGTGTAGACATGCTGCTGAATATTTCTCAAGACGCGCTCTGACGCGTTCATTGCGTTGATCCTAGACTTTTGCATTGCAGCAGTTGGCAATCTCCCACTCAAGAGACTTGTCATCGTCTAGATCTCCCACTTTCAGAGTGAGAGTCTGCCGAATTCCATGTCGGATTGGAAGTGACACCCGCGAAACCAGAACTCTCCTGCCAGTGAGCCATTGCTTCGTCGTTCCATGGCATGAGCGACAGATCAGGCAGCGGCATGGTGTCTAGCGAAGGATACCATATTCCGGAGTATGAGTCTATCGATGTTGTCGGAGGGAGGACAATCCCAGGCACTTCCGGCTGTGTCGATCCACAATTTATACTACCTGATGGTGGTAGCGCTGTCATCGTTGCCAAATCCAGGTCAAGCTCAGCGTCTCTGTGATCACTCAGCTCCGAGGCATCTGGTGAGCCATAGGAACCATATTCTGAGACCGAGTACGACGAAGAATTGTTGCGGCTTCCAGGTGGAGGACTGAGGTGTGTCCCATGCTGTGCAAGAATGATCTCTGCTTCCGCCAATGACTGCTGAAGCTGCTTCACTTTGTTCTCAAGGTCTTTTATTCGACTGCCTCTCAATCAGTATAGACACTTGCAACTACAACGAGATGGCTCACCTTCTCGCAGGGACTCGTTTGAACGATGAGTCTGTCTTGCATTCTGATCCAGTCGCTGCGCATCGAGAACAGGAATTTGGGAATCGATGCTTCAGGTCGCATCGTAGCTGGAAGCATGTCAGACAATGCCTAGTGCAAAGCACGACGTTACATCGATGACATACCTTAACTTGACGACAACTGGTACAAGAGACAGCTTTGGACTTCTTGCAATGCATCGATTTCTTGCCTGAGGTCGCGTCCATCGTGAGGGCTCGTTCTTGTCTTCGGATAGGGTTGTCTTGCATATCGGGATGCGACCAGCGCTGCCTATCTGTGGAGGTCATATACTCGGTCGATATACACCACACTCACTACCACAACATCCAGCTGAAACCTGACGCCGCGGTCTGACTTAACTTCCAGAGGCTGAGTAAATGGATCATCCGGTCGAATTGTCCGGGGACAAAGATGTAGCCTCAAACACTTCCGTTTACGACATAGCTCTGATCCAAAACTTGGCATTTTTAAGCCTCCCAGCAGTGCATAGTCAGCAATTAGACTTTCGAAGAGGAGCCGGACAATGCATTTAGACAACATGCGGTAGCTGCCGCCAAAATCTTTTAGTGATCCTCCCATCGGATTTCCCAAGACTGCGACGCTACCGCACTGCCTTATGGCCGCGCTATTGCAGAATACGGTACCGTCCGCTGAACATTGACGCCTGGAGAATGTGAAATAGGGCAGGCTTAGGGTCCTCTGCCAAAAATTGCTCACACTTCATCTCGAACGTCGGCTCGACCAGGGTGAGTGGACAACGCCCACTGTACGACACCACGATTGTATTCTAGCACTCGCAACACGATTGGTAGATATGAATATAGCCGAGACCATCACAGCGCCTGCGATCATCATATGTTGGTACATCTGGACACGGACGCGGCATTTCCATATGAGGAAGCTCACTGACACGCCGCTGTTGTTCTTGCTCCCTAGCAAATCTTGCCCGCTGTTTGTTACGAATGACTGACACAGTCATTGGCTTGAGACTTGTGAATTGGATAAGGTAGTGGCTGGTATGAAGTCAAATCCGTGGTGTGAAACAATCTGATCGCCTTGCTCGCCTCGACTTAGATACGTCCTATCCAGAATTGTAACCAGTCTCCTTGCCACGAGACGCGGGCTTGTGAGACTCCAATAACACTGTACGACAGCAGGGATGTCCACGTGTAGGCAGTGACCCTCAGGATTTAAGCTTGGTTGCCACAAGGGGACCAGTAATGTTGACGGTTCGAGGGAGAGTGGCAGGATCCGCTTGCATAGCATCCAAGGCTTAGCGTTCTATCGACTCGGCGGTGACTGTGTCGCGTTATGCTTCTCCGCGCCGATATTGCTGCCGGTGTTGATGGGAGCGCTCTTAGCGAGCTCCGTGACAGGTTCGGCATTGAGCCCTCATTGACGCTTTGCATCCCGCGTCTTTCGATCGCTCATTGCGATGCCAGCTACAGCTACAGCTAGCGTCGTTCCTTTGAAGATAGTTTCGTATTGCTCAGTCTTGACAGCGAAGTCGTAGGGCTGTCGGTGTACACGGAGAAAAGCTGAGGCCGTGACGATGGCGTAGACCGCGAATGGGCAATCAAACCTGTACCTCCACGTGCTGTGTGATCCGCTCTGATGAAGCTGGTCGTAGTTATGCATTCTGCAAGCGCACTGGTGAGGCTTTGGCCTTGCCAATGTTGACAAGAGTGCAAAATATCGATGATACCAACGGCTTCCAGTGGCGTCACAGGGTCCACCGAGCACTGTCGGACGGTCTTGGCAAAGAACTTTATGGTGTCGCGGCCGGAGCGTGAGTGTTGAGGAGTGCGGAATACACACGCGTAGGTGTTCAATATTCCTGAATCACATTCTTGGACGAGATCGTCTCAAAGCAGAAAGTCTTACCATTGCCGGAGCAAATGGTTCTGCTTGCGGTCCTCATCACCAACCAAAACCTCTACTCCAGCTTGTCCAACGCTTGGGTCCGTTCCTCGAAGACGGTCCAGTACCTCGGGCTCAACGGCTCTCTTCGGTTGACCCATATACCAAGCCTTGTCGCCATCCTCACCAAAGGTCTCCAGATCCCAACCGTTGCCGAAGTAACTGAAGATGTCGTCTTGATTCTCATGGCGGAGGTCAAAGTCTTCAAATCGTGGCGTCCGCATGATCTTGGTGAATTGACTTCTCTCGCCAGGCCAAAGAGATGGAGGCTTCGAGCTGCCGTCGTTTCCCTTGTACCATGAAACACAAGGTCCAGTAAGTGCTGTACGCTTCATCCAAGCATTTGCGTGACGAACGAAATGGTCGACGGCCAAATCTTTGGGCTTGATGCTGAGAAGTCGGTCGAGTTGCACCTTCTCTATGACTTGTACCATGTAATTTGAGTAGACTTCTGTGGAGTGGAAGAAATTTCCTTGCGGTAAAGGTCCGAACGCTGACGCTGGGTTGAAATAGTTTGGCATTCCTTTGAGCATCAGAGCCATGTAGCTGGGAGGAGACAGTAGGTCTCTCCATTGAGAAGCGACATCTTCGCCGTTGACAGTGCGAGGAAAACGTGGCATGTGGGACTGATCGTATCCAGTGGCCGCTATGACCAAATCGATTGCATGTTCATTGCCATCACTGTCCAGCAGACCATGCTCCGTAAAGCGCTGAGGAGGTTGCAAAAACACATTTGTTTTCGGATGTGTCAGCGCCTCGAGATAGCCGTATGCAAAGGTCTGGCGTCGACAGCCGATCCCAAAATCCGTTGGTATGATTGAATCAAACAACTCCGGTTTTGATGCCAATTTCTTCTTCATGTATTTCGTCACCATCTCCTTTACTTCATCTCCGATTCGGCCACCATTAATGAGATAAGGATATCGAGTATTGAAAGTAGATTCGACAGCCTTGCGATAAGCCAGATAGACGTCTGGATCCTTGAGCAGTTCCTTCTGCTCATCACTATACTTGAAGTTGGCTCCTCCCTGGCCAGAGAAGGCTTGGTTGGGTGGCGGCAAAATATATGTTTTGTTCCGAAACCACGTATACAATCTCTCGACATCATTCACGATGTTGGGCCCAATCTGGACTCCAGAACAGCCGTACCCGATCAAAGCCACCTTTTTATCCTTGACAGTTGTCTCGGGCTTCCAGTATGCTGGATGTATGACTTCGCCTTGGAATTTGTCCAGACCAGGAACAGGATTCAGCCTCGGATTGCTGACAGGCCCATTGAGCTCGAGGAAAAAATCGACTTTGTCCTCGAAAGCACTCCCGTCAACAAGATTGCTCACCTTTAACGTCCATTTCGACTCATCGTCGCTCCAGGCCGCAGATAGAATCTTGTGTTTCAATCTGATAAATCTGTAGAAATCGTTCTCTTTCGCAACAGTTCGGAGGTACTCCAAGTTCTCGGCCTGAGGTGCATACATTTCAGACCAGATGTTCGGCCTCCATGAGAATTGATAGACGATGGAAGCTATGTCACAGCGACAACCAGGATACCTGCTGGTCAACCACTGCGTCCACAAATTAGTGTGGGTCAGATTTTGTAACGTTCCTACTCACCACTCCACCGATGTCATCATTCATCTCGTAGACCACAATTTCAACATCCTTCAGTCGTTCTGCGGAGTGCAGAAATTGAAGGCAACTTATACCCGCTCCAAGAACACCGATGCGCAACTTTCTCCGCGTTCCATAGAAATCATTCGAGATCTCGATATCTGGTCGACCCGAGGGATCTGGTAGCCCGGCATAGACGAAGCTGCGACTTCGTGAGCATAGTGCCGAGATTATGCTTCACTCAGTGGAGGTGACAAACGTGGGAACATAATCTGCGGCTTTAGGATTTGCCAAAGGTCTGGAAGCCCGATACGGAATCTCCTTGAGCTGGGTCATGTTGGCGACGGTAGAGTATTGGTCGATCTTATCCGCCTGATTTGAAGCAAAGAAACCAAGATATGTCCTAAAACACGAATGACATGGGTGCAAGATCAAGCTTCTTGAATGTGGTGTCTCGGTGAGATCGTCGTGAGATAGGCAGAGTACCGGACCGAGTGGCGAGCGAGGGGTATCTTTCTCAAGTCGTTCCTTCGGCTTCAACTCTCGCAATTAATCAGGTACAATCGTCCATTCTGCACACATGTCCGCGACGATGGTCGATGGTCGCACAATGCTTCGGGACATCCTATGTGCCGAGGCTTCCTTCCGATCCTGGGAATGCTGTCCGACGCGGCTGAGCCTCTGAGGTGAGGTCAGCAATGCTCTGCTCAAGATACGAGATAGCCACGAAATATTTGAGGCAGCCGGCACTTTCGCTACAATGAGAAGTGCGAGGCCGAGGGTGATGAATTAGGCCGTCTTCAAGGAATGAAGTCCATTCGGCGAGGCAGTGTTCTACTGCCTGCCAAGTTGAGCATTCGCAATTGCTGCAAATCTCTGCCTTACCGCACTGCAGGCCTTGATCTGTATACCGTTCCAGGCCACGATGAGACGACTTCAAGCGCGTCAAGGTCAGACAGACGTCGAAGACAAGATGCAAGGTTGATGAAGCAAAGTTCGAAAAGAAATGAGACACGTGAGACGGCCTCCTTTTCGTGAACCCTGGCCCCAAGCATGGACCAGCAGTTCGTCCACAACAACGCGTCGGCGCGATTTTGTTCGAACCTCCTCTTCTCTCTACTGACAAGTCTAGAGCTCCCGCACTGAGCATCTACCATTCATTCGAATTCGAGAATGATTGATATTTGTGACCAACCACCATGCCTCCAGCATACAATGACGGTCAACGCGCTATCCTTCGGGACGTGACCAACGAGACCCTATCGGCTGCTGAGGAGTACTTCAGGACCGGCGATCATCAAGCCTACCTTCGCAAGACTGGAGGTAAATCTATAGCGAAAGCTGCCACCAAGACTTCTGCAGGAACAAAGAGGAAGTGTACAGAGGCTCCAACAGATGTCGACCTTGACGATATAGACGTCGATGACATGTACGTGGACAAATCCTGCAACCAGGTCCGAGGCCATATCCGAAGATTGCTGGACTCTGGAGAGATGAAAGTTGGCGAGTTTTGCACTGCAATTGGAGTGAGCAACAAAAGCCTCAACGATTTTCTGCGTCAGAATGGTACCATGAAGGGATCTGGAAGTGCTACTTACAGTAATGCCTGGGCCTACTTCAAGAAGAGAGAAATTGCTGGCATCAAGGCGCCGACAAAGAAAGCTAAGAGTACATCTGCACCCGAAAGCTCTGCGTCCACCACAGTCAACATGAGCGGCATCTTTCTCGACGGCGAAGACACTGGCAGTGTCGAGATCTACGATACCTGCGATGAGATTCGCAGGAAGATCAGCGCTCACCTCACCAAGCCTGGCATCAGTCAAGCTCAATTCTGTCGTGATCTTGCTAGCCAGCTCCGCACCGGAGCCAATATCCAGAGCAAGCAATTGACCGACTTCCGCAACAAGAAAGGCGCCAGAGCTGGCAATACTTCTTCGGTGTTCTACGCTGCATACGTCTACTTCGAGAAGCTCAGACTGGCTGAGGGCAAGCCAAAGTCCAAGCATAGGCAGGAGATGGAGCACGCTTGGGCGAATGGCTTTGACATTGTTCATGGGACCAACAGAGGGTAAGTCACATCACGCAATGTTCTTTTGGTACTCTTGAGAAGGCGCGATGTAGCGCTCCCGACGATGCGTTATGTTTTGGTGCAACTGATGATTCTTGCTTGGCGATTGCAAAGCAGACCATCAACAACTGACATCCCTCTAGATACTGGTGCTTTGGCAACGAGAGGCCTCATGAGGACAAGCTGGGTCGAGTCACCTTCCACTGAATGAAACGACACTCGGCCAATCCAGCCTGTGCTAGATGTTGCTCGATGTATCTGCTCCTGAGACTAACGTCTTTCGTTCCCAGATTCATCGTGCCCAAAGGTGCGACGATCTCTCAGGATAAATTGGGGCGCATTCGATCTTCCATGAGCTCTCGTTGGTGAAACAAAATCGTCATAAGAATACCGAAGGAATGGAGATGTAGCGAGACCAGCGTACCCTTGTACGGTAGGAATACTTATTGATGTAGGACCCGAACACATGTTCTCGCAATGTTCACCAGGACACTTTCAACAGCAGCGTGAATAGAGCTCAAGCGAAGCGCTTGCTGGAGCCTAGCGTCTTGTGCGCAAGTGAAGGCATCACGCGCCTGACTATTTATTTCGCACTCGCTGCACTCTTCGACAAACGTTCTCGCCTCTGCACTCGACTTCCATCGATCCACACGAAGTTCGAATAGATCTACCTCTTCCGCCTTCAAACTTCCACCGCAACGCAAACTCCACGACCAACAACATGGCCGACACCCTCACCAACACCCTCGCCAAATCAGCTCGCTCTCGAGTCTTCGCCCAACTCAAGCTCATCGCCGCCACTCCCTGCCCCGTCCACGGCGGCCTCTGCGGCTGCGACGCAGCAATGGGCATGCTTCTACCAACCGACCGCATCTGGAACAAGCGAATTTGGTACAGCATGTGCTTCGAACGCTTCATTCTCGACAAGTCACACGCCTATAACTATAACGGCACACTTGCCTCCCACGACGCTTTCATCTCAGGCGAAGACATGACACCAAAGAACTTCATCCGCAAATTCATCCTTTCCGACATGTGCAAGCTCCTCTTTGTCCACACCGGCACATTGGACGAGATCGTCGAGGCGACTCATGACCTCTGGCTCATCCGTCACAAGCAGTGGCGCGAGCGCTATGCCACTCGTGAGATGGCTGCTGAGCGCTGGGCTAAGGATGAGTATCCTGATGGGCCGAAGATGCATGCGATTCCGAACTCGGCTGTTGATGGGCCTGTCAATGTCAAGGTCGGGGATATGGTCGAGGTGAGTGAGCAGATTCCGTGCGCTATACGGACCATGGGACGTGGTGGACATCGCTTTCAAGTGATTTTCTTTATTCCTGGTCGGTATGATCACGAGGGTCGCACACCGTATGGAATTGCTGTTCGGGAGATCAAGTGGTGTCATAAGAATTGTTGGGTTGGAAAGAAGTTCTTTGAGGAGGAGCTTGCTGATGGTGAGTGCTCCATTCGACTGATGAGTGGAAGAGAAAGCTAACGTTTTGCAGTGGCGAAGGGTGTGTTGGCTGAGCTCCGGCCGCGCCAGAAGGAGCGTCGCTTTGCCTAAACAGGGCAGGACTTGATGTGAGCAGGCGCTTGTATGATTGTGAGTCTTGAATGCACTGGGCCTTAGGTTGGGTGGTGATTATTGGTCGAGCATACACTTTGGGGCGTTTTGTGAGGTACAATTGGAATATTCTGGGTTGGATAGCAAGATCTGATTCCAGAAGACTTGACGCGACGAGCAAAGATGCTTGTCAGCAAGGCACATGCACAGCTACAGATACACACTGGAGGAGCGCGTAGACTTACATGCGACTCGGAAGTAGACGAAATTCTAAAACTAATCGTCAATTTTCCGCTTTCAGACCTCAGTTGCATTGTGTTGACAGCTATAGAGACAATATGTGTAGACCTCTCTAGGTCTACCTTGCGGCTCAATGAGCCTATAGTGATGTTAGGAGTGTCTCGATTGGATGCCGTAGGTCGCGCAGCGCTCATCACGACCCTTTGCCTGCCTTGCTCTTCGCTCAAAAGATGCCGCGATCTCTGCGATCACTTCTTTGCACCAGCAGCCTTCTTTCCGGCGGTCTCCTTCTCGGCGTCCTTGGGCTTGTCGACGTTCTGGGCCAGAGCGACGATCGTGAGCTCCTCGAAACCATGCTTCTCGAACTCATGACCGAGGAATGTCATCCATGGGACCTCCTCGACCTTGGCACCCTTATTGAGCGCAGCAGCCTTTTCCTCATCGTCCATCAAGTCGGTTTTCAGGATTTCGATCGAGGTGCTGCCCGGCTTGATAGCCTTCTTGCGGATGATGACATCTGAGTCTGCGTTGTGGTCAGCATCTAGACTTTAGACCTAGAAGAAACGTGCTTACACTCAGAGGTGAGCATGATCAAGTCCAGCTCAGAGAGCATGGCAGTGCCATTTGGGATGATCTTGCGCCCCTTTGTCTTGTGCTCGTAGACGAGCAGGATCTTGTCCTCAGAGTCCATCTGCTACTATCAGTATTGAGTGCGAGATACTGGTAGCAAGCGGTGACCGTAGCTGTGCCTGTCTTCTTGTCGCTCCTGGTAGTGCGCCTTGTTTTGCGTCGGGAATCGATATCTAGTGTTCGTCGGCGCTCAGTTCGCAGTGGAAGGAAGAGACTTGTTTGTCGAGTGGAAAGTGGCGTCTTATAGTAAATGGTTGGCGTGAAGCTTATTTACAAAGTGAATTGCGAACTGAAAGTGAAGATTTCGAGGATTGCAGCCGCATGTGCGTATGGCAGTACTATCGCAGTTTCAATTCGCCTGTGACATGCTCAAGAGACATGCGATCTGAAGTGCATGGGGGTATAGCTGCGCCGGAGTGATAGAGGGCGTCTCCTACACATGGTCGCTTCGTTTGGTTTCGAACTCAGGTTTCCGCAGATTTTGATCTTCATAAACCTTTAGGGCGTTGAG
Organism: Pseudocercospora cruenta; assembly: GCA_013365205.1. NCBI lineage: Eukaryota > Fungi > Ascomycota > Dothideomycetes > Mycosphaerellales > Mycosphaerellaceae > Pseudocercospora > Pseudocercospora cruenta. The sequence continues at coordinate 100,895 of JAASFE010003254.1, forward strand.
GTCGGGTTTGCTGTAGCTCGTTCGTACCTATGTCTCGTGCAGGCATGGTCGGCGACTGCGGTATTTCACCATGTATTATTGGTCGAGATATCAAACAGTATCTCCACAGCTCTTGGATGTTTCTAATCTACAGCTTCTGGAATGTTGGTGTTCTTTTACTCTTGCTTAACCCTGATAGCAGTGCGTCTTTCACATCAGTCGTCTGAAGCATAGCCGCGTTCCATACTGCGATGTAGTCGAGGCCTGGCAGAAATGTCAGCTAGTGATTCCCAACTCGCGTGAAAGTACTCACCATCCTCCACCGAATGGTCCCTAGAGTAATTGATAACAGCTTTCGTCCCTTGCACAGCAATAGGACTCTTGGTCGCAATATCTTTCGCCAGCTCAAAGGCACGGTCCAAAGCAGCTTTCTTTGAATCAAAGACACCGGACACAAAGCCCATGGTCAAGGCTTCTTGAGCATTGAACTCTCTTGCCGTAAGGCAAATGTCCTTAATCCAGCTCATCGGAACTTGTGTATGAGGTAGTCGGGTCAAGGTTCCTACATCGGCTGCGAGACCTATCGCCACTTCTCGGACAGAAAATCTGGTGTCCTTCGAGCATATCCTGATGTCGCAGCACGTGGATATGTCAATAGCTGCTCCGTATGAAATGCCATGCATCACACAAATGACCGGCTTCTCGCACTTTTCAATCTCTGTGACGGGGTTCTGGACTTCCTTGATGTGTCTCCGAAGTTTCCAGGCCTTCCGAGCAGTGTCTTCAGGTGCTTGTCCTTTGATGCCGTCTCCAGTAAGAGGTCCCTCTGCCGCTGCTGTCACGTCCAATCCTGCTGTGAAAGCACGGTCACCAGCTGCTGTCAGAATGATCACTCGTACATCAGGATCAACCGAGAGCTTGGAGAAGATTGCGCCGATGTCCTTGAACATCTTCTCTGTATATGTATTTAACTTTCTCTGTCTGTCGATTTCCACAACGGCCACATATTCGTATGGTTGGGTAACATTGAAGAACTCTGTGCTGTAGTCCTGTGGCGCCATGATGCTAGTCGATTCCAGAATATGATTGAACAAAGTTTGGGTCCTGGTCTTCTCTATCTGTTGTGGCTATATCAGAAAGATCTTGAGTCGCGATGTCCGAGTACGTTCAAAGCCGCAAAAGCCGAGGTCAGGAAGTGTGAAAGTGGCGCTGGTGGAACCTCAGGCCATGAGAGTTCGAGGATTTTTAGACACGTCTTCTCTTGCTTCTCAGCGACGACCCAGGCCTTTGTAGAAGTGAAGAGACGATGAGGCTTGACAGTCAGCACAAAAAGGTTGGATGTGAGAAGGCTCTGGTCGCAACAGCTGCCCGGAGTGAGCCTCGGATCACGTTTCATGGTGACATGGCATGTGGACACCGATACGGCCGCAATGCTCATAAGTCGAGACATTGTGCTTCGACAGAAATGGTCCAGATCTTACTATTGGTGGTATAGACTGGCGACGATGTTCGAATCGTCCGTGAAAGGGTCTTATTTTGTGAACATGAATGGAGCAAGAGAAAATGTACAGTGCCTGAGCATGAGCTTGGTGCCTCATTTCGGGCTCGGAATCTGCTCCGCAATCGAAGTCGCGTCCAATTCAAAGTTCACACGTCAACTCCAGTCAAGCCCAAGTCAACTTTCGAGGTCCAGACTACCACATCTACCACATCCACCATAAGCCGCGAAACATTGCGCTTGATGTTGCCGGACTCACCATAGCATCGTGCCCGGTGGCACAAGCACAATCTCAGCAAAATGGGCGACTTGCATAACACGCCCATAGTCATCGATAATGGCAGCGGCACCATCAGAGCTGGCTACGCCGGTGAGGACCAGCCGCGCTGCTTCTTTCCCTCATACGTAGGGCGGCCGAAACACTTGCGCATACTGGCGGGTAGCTTAGAAGGAGATGTGTTCATCGGCAATAAGGCACAAGAGCACCGCGGTCTGCTCAAGATCCGCTACCCCCTGGAGCATGGCATCGTCACCGACTGGGACGACATGGAGAAGATTTGGCAATACGTCTACACAGATGAGCTCAAGACACTGAGTGAAGAGGTATGTCGCCGATGAGGTCGGTCCTCGAAGGCGGAGGCACAATGGCGCAGCTCTAACTCCACGACCAGCATCCAGTCCTGCTCACCGAAGCACCTCTCAACCCACGCGCAAATCGAGATACGGCTGCGCAGATTCTTTTCGAGACCTTCAATGTGCCGGCTATGCACACCTCAATACAGGCTGTCCTTTCATTGTACGCATCTGGACGAACCACCGGTATCGTGCTTGACGCGGGTGATGGCGTCTCCCATGCTGTCCCTGTCTATGAGGGGTTCGCAATTCAGAACAGCATACGAAGAATTGATGTGGCCGGAAGAGATGTCACTGAAGAACTTCAGAGACTCCTGAGAAAGAGCGGCGCTGTCTTCCACACCAGTGCCGAGAAGGAAATTGTCAAGCAGATCAAGGAGAAGGTCTCATACGTTGCATCTGACCCCAAGAAAGAGGAGAAAGAATGGCATAGCGGGGGCAGTAGAGGTGGAGAGAGCAAGGTCGCAGAGTACACGCTTCCCGACGGCAAGAAGCTCAAGATTGGCGCAGAGCGCTTCCGGGCCCCAGAAATCCTCTTCGAGCCTGAGCTCATCGGACTTGAATGGCCTGGTCTCCACCAGATCGTGGTTGACTCAATCAATCGGACGGACATGGACCTCCGCAAAGCGCTATTTGGTAATATTGTTCTTTCAGGTGGATCAACCATGATCAAGGGCTTCGGCGACAGGTTGCTGCACGAAGTTCAGAGATTGGCCATCAAGGATATGCGCATCAAGATATTTGCGCCCCCAGAAAGACTTTACAGCACGTGGATCGGAGGAAGCATTCTGGCGGGCTTGAGCACGTTCAGAAAGATGTATGTGACGATTGATGATTGGCATGAGAGTAAGTCCCTCGCTCCTCAAGGCTCCACGGATCGCAATCACGTCACATTAGCTAACAAATTTCCAGATCCAGAAATCATTCATGCACGAATTTGATCCAGCGGTTTTAGATACCCCAAGGCAGTTGTTTAAACGTGTTCCTTCATCTCTGGTCGACTTCGCTTCTCCGCAAACCCCAACTTCCGACAACGACAGCTTCGCGATGCCTTGCCTAGATCGGTGGGTCCTAGCACTCTGCGGGCTCTATCGGGGCACATTCTCGTCAGACATCGTCCTTCGTGCTTCGGGATTTGGTAATACGCAGAATAGTCGACCATTCATCATATGGCATGCTCCATACGTGCTCACAACCCTAGGAACAACACGTACACAGGGGTTCGCAAAATAAGCGCCTCGATCGGCCCCATTACCGAATATGGACATCTACCAACTATCTACTATTTTGTACCCTTTACACGCTTACTACCTGCAGCCTAGATATCTCTACACCTCTTTAGTATCTCTCTTATCCTAGCCCTTACTGTCTCTAAAGTTAGAGTAGCCTAAGTTGCTTAGAGAGCCTCCTTTAGCTAATTATAAGTAAACTTATAGAGGGTATTACTATATGTCTTCTTTAGCTTCTCTTATAGCTATAACTATATGCCCTTAATTGGATTTAAGTTAGGAGACTAAGTAGGGTGTTCTATAAGCTTAATACCCCTCTAAACCCTTAGATTTTAAGGAAGATTGTCCTTTAATCTATATCTATATAAAGGGTTACTATCTTCTATTAGAAATAGCTAAATACCCTATTCTTACTTAACCTTCTTAATAATATCTATATGCTATAGTAGGATATACTTAGTATAGTACTTCTAGCTTATTAAATTGCCCTATTTCTTTACTCTAGGTAGCTCTCTAGCCTATTATTCCTTTAGCCTCTCCTTATAGTCTTCCTTGCTTTTATTCCTTCGCTTTCTAGGTTTCTCCTTCTTATATAGGGTAATAAGATACTTATAAGTCTACTTATTATTATTATAGAAGTAGAGAGGGCTAATATAGTACTAGGAAACTAATATAGCAACATAAGTAATAAGATAACTAGGCTTAGGTGTCTCTATCTAAAGCCTAACCTAGTTTCTAACCTCTTTAAAGATGTATTATCTTATAGCTATTGCCCTATTAATATAAGCCTTATTAGTATAGGACTAAGTAGTCTAGAAGGGTTCAAATAGTTAGTCCTTATTTCTTCTACTAAAGTTAACCCTCTAGGTCTTATTCTTACTAGAGATTGCTTAGGTAGGCCTTCTTTTAGACCTTAGTATTCTTAGGTTCCTTTACTTTATCCCCCTACGTAGTATAGTATAAGAATAGCTAGCTTACTTTATGTAAAAGGCATAGTCCTTCTTCCGAAGGGTCTCTAGACTATTAGCTATTATCTTTAACTAAGCTGTTACCTTTGGATCCCTCTTTCTACCCCTATTTAACCTCCCTACTTTGTCTAACCTTCTAGAAGGGCTCTTACAACCCTCTATAATTAACTAGCTCCTATCTCTTATCTATTTCTTTATAGTATTATAGTATAGGTACCATTCTTATTTATTGTTTACCCTGTAGAAGTAGGCTAAAGAATTACCTTCTAGGCGCCTGTTAAAGAAGTAGAAGAAGACTAAATAGCTAGGGGTCTTATAGTATAGGTTCTTCTAACCTAACTAGCTCTTAGAACGAGGAACAACACCTATTGTGTAGTATATAGTATATGTAGAGAGAGAGAGAGTGTACTTTGTTATAATGGACACTGAATTAAGCTTAGTGGCCGGTCGAGGCGCTTATTTTGCGAACCCCTATGCGTACATTGTGGAGAGCACGCAATGCTGGAGTGGTAAGACATGCGGAGGCAGGAGGAGAATTTTACTTGACCATCACGTACTAGACGCAGACATAGCGCCAGGTACCACGCACATGGCCGGACGGTGCCGGAGATCGTCCTGCTACACCGCAAAACGCTAGGAGGCGGAATGCGGGGAAAGCGTGTGAGTGAGGTGCGCTCGCTCGACTGTCTCGGGTCGTTCTGCCGTAGGCGTACCAAGAAGTTATGCGGAGGGTAGGCGAGAATGCAGCTGTATGCTTCGGAGGTGGGCGACGTTCCTGCATCGCAACACTTTCAGGCGTCGACAGCCGCATATGGACATCGCAATGGGCGTAAGTGACCTGAGACACGTGGTTGCTATGCAGCATCGGAGCGAAAGTCCGAGCACGGCGCCAACATGTAACACGCTGTTACTCGATGTCGTACGCGATCATGCGGAGTCACTGCGTGCTCAGACGGCTGGATGTAGCCATCACAGTACCGTGAGAGGTATGAATGTGCTATACCAACTTTAGAATTTTCTGGGGGTAATAGTTTGCTTCGAGTGGTTCGCGGTTATGTTATAGAAACTACGGCCCGCATGCCGAGCTTCCAGGGCAGAGGAGTCGACCAAGCACGCGTGACTTGGCCACGTCTTGTTTTGCTATGAGGCGCAGTCCCCGTGACTCGTTGGACGGTCACGATCTCCGAAACCCGAAGAAATGTCTGTCGCCGTCAACGAAAGAAAGCAGGCCCATGATGATGTTACGAGGATGAGAATTGTTCGTGTGGCATCGTGATTGAATGACGAAGTGAAGTTGGTCGACAGAGATTTCAGCGGCCAATGAAGAGAAATCTCTTCACACAAGTGACGCCACAAATGATCCAAGGCTACCCCAGAAACGATTTACGCACCTTCAGCCGCCTTGCCGCTAGCACCGGCTCATCAAACTTTTCACTGCAGACCGAAAGGCGGAAGCACCTTCAGTTAACTGCAAAGCGTCGCTCTAAGCCAAGAAACTGACTGTTGCGCGTGATGTGATGTGTTTTGGGATCTGGCAGATTCTGCCCATGGCGCAAGCGGACGGTAAAATTGAGTATATAGGCTGCCTCCCAAGGTAAGGATTCTGTCTCTCACTCACATCAGATCACATCAACACTATACTCGATCAACAGCAAGAATATCTGTGCTTACCAACAACCACAATCATCAACTACAACAAACACTATCACACATTACATCAATCACACAACATGTCTCGCAACTACAGCGTAGTAGAGCCACACCCAACCGTCCCCAAATCAGGAGGCTACGTCGGCGGTGGTCGTGGCGGCGCAGGAAATTTCAAACGCTACAAGCCAGAAGAGATCACCGACGGTCAAAACGCCAGCGGCCCAGCATCACGCATCACACTCTCACGACCATTCCGACGACACATTCCAGCCGGACGTGGTGGCGCAGGCAACATGTTCTCTGAGACCGAAGAACCAATCTTCCAATTCGACGAGGAACTCGTCAAGTCTCGACAGAACTCGACTCCAGTCTACCGCATCGGACGTGGTGGCGCTGGTAACATGGTGAACGAGAACAAGGCCAACACTCTTTCCCGCAAAGACAGCACAGATTCTTCGGCTTCGTCGGAGGCCGGCGAGAGGACGACTTCTAGCCGGTTATCCATTTCGAGCATTTTTAGCCGGAGGTCGTAAGCCGATGATATCCGGCTGATTCGCCTCCTCCATCAATCACGATGATTATTACTCTTACGACTCTACGACATGCATATGCATCACCACAAAAAGCGTTGGCGCTGGCTTGCTTCTGGACCCCCATCAAAATCGGCAGGAATGGGCATTTTTTGCGACTTGGAGTTTTCTGATTATCATCAACCAAAAGTTCGAAGAGCCGGCGTGCTCATGATTGCTATTGTTTTCACAGTCTTGTACCATATTTTTTTTGACACACCCGATGAAGACACATTGTGGAATGATACCCGATCTTCATAGCGAGGGCGCCTTGAACGGCTTGCATTTGGGAGGGAGGGATTGGGAGGACTACCTGCCTAGTAGTTTAGCTGCCATGCGCAGGCTATACGATAATTTATCTGAGATGTTCTCTCGACTCGATGTCTTCCAGCATTTCTCGTGTTGCCTCCTCGGCTCGTATAAGGCCGAATGTGTTTCAGTATCCAGTGTACTTCGAAAGAAGAAGCGGACTCTGTTCCGGGCTTCTCTCAAGGTGTCAAAGCCTTCACTTGGTTTGATTATCGAGCGATCAATTCAATGGGCTTGAGAAGTCTCGAGCCCCTCTTGTTACTGTATTGTCAGGCAGCTCGTAATGCTTGCAATGCTTATGTAGAGCTGCCTCGGTGTCTTATGCCAACAATAGAGTTCCGTCATCCTGGAACATTGGTAGGGCTGACAGAGCAAGGGTCTTTCGGACGTGATGATCATACGAGAGCGAGCATGGGAACACGTTTGATTTTTGCCATTATCTTGAGATTTTGCACGAGATTGCTGTATCGCATACAAATTTTCTGAACAGTCTGAACGTATTCGTATACCGCTTCAGCTCATACGGCCGAACAAACGCTATACGCGTAAGTAGTACCAGGCAAAACAACTCCGGACGCGGCAGCTTCGTCAGGCCGACCCGCAGAGAGCCTCAGCTTGAGCTGCGTTTGTTTATTATTACAGCACATCCGAACCTTGCCGGCAACCATGAGACAGCAATCAGGCATTCAGTAGTCTGTATGAATAAGCAGCGATTCTTCATTGCGTTCGGATCACTCTCGTCGCTTCCAAGCCGACATGGCAGGAATCGAGCAGATCATTGTGCATTCGAAGGTACGTAAGCTTTAGGCCAGAGACCAGCGGGAGTAAAACTGACGACAGGCGATGCACGCAGAGCTACGTTGTCCGCTGGATCCAAGTCCCTGAACATCATTCGATATCATGGTCAATACAACCGAATAAGAAAAGTATCAACTTTGGCATATTCAAGCATCCAGGCACCAAGAATGGGCAGACGCCAGCCTTGCCCATAGAGGAGGTAGTCGAGAACAATGCGCGCGACATACCAGCTACACCCGCTCTGGATGGGTCAGAGAGACCGACTCAGGTACCACGGAGAGCTTCTGTGACCGAGGGAGAGAGCAAAGTCGTGGAGAAGCTACATAATGTTGGCATTAAAGCAGTGGCTTGGGCAGGAAGATGCGAAGCGGACAAGGTCGCGATGGGGCGCTACGATGTCCCCACGGGTGAAGGAGGTGCATACGGATTAGTGTTCGACAACACATTCTCCAAGCAGACATCCAAGAACATCACTCTGGTGCTGATGACGCACCCCACGAATGCGCCTCCAAAATCAGGGCACCACCTGCATTACGCCCAAGCCTTTGGAAACAATAGCACTAACAGTATTGGAAAGGGCAGTAGTCCGTCTTTGAGACCGGTGAACGACTCGAACGATTCCCTACCTACCAATCTCCACCGTGGCATTCTCGAGGACCCGCGACCGAATTCGAAAAGCGGGACCGAAAGCAAAGGCGTAGAGGGGACAGCATTCTATACTGGCATTTTGTATAAGAAGAAACGGAAGAGGGGTCAGGGATACGCAAAGCGATTCTTCTCGCTGGACTTTACATCTTCGACTCTGTCGTACTACCGCAACCGACATTCCTCAGCCCTGCGAGGAGCCGTGCCTTTGGCGCTCTCTGCTGTTGGTGCCAACGAGAAGACTAGGGAGTTCTCGGTGGACTCTGGTGCGGAAGTCTGGCACCTTAAGGCTCTCAACAAGAAGGATTTTGAAGGATGGAGAGTCGCATTAGAGCGGGCAGCGAGCGGCGCCTTCTCTGCTCCTTCCACACCGATGAACACTCTGGATGGCTTCATTTCATCCAAGCCTCCCAATCCGGAAGAAGACCGAGAATGGGCGAGAGTGGAACAGCTGGTCAGCAAGGTGTCTGGCACGCGTGATGCTGTGAGAGGGCTTGCAAAAGATACGGATCCGAAGTACTTGGCTGGCGCTAATGGTGCTGGTCTGGGCCTGACCACATCTGGCAGCAGCAGTAATAATCCTAGTCCGACCTCTTATGATTCTGCTAGCCAGTACTTCCCTGAGGTTGATGAGCGCGGCGAGAACAAGAGACCTTTCTGGAAGCGCAAGCCAAGCATGGATCGCAGCCCGTCAGCACTATTTCGCAGAAGTGTATCAGCACAGCTCGCAGTGCCTTCGCCCGCCTTGAGCGGTGGTCTGTCGCCAGTATCGCCAAGTGCTGGACAAACCACCATTCCGAAGCGCCCTAGCATGCAGAACATGAAATCTCAGCAATCGATTCATGATCCGGATGTACACGAAAGATGCATGGCATTGCTGCGTGATCTGGACAATGTGGTCTCGCAATTCTCGCAATTGATTGCGGAGAGCAAAGCGCGCCGAATACCACCCCTGCCGACTGCAAACTCAAGAGTCTCCCTGGACTCGGTGGATAGCCAGGAGTTCTTTGACGCGGACGAAGGTGGCCCGTCTCAGCTTCTCGATATTAGGCGTTCGAGCGAATTCGAGAGACAAGGCGAGGAAGAAAACCTCTTCGATGATCGATCCGAAGCCGATTCAGATACAAGCAGTGACGCTGGAGACGGTCCGGCGGGATCTGTCACATTCACGCCCAGAGCAAAGACCTCAAAGTCGCCGCTATTCCCCGACAGGCCAGGAAAGCTGCCACCACTACCACTCCCTCGTGTGAAGAGGCGCTCGACCGTGACCGGACCAAAACAGCCACCGCCAAGCATCATTGGTTTCCTGCGAAAGAACGCAGGCAAAGACCTCAGTACTGTCTCGATGCCAGTGACGGCTAACGAGCCCACATCCCTGTTGCAACGTTTGGCTGAGACGATGGAATATCCTGAACTATTGGACGCTGCTGCCGGTGCTGCAACTGCAGCTGAGCGGACGCTGTACGTTGCAGCTTTTGCCGTCTCATACTACTCATACAATCGTGTGAAGGAACGAGCGGTGCGGAAGCCATTCAATCCTATGCTGGGTGAGACATTCGAGCTCGTACGAGAAGATCTGGGGTTCAGATTTCTGGCAGAGAAAGTCAGTCATCATCCAGTGCGTATGGCGTGTCAAGCAGAGAGTCTGACCAACGGCGGCTGGTGCTATACACAATCACCGAAGCCGGAGCAGAAGTTCTGGGGTAAGTCAGTCGAACTCAACAACGAAGGACGAGCTCGGGTCGTCTTATTCGAGTCTGGTGATCGTTTCTCTTGGAACCAGGCGACATGCTTCTTGCGAAACGTGATCGCGGGCGAGAAGTACGTCGAGCCGGTGCAGACCATGACCATTCAAAACGAGACCAGCGGTCTACGTGCTGTGGTATCATTCAAGTCCGGGGGCATGTTCTCAGGGCGAAGCGAGGACGTCACAGTGCAACTCTTCGAAGGAGAATCGCCGTTGCCAATTGGGCTAGAGGGCAAGTGGACAGAGTCACTAAAGCGAACGGACTCTGGAGAGACTATCTGGAAAGTGGGCTCGCTTGTGCCCAATTCCGGAAAAGTATATGGATTTACCGCCTTTGCGGCGGCGCTGAACGAGATCACCGAGATTGAATCAGATCACCTACCTCCGACTGACTCTCGACTAAGACCCGATCAGCAGGCTTTGGAAAGCGGCGAGATAGACAAGGCGGAAGGATTGAAAGCTCGTCTTGAAGAACGTCAACGCGCTCGTCGAAAGGTGCTGGAAAGTCACGGACAGACTTGGAAGCCGCAGTTCTTCGAAAAGGTCGAGAACAACGAAGGCGACGAAGAAGTCTGGGTGTTGAAGGAGCAAGGCGGGTACTGGGACAAACGTGCTGCCGCTGACTGGAATGGCGTTCAGCAGGTGTTTGAGCTATAGAGCAAGAGGACATAGAGCACTAGTTGTGCAAGCCTTTGGATGGAGATACCTGGCTCGTTGTAAGCTACTACATTGATGAAAGACTAGTAGATGTATCCTATCGTCCTGTGAGCATACATGCAATCCCGTCTCTGCACTTTCTGTGTCTCTTCATGTGGTCTAGCTGGTATAGATGATGTCAGAAAAGAGCACGGACCTTCTCTGAATCTTTCACAAGATGAATCTCGCGACATTCCCTCACTTCACTCCATCATCCAATCATTTCCCCATCCCTCCGTCCACTAGGTCATGGGCTTCTTCCAAACTCCCCGAATCGTTCGTAGAGTCGCATTTGGTGCTCTTGTCATCTTCTTTGCACCTACTGTCGGCGCGAAGCTTTACAGCGCATACACGCAAGTCGAGATCAGCAAGGCAAGGCGCGACGCGGAACTGGAACGCATAAGAAGGGAGAAAATCGAAGGAAGCTGAGGGAGGCGCCTGACAATCTAGAGGCAAGGCGGGTAAGTGAATGTTCTTCGTGCAGCGTGCCTGCCTGGAAGCCATTAAGGTTTGGGAAGTGGAAGGTGGGGCACGTGCTCTGAGGTGACCTAACTCCGATTCCACTTCCGATTCTTGAACTCAACTTCTACATTCCACTCGACACTTTTTGCGACTTACTAGAAGGGTGGTAGATCTGGGGTAGAACGACTGCGAGACTATCATCTCCAAAACCTCCTTACGCCCGGTCTGCTCACTTCACCCGCTCCGCTCACTACGCTCGAGGCCCTCGCTTGTTCGCACGGTTCGCCGCCAAAATGTTGAAGATATGGAGTATGAAGCAGCAGCAGCAAAAGAATGACGCTGCTGCTGGCGCGTCCAAGAAGAAGAAGGTCACAGCCGCGCAGTTGCGCGTTCAAAAAGGTGAGCTGCGACCCTCGAGAGCAAACCGCATAGTAAAATGACTAATATATCATAGATCTCTCAGAACTCTCCCTCGGCTCAACAATGAAGACCGTCTTCGAAAACCCCGACGACATCCTCAACTTCACCCTCATCCTCACACCCGACGAAGGTCTCTACAAAGGCGGCGTCTTCAATTTCTCCTTCGCCATCAGCCAGAACTTTCCCCACGAGCCACCGAAAGTCAAGTGCAAAGAGAAGATCTACCACCCGAACATCGATCTCGAGGGAAACGTGTGCTTGAATATTCTGCGAGAAGACTGGAAGCCTGTGCTCAATCTGAATGCGGTTATCGTTGGGCTGCAGTTCTTGTTCTTGGAGCCTAACGCGAGTGATCCGCTCAACAAGGAGGCGGCGAACGATCTGATGAGTGATCGCGATCGGTTTAAGAGGAATGTGAGGAGTGCTATGGCCGGTGGGAGTGTTAAGGGGGAGAGCTTCGATCGGGTTATGAAATAGGAGGAACTCGATATGCGAAGGAAGTGCAGTCTGGATGCACGGAGAAGTTCTGGCCCTCCCCGCGCTGCGACTGCTTCAACCTGGCAAGTCAGAGCTAGCAGTCTATGGACCGCGCAGCTCTGGCTCGCGCACACTGCTTCATGCCCAAGGCGCATTTGGTTCTGCGTACGATACCCACGAAAGGCGGAGCGACCGCTTGATACACACGATTTCCTTGATGTCTCTTAGCGAAACAGCCCCATCAACACCTTGGCTTTGTTCTTCCGATTGAATGACCCGGTGTGCATTGGCATGGTGCAGCAATAGTGTAGCGCGTGTGCCAAATGAATCATAGAGCGCAACCGGCAAGATTTCAGCAGGACAATGACGGTATGCAATTGAATGAGGTGCCTATTTCTCGCGGACAGACAACGCACAGGAGCGAGACTGCAGTCATTATTCTGGGATTATCATGAGAGGCACTATGCTGCATACAGCGTCGGCGCAATCATTCAATCATGAGCGAGGACATACGAATACCTGCGAACAGAGCTAGATTTAGATGCTCAATATTTCACCTCACCTAGTCTTTTATTTATCTCATGCATTTTGACTTAGATCATTCGTGGTGACTAGCACTATCTACCATAACCTTGTGCGTTTGCAGTCTCTCAAATAACCATGGTTTGAAGAAGGAACATACATAGTATTGCATGTACAAGATTGCATTAATCACTGTCGTATATCTTGCTCGCCCCAAACGCTCCTCCCTTATCCCCGCCACGATATAATACTCACAATTCCTCAAAACTCCTCACATTATACAAATGATTATCCGTCGTCTCCAGCACTTCCAATTTCGCACCAACAGCAATCTTCCCCTCACTCTTCGGAATACACATCATTCCAAAACAAGGCTTCCACCTCGCCGGTCCCCCATCATCAACTCTCCGGAATTTCATCAACGTATCCCAAGGCTGTTTAGGATTTTTCTCCGCGGTATCCGGGTTCACATTCGGGACTTGACATCTCGCACATCGAGCCACGACATCCAAGTCGATCTTGTATAAAGCTTCTTCGGCGGGGATGGAGGTGTTGATTCGGATACGTTTCCAGGTATCTTCTTCCCAGGGATGGGAGTCTCGGCCTTGGATTATGATGTTGGGACGGAAACGTTCGATTGTTAGGGCTTCTTCTGTATCAGAGGGGAGACCGAGGCGGGTGTTGAGGTCTTTTATGGAAGCTTCTGAGGCGATTTGTAGGGACATGACGTCTGCGAAGTGGTGGGGGATTTCTTGGCCGTAGAGTTCTTTGCGGCCGTTTATTGCTACCATGCGGGAGGTGGGGCCTTTGTAGACTAGTGCGACGGGTTTGGAGAAGAAGTCGGAGAAGATGGAGTTTATGGAGTCGGAGTAGATATAGCCGTCTGTGTCTTGGTCCCAGATGTTTACGGTTTCTAGGGTTGTGTTTTCGGAGAGCCAGGTTTGAGTTGGGAAGGCGGGTATTACGACTCGACCGTCGGTGCCGTGGATGGAGATTTCTAGCATCTGTTGACCTTTGAAAGAGTCGGTGCCTTCGATTATGTTAGTGTCGATTAATGTCATGGAAGGATCGCCACGAATTGTAAGGAATTTCTTGTCGGATTGGGAGATGAACATCCAGTTTCGGTCGAGTGTGAGACCGGATTTCTTTAGGCGTGTTGAATCGATTTCGATTCCACGGCAGGACTTGATGGGGTAGATGCGGAGGGAGATTATCTCGCTGGGTGGCGGGATCGGAGGGCGGTTCTTTGAATCCACGACTCCTTGGCCCGTTGCAATGGCAGCGTTGATCTTGTCCTTGGTGAGGTCGACTGTGTTGCCCATATTTGCGTATAGGCCGATCGAAACCACGCCGATGACAACTGCGATGAGCAGAAGCCCCGACTTATCGACTTTGCCATCCCAGAATCGTGGATTGTGCAGGAGCTCCCGAATGTGTTCTACGAAGTGCTCGAACATTTTGACGGGGCTGTTCGTCGCAATGCGTGTTGATAAGGTCTCTCGACCAATTCAAAGCAGGAGAGGAGTCGGTGTACCGGCCGGTGTTCTTATCAATGTTTCGATTCTAAACAGATTACCGCATGTGGTAGCTCGCGGCGAGCGTTGGATGTAACCCTGGGAAAGGTTCGATGCTCGGTCTCCTGCGAGATGAACGCTTTTCCGGTGTTAAGCTCTGTCTGCATTCATGTGATCCCAGCACAGACGTGGAGCAGGGAGCAGCTGCTTGTGCAAGTGAAGGAAAGAGATGAAGGTGGGACGAAGTGAGGAGGCATTGAAAGTCTTGGCAAAGACAATTCCGTCATGAAAACCTTATTTCATCGCGTGCCTTCTCTTCACTGCTTACAATTGCCATGACTTTTTGACACAATGAATCGAGTTGAAGCCTCATCGCGGTTCAGTATGCGTGGACATCGACTGAGCGAGGAGGAAGATGCAGAAGGCAGACACCTCCCTCACAAGTCGCTGGAAGTCGAATTTAGGGAACCCGGGCACTCCACGGCGCTATCTCGCCTTTTTCTAGCATGACGTTCAACCAAAAAAGTGGTTTCATACATCTTCTCATATACCTCTTCACTGCTTCCAGAATTACATATCCAAACACCTCTGGAATAGAGTTAAGATGGCAGACAAAGACGCCTCAACACCCCGAATCTTCATCATCCGCCACGGCCAAACAGAATGGTCACAATCAGGCCAATATACGGGCAAAACTGACATTCCACTCACACCCAAGGGTGAAGAACAAGTAATCGCAACAGGTCAAATCGCATACGGACCAGGAAAACTCATCGATCCTACCAAAATCGCAAAAGTCTATGTCTCACCCAAAACAAGAGCCATCAAGACTTATGAACTTTTATCCGGCCAAACAGAAGGCTATGAAGTTACTGAGAGTTTGGCAGAATGGGATTATGGGTAAGTTGACACTTCAAAAAAAGGGAGGATGTATCTCTGATGAACAAACTTATAGACAGTACGAAGGTCTCAAAACCTCACAAATCCGCACCCTCCGCATCACCCACGGTCTCGACAAGGACAAGCCTTGGGACATCTGGCGTGACGGCTGCGAAGATGGAGAATCTGCACAACAAGTTTCCGACCGAATCGATGCTCTGATTACCGAGATTAAAGAATTTCACAAACCTCTCATGACTAGTACAGACCCGAAAGATGTCATCCTTGTTGCTCATGGACATCTGACTCGTGCTTTTGCGAAAAGATGGTTGGGATATGAATTATCTTTTCCGCTGAGTTTGATGATGGAGCCTGGTGGTGTGGGAATTTTGAGTTATCAGCATTCGGATATTGAGGAGCCGGCGGTTTTGTTGGGGATTGGGTTTCCTTTGGTGAAGTAGAAGGAGGATGGGGTGGTGGTGTTTCGGGGAGTTTAAGCATGAGAGGAGTCGCCGAAGAAGCTCTTCCTGCAATCAGCGGCCGAACTAAGCCAAGCTTTTCTTATGCAAAGATCAGGAGGTTCTGACTCGTTAAGCAAGGAAGATGTCTGTCAATAACGTGTTTGCAGGCTTGTCGACTATCTAGCCAGCATAGCCACACCATATATGCTAAGGTCTCTATATCGCACAAGAAAAAGAACGTCCTTGAACCTCGTCCACCACGTGGTTGGCGATATGCTATACTAACTCCCAGACGCCACGCTTTCACTCTGACTAAGGTAGAGTCAGATATTACAGTACAATACATTAATGGCGCCCAAACCTGACTTTCGTAATCTTCCCTGCTTCAGGGTATGTTCTTCATGACTTCGTTTGATACTTTCTTCTTCCTTTCTGTCTGTCGTGGGTATCTTCAATATGCTATAGCCAAATCGCTAATGCTAAGGATCCAAGAGCTACTAAGGCTCCGGTGAATGGAATGAAAGTGGATGTTGATGCGCTGCTAGACGAGCCTGTGCCTTCAGCGCTTGTTGGCGAGACAGTGTTGGAAGGCGATCCGCCTGCTGTTGCTGCTGCGCCATGCACGAACGATGTCACAGTTCTGCTGGAAGCCGTCGCTGTCGCTGGGAAAAGAGTTTCGTAGATGGTGGTGATCGCTTGACCATTAAAGCCGACCTCGACGATCTCGAGTAGTGTCGCGTGTGGCGAAAGACTAATGATATACGTGTGTCCGTCAATCGTCACCGTTTCCATGTCGTCTGGTGTTAATGTTTCTCCATCGATGATGTAGGTAGCACCATTGTTGATGGCAGTGAACGTCTCTCCGCCGATGGTCAGGATCGGAGCTGCAGTAGGCTTGACGCCGTATGCTCCGTCAATTTGCGATGTTGTCGAGCCTCCATCCGATGCTATCATGATAGCTGTGCCTCCAGGGAGAAGTGAGATTGTTTGATCGCCGACTGTGACTGTACCTCCAATCGTCAGCGTCTGTCCGTCGATTATATAGGTAGCGCCAGATCCAGAATTGTATTCGATAGCAGTATAAGTATTGCCGTCAATCGTCAAGATGGGAGCACCGTTCGATGCCGCGCCCACCATGCCGATATACGATGTTGCAGTCTGGCCACTGGCGATGCTTATTAGTTGGTTTGCATCGCCGTTGAGAGAGATTGTCTCCATTCCGTTTGGCCCGTTGAAAGTGATCGCGCCACCGGGCGTCAACGTCTGGCCTGAAATGACATATGTCGTGCCGCCATTGGCCGAAAACATGCTTCCGTCCACAGTCAGGACGGGAGGTGCTGTGATAGTCGCCATGTTTCCGCCGTTCGATCCTTCAGCTCCGATGGGCTGAATCAATCCATTCACGACGACGTTGGACCCATCAGCGGGTAAGGAGATCGTAGTACCAGAAACCACAATGGCTCCTCCAGGTGCGAGTATCTGCCCGCCGATATCGTACGTGCGACCACTATTCGGTTGATAGACTGTGCCTCCGATCGTCAGTAGCGGTGCAGGCGTGATTGCGGGAGGCGAGAGCTGCGAGCCAACTCCATTGAATGCTACACGTGTTGCACCTGGCGCCAAGCTGATAGTGGTGCCTTGAACGACAACTTGTCCTCCTGGAGTCAAGACAGATCCGCCGATGTTGAACTGGGTAGCCGCGTTTGCTGTGAATACCTGTGAGCCGAGAGTGATCAGCGGAATATTGGCCGCCGCTCCTGGGTTTGTGGGCGAGGAAAGCTGTGCTGTAGTACCACCGACCATAATGGCAGTGCCGCCTGGAGCGATGGAGACCTCTTGTCCGCCAACAGTGATAGGTGCCCCGCCCGCTGACGCTGTCTGGCCAGATATGACAAAAGCACCTCCACCAACATTAGTAGCTGTGACCATAGAAGTGCCGACGCTGAAGACTGGATTTTGACCAGGTTGAATTATTGGGCCAGATCCAGGGCCAGGACTAGAACCAGGGCGGGTAAGTCCACCTATTCCAGATGCAATGGCACCTACAGTCGGATTTGCGAAAGTCTGCTCAGCATTGCTGAGAACTTGTGCAGCATTCGTAGGCTTGATGTTTGCAGGCTGAGCAGCGCTGATGATGGCCGAGAGAATAGGCCCAACGTCGTTTGCGCCACCAGGAGTAGGATCGTTCACTCTGGTTGCGGTGACAGTAATCCCGCTGAAAATTGCAGTCACCACGCTGTTCGTCGCAGTCGGGTCTTGAGGAATCTGCAGATTCAAATCGCTGCTCTCGATATGCGCAGTAAAGTGCACGGGTATAAGTGGGCGTCGTGAGGTAGTCGGTGCCACGATGCTGCCTCTGCCTGGACCGGTCTTGGTTGGGACCATCAACGCAGTGTCAGAGGATTCGACGTGGGCAGTAAACGGTGCCCAAATGATGCCTGTGTCGGTTGGAGTTGTCTCGACAAGTGATAGGCCGGACGGTAATGTAGGCGTCGGTGTATCGAGTGAAAGTACGGACTGTACTATGCCAGCAGGTGTTGCCACAGCTGCAGCGAGTACCTTTTGCACCACCACCACAACAGTAGGCTCGGCCTCGAAGGTGCCTACCGACACGCTTGACAGTGGGACACCAGCATCTTCTTCAACTGCTTGCAAAACTGCTGCGTGTATCTTGCCCTTCACCAGCATAGCGTTGACATCTGCACCTTCTTCGTAATCGAAGCTCAATGGCTCCGACAGTTGGTGCACGGTAGTGGTCGTCGCGCAGCGCACTGTGCCGTTGTACGCGCCAAGAGGTTTCTTGCTAATGATTTCGACTTGGCTGAAGTGCACTACGTTAGTTCCTTGAGCGACTGTGCTCGAGCTACCGATGGTGAGCGCTGCAGGCGTGGGAGTCACCACGACGTTCGGGATTGAGCCCTTAGAAGTCGTCTGATTGACAGGAATGTATGCTGTCTGCTCGACACTTGTTGTCGATGCTGCAACGGGAGTCGGAGTGTCCCAACAGGAATACTCCAGCATCGTCGAGTTCAGGGCAGTGTTAAAAGCAGTCATCGATGTACAAGACGGAGCTTCCACAGCCGATGTGATATTGAGCGTTTCACTTGCGGGCACAAGCGTCCATGCCGTTGAGGTATCATTATGATTGTACTGAATGACGAATGTTGAGTCGACCTGTGTGTAGGTCTCGGTGTACCAGTAGTCGAGCGATGCACTTGCTATGTTCAGCGTGGCTCCTCCACAAGTTGCGTTTGTTGGGTACGGCGGTGGTGGATTAAATGACGGTGCCGTGCCAGGTGGTAGCTGTCCTGAGGGCTTCGGGCCTGATGGTAGGTGGCCTGTCGGGCGAGGAGGCGGGTTTGTGCCTCCTGGCTGCGGTCTTGATGGCGAGGGCAAGTCACCAGATCCAGAAGGCTGTACTTGAGGCAGCGATCCATTTGGAGGTACTGGAGGAGCTGAGGCCGTTGACGGGTCGTAGCTAAAGACTGCAGTGGGACCATCACTGCTGCTATTGTTCGGCGCATAGACAAACGTGTTGGGCGATTCTTCGCCTGTAGCAGAACTCGAAGTCGCATCCACGGGCTGGTAGGAGAAAGTCTCGGACACATCCACTTCTGACGAAGAGCTCAAAGTAGGACCGTACGATGAGTCTGTAATAGCATCACTACTGCTGTTCGTTGACTCGATGGCTGATTCTGTTTCTGCCGTTGGTGGTGCTGGGCTGGCACCTGTCGGAACCGGCACATAGCTGAAATGTTCACTCGGCGAAGAGGATGGCGGATCGATGTTTGTGATGTTGTTATATGGTCTTTGATGTCGAACTGGTCTTTGAAGGATGTCGTCTGCAGCGCTTGTGGCTGCCAACACTAGCAAGAGGCTTGCCGCGAAAGGCACCATGATAGCCTTACTATACACAATGCCCAGGAACGAGTGTATATTGCTCCATGCGTGAACGCTAGAGACCGCCTCGATGGTCTAGCAATGTCGACAAAGAGCGAATAGCATGGTAGGGTTCAGCGAAAGACGAAAGAACCAGCAACCGGGAGACTCGAAGTCAAGCTGTAAAGATAGCAGCACCTGGCAAGTCAGGTCGTCAGGTTGCAAGTTGCAGAGGAAAGCATCGGACACAGGCCTTCAGGATGAGGGTTGAGGCGTACTGCTTGATCTACGCCCGTTCCAGATTGGCCTCAGCTAGCAGGCATCATGCAGGACATTCGCGTGCTCTCACCACCACCTCGATGATTCCCCGAACGTGGCTGTCTGAAGACCCAGTTATTGCGGGCGATTGAGCCGTGCAGAATACTTCGCACGTAATCCTGTAAACGTGAACAGTGTTCTCCTTGCTTCAGAATAGCTACAATTGGAAGTCCCTGGGACCTTGCATGATGCTGTCAACTGCTGTGCGCTCTTGGTCCACGAGCTGGGTACCGAGACTGGTTACTGAAGTCATCCGCAATTGGAAGTACGGGCCGGTAACACAGAGAGCTAACTTGGGTGGGAGAGCGAATGTGCTGGCTGCGGTGGAGCAAGGGTGCCTGAGATGGGTGCGAATCTGGATTCCACACGCATAGAGTTCTCGATCAAGCTCGGGTGCTGCAGCCGCATATGAAACATGCAGATGGCAAGCCAGTCAGCAAAGTGCATCTGTAGATTAAAGCTGGGAGACAAAACGTTCCGCGGCGTGAAGATGTCACAGTACGGAGAGAACTAGCAGAAATGGAGGTGCTTGCGAGCCCGGCAAGTGTGGGTGAAAGCGAAGGAGTCGAGTTTGAGACAGTTTTTGGTGTGCCGGTGGCTGGCAAATCCTTCGCGGACGGCTTCCTCGGTCTCACGGCGAGCACGCCAAGCGTTGCGACACCCGCCGTCTGCTCCTTCAACCGTTGTTGCCTTGCCCAGCGGACAGTGCGGACTCCTCAAACAACGGCAGAAGCGATGAGGCCACGCCAGCTCGCAGGTGGCTTTCTCGTCTGTCGCAAATCACGATCAGCCCGGTGTCTGGGCATTTTGAGGTTACGGCAGCAGCTCGCATACGGATAGCAGCAGCTTGCATAGTTGCAGATTGGTGCAGTGTTGCATTGGATCGCCACGTAGTACTCCCATACACGAGCCGCATCGCTCGCTAAGCATCTGGGCAGCAAAAGAACCGGCGACTACAGAGCTGCGGTTGGAGTCATGTATGGAAGTCAGCCTATCGTAATGATCCCTGGAATATAAATTCCTGGTCGGGAAGCAAGGTGATCCTGGCGGAGAGCCTTCGGAGCTGTGAGCTTGGCCTCTGGCGCGCAAAAGCGCAGAACGCCTCCAGCCAAGCAGAAAGGACGCCGAACGGCTGCTCCTCAACCGTCGCGGCGTGCATCGCGAATTGCGCTTGTTTTCTCATTATGCCCTACTCTCACTCATTGTGCTGTACTGTTCGACGCAGGCACACGCACGCCTGTCGTGCCATACCGGCGCTTTGAAACCCACGATCTTGAGCACAGTCACTCTTTCCTGCTGCTCTGCTCTGTTGCTTCCCAAACACCTGGATTCGGATCGCGCCCCTCCTCCGCAATGGGAACCTCCTTCCTCGCGCGGTGGCTTCTCCTGCCCAGTTCGCTGCTGTCGTACCTGGTACAGGTGAATGGACTCCACATTGAGGCGCGGGACGACAACAGCACTTCCATCCCAGCGCCCATATCCATTAATCCAGACCAGAATTGGGACGGTATTGATGGCCCCTGGAATTCCTTCACACTGCGCGTAGGCACTCCTGACCAGACGCTGCGCACATTCGTATCATTCGCTTCGTATCAGACCTGGGTAGTATTGCCGGAGGGATGTCAAGCGGCGGCGTCGGAAAGTGCATGCGCGGAGTCGAGAGGGAGGCTGTTCTACAGGAACGAGTCGTCAACATGGGATGAGCAGGGCATCTACGATTTGTGGATAGAGAAGAATCTCGACTACAATGGAAATGCCATATACGGCTATGATACAGTAGGACTAGGTGGCGTAGGCGAAGGTGGTCCAACATTGAAGAACACCACAGTGGGAGGGTTGGCTGTGGCAGACTTCTACCTGGGAGTACTCGGCGTCAATCCAAAACCAACAAACTTCACCACGTTCAACGATGGCTCGCCAAGCTACATGGCCCTGCTCAAGGAGCAAAATTACATACCCAGTCTCTCCTTTGGATATACCGCGGGAGCCCAATATCGGTTCACTGGTGTTCTTGCCTCCCTAACGTTGGGAGGCTACGACAGCAATCGCTTCATCGACAACAATGTGACCTTTCTTTTCGCTGCCGACAACGAGCGCGACATCGTTGTGGCCATCCAGGATGTCACGACACCTTCGCAGATTTCTTCCAACCCGACAGCTACCAAGCTGCTACCCTCCCCAGTCTACGCCTACATCGACAGCACAGTGCCTGGAATCTGGCTCCCAATAGAAGCATGCAGAGCATTCGAGCTGGAGTTTGGCCTTGTATTCGACAATGATACGCAACTCTACCTTGTTAATGATACCTTACACAACGCTCTTCTGAATCGAGATGCCAATGTCACATTCACGCTCGCGCAAGGTTTCACTGGTGGTCCAACAGTACAGATAACTCTGCCGTATGCGGCATTCGACCTGACAGCGAAAGCGCCATTCCAAGGACCGGATTCCTCGAGCGCGGTATCAAACGATACTAATTACTTTCCACTTTTCCGGGCTCAAAACGACACTCAATACACTCTGGGCCGGGCGTTCATGCAAGAAGCGTACATATCTGTTGACTGGGAGTCTGCAGTTTTCAATATTTCTCAAGTTGCATGGACCGAGAATGCCGAAAAACAGCTGGTCCCGATCATTCCAAGCTCTGAAGGTACTGGCGCAGGATCTGGGAGCTCTGGAGACGGCGACAAGTCCAGCAGTCTGATGCCCGGCGCCATTGCCGGCATAGCTGTAGGTGCAGTTGCCGTGCTCGCACTGCTTGGAATCCTACTCATGTTCTACTTCCGGAAGAAGAAGCTAGCTGCGGTTAAGCGGATTGAGAGTGAGAAGTTATCGGATGACGCGTCAACATCCGCAGCCGCAACGGTGCTCAGCGGAAATCGGAATAGTGCTTATCACAAAGCGGAACTCGAAGGATCCTCTACACCCTCTGGGCCTTTCAGTGACCGCCATAGATTGCAGTCTGCAAATGGCTCGATCAGTGAAGACACACCTCGCTCGAACACTGTACCTTCTAGTCCTGGCTACTTCATGACGACTGCTGGCGCATCAACACCTTCATCGCCATCTGCAGCTGAAGGCACTCATTCGAGCACACAAAGCGGCAGCTTCCTCATGTCGCCATTATCCGCCACTGCTAGCGAGGCTGATAGTAGAGAGCGGAAAGTGTATGAGATGCCTGGTGATATGCCTGCTATTCGTGAGAAGGACGGTAGGGCGCTGAGCGAAAAGGAGGCGATCCAACGTCGTGAGCAGATGTACAACGGTGTCGTCTCAACAACGCCAACGTCGTCGGAGCATCCTCGAGAAGGACTTCGCGAACCCAGACGTGTAAATCCGGAGGAGATCGTTGAGACGAACATCAATCCCGAACCTCGAGATACAACTCTTCATCGAAAATTCTCGTTTGAGAACCAGCCTGGGAGCACAGAGGAGCTTTATGACTAATTTTGGATCTCATCTTTGGTTTTCATCCATAAGCGCGGCGTTGGTGGATATGACAGTAATTGGACGACAGCACAAAGCAGCGTCTTCATCTCGGAATAGCGACAGCGACAGACTAATTGTCAGAATCACATAGTTACGACATATCAAGATCAGATACAGCCTAATTGGGTCATATGCCAAGACTTGAGAGGCAAGCATCATTCAATCTCATCTCAACGTCCACCAAGGTAGAAAGCACTTTTCATCTCGTCATCTTTTAAACAACAGTGGAGCAAATGACACCAGAGCACGCGAGCAAAAAGAAGAATCGAATGAATTTCGGTACCTGCATTCGATGATCATCGCAAAAAAAGCCCCGAACCTTCGACAGAGTGACACTCATTGACGTCAGTCGAGACACATACATATTAGAGCTTCAGTCTTCCTAACAACACTTTTCTTACCAAACACTCTCCCAGACAAACTTAACACTTCAATCGTGCCCAACAACTCTGCAATCATGTCATCCTCCTACTCAGGCCAAGACCCCCTCGACATCGCCAAAGCCGCCGAACGAGATCTAAACTCTCAAGCAGCAAAAGGCAACCTTCGCTCCACTTCCAACGAATCCGGAGTCGATGAATCCGTAACTTCGAAATTTCCTGGCGCGGAAGTGAAGATTGGTTCCGATGGACGAGAGATTCCAATCAGTGAAGGTGGAGAGATTTTGAAGGAGACTGGACAGTAAGTTGCAATCGATGTCAACCCCGATTGGTGCACTCGCTGACGCGAGTGATATAGGCCGACTAAGGCTTCCGATTTCGAAGGTGTAGGTGGACCAGAGGACAAAGCACGAATTGCTGCTGAGACGAGAGGTGGGGATAATGATATTCGAGAGAATATTCGACAAGCTGGGGATACGATTCGACCTGGTGGAGGAGATAGTAAGAGTTCTGCTGGAGGGACTGGACATGGTACGGCTTAGTGAAGAAAAGAGTCATGAATGAATGATACAAAATTCGTATGGCATTTACAGCGCCTGAGAGCGCGGATCCACAAAGGATCTAAGTAGGAATCATGAACGCCGGTCTATGATATCTATGATACAACTCCTTCCCAACCTTGCTATTTCCCATCATGCAATGCGTAATACTTACCCAAGAACGCCCGGCATTCTAATGCAAGTTTTCAATAAAAGCTATTCCTATCCCGATGACTCCTTACAGGTACATAAGCAGCAGGCGAAGATCGTTGCCTGCTGCTTCCAATATCGATACTAGAGATTTCTCGACTCAATGCGTCCTCATTATATCCTCCAGGCGAATGCGAGAGGGGGACTTTGGGTGGAATGTTTGGTGGTCCATATCCACCCGGACTGGTTTCACCGAAGCCTCGAGAATACTGCTGCCGCTGCTCATACGGGTTCGGAACTGGGTTAAAGTTCTCGTGAGTCCGTAAGGGCTCCATGGCTGGACCTGGACTTCTAGAAGGTGACTTCTTGAAGAGCTTATTCCTGGTTGGCTGCGGTTCTGGAGTGGGCATGGGCGAAGACTTGTTCCGAAAGTTGACGACAGTGTCTTTCGACAGGTGCCGTGGTCCAAAATCTCGGTCACGACCAGTGCCATACGTCTTGGTCGGTGTCTTCTTTTCGGGCTCTGGCGCCCACGAGTCGACAGGAAGATGGTCGGACGGGTCGATTTCTTGCCCGTGCCAACCGACGATGGGACCTTTTGGTGCTGCACTGGCTTCAGCGCCCGGTCCTTTCGGGTTGTGCACATCGAAACTGTCTGGCGAGAAAGGAGTGCCAGGGCCTTCTGACATGGACGGCCTTGGTGACACAGACTTTCGAAGTGGCGGGTTCCGGCTGACCACCGTTGCTCGGACTCTTTCCGGCGGCGGTGCGGGCTGTGATGTCGACAGAGGACCATCAGAAGACGATTCGAAGGCGCGGACCGGGAATTGTATGCTATACGAGTTTCTCGGTGGTGCCGAGGACGGTGCAGACTGAGGCTGAGGTTGTGGTGACACAGCTCGTGGTTTGATCAGTGGTACAGCATCTCGGTTACGATAGTCGGCCTGATATGGAGGCTGTCGATCCGGCGTCTGATATGGTGTAGGCTCTGGCCGGTAAAAGTTCGGACTTCTCGCTCTCGGAAGTTCTTGAGAAAGTGGATGTGGTTGCCTTGAAGGCGTGTACTCCGCAACACTGTTGCGTCCAGCAACTGGTCTACCGTATGGTGAAGTCCTGGCATACGGGGACGGACCTTGGCTACCTGGAGATGACAGATTGGGTGTCGAATGATGGCTCGTTTGGTACGGCGACTGGCTATATTCGTCCATCGACTGTCCTCTCCTTGGGTATCCCTGACTTGGAGGCGTCTGCTGAGGAGCGTAGCCTCGCTCTATGCTTTGCAGTGGTGACGAGTTCGGCACGTACTGCTGTCTCGCGGATGCAGGCGTTGCCGCGTACCTTGGCTGCTGATACATCTGAAGGTGATGTGGGGAGGCCTGGTGCGACTGAGGTACGGCTGGCGAGCTGTGACTGTGCATTGGTGGCGGAGGCGGCGGAGAACTGTCCAATTCATCTTCCACGTACGCCTGCTTGTCGGAGTATGCACCACCATACTCGTCTTCCCAGCCAGGTGGCACATCGTTCCTTCTTTGCCGGGTGTGCTGGTATTGGTAATCCAGATCAGGGATTGGTTCCGGGAAGTTCGTCGAGAGCTGGTAGTCGTTCTCGTAGGGCTCAGGCTCGTGGGCTTGTGGAATTACAGGAGCCGAGTGCGAATGTGGAATGCCAATATGGCTCATCGGTCTAGGTTGTAGCTGTGGTTGCGTCTGATGTCTAGGCGGCGTGAACATCTGCTGTGGGCGTGGTGGCTGAGTCGACGACGCTCTCTGGGCCCTACTTGGCCCAAGTTGAGGCAGGAAGTCGGGTGTTTGGACCGGCGCATGAGGGTCGTATTCCTGAGGGTCAGGATATTGGTCGTGTTCGCCATGATATTGATCCTGAGGTGTCCCATACTGAGCTGATGGATGAGCTGACGGAGCTGGAGAGCTGGCTTGCGAGCCCACCGGCGTCTGTCCAAACAGAGTCGATTCAGACGCGGGATAGTTGTACGTCTTCGGGCCAGTCGACGTCGCTCGTGGCAGAGTCTGGTAGTCTCGCGGACCATGCTTCGCTCTCCCTGGATTTGGTCGCTCTGGAATCACGACGTCTTTCGTAGCCGGTGCGTTCGGGTTCACAGGCAATGGTCTCCTCTTCACCTTTGGCTGTAATGTGCCATACTGCTGCTTTAGCTCGTCTGCCATCGACATCTGCTCCTCTCCCTTGTCCATCGGCTTCTCTCTGGTGTCGTAGTAGGTGACTTCCATGCGCACTTCTCCCGCATATTTGCCCTTACACGTCAGGCCTTGCCACGAGTCGCCCTTTCCTCCACCAGGAACCACGATCGTTCCCAAGTCGACCCAGGCCTCCCCGATCAGATCAGTTCGCTTGTCTTCGCTGAACACGGATATTTTGAGCGTGTAGTAGTCGGGCGAGTCGTGAACGGTGAAGCGTAGCTCTTGGTCCCTACAATCTTAATCAGTCCTGTCTCAAGGTAAGACTGTCTCGCATCTTGCTTACCATCGCGGCGTCTGTCCACCTCGACGATCCGTCTCCGTCTTGCGTGCCTCTTTCCCGAGTCTCGCAGCACAATACGGATTCTGCTTGCCCATAGTCTTTCGATTGGGAAGGTTTTTGGCCCTGTCGACAACCAGGACCAGCGTGCCTATCTCAGGCCCATCGACCGTCATGTCGGCGAAGATGCCTGCAGCATGGGGGCCATTGCTGGCCATTTTCGAGCCCATTGCATTTATCCAACAATGCTCCCAATTCTCCACCACTACCACTCGACGACCACAACAAACAGCAACAAGCGGGTCGGACCCAGCAAGACACTGCCGTTGGTTGCAGAGGCAGACTCGTCGGTCGTGATGGAGCCTGAGGCGTCGAGTGATGGATGTTTGTTGACGTATCGTCCGTGGCGCAAGGCCCGTAGTGACCGAAAAGTTAAATTACTAGCATTGCATTGAGAAGACGCGGGACTTGGCTGTTACAAACGAAGGCACAACCAAACGAGCAAAGTGAGAGTGAGAGTAGGAGGAGGAGGAGGAGTAGCTATGTTGTGTTAGTTGCAGATGAGTAGTGAATGAGAAGTGGTCGAGTTGCGGGAGCTGGTCCTCATAGCTCCATGCAGTGCAGCACTCGATCGGATGGCTGGGGAATGCGCACATCCAGCCACATTCGCGCATGGGTCCTTGCGTTTTGCCAAGACAAACACAACCTTGTCACGAGTCGTCACCCATTGCGCTCCTTTCAACTCAATAATGCCTCCCGGGTCTGCCAGTATGGAGCTGTTCCTGCCAGGCGCCAGCATTCGAGTCGGTACAATTCGTCTTGCATCCTCAGTACGAACTCAATCGCTGAACAAGCTCCTTCTTGCAGCGTCTCGCGAGCGTGCAGAATGCGCTACGGCGTTTGTTTACGTTTCTCCCGCTTCAAGCAGGTTCTGGCACACCAGGATACCATGCGTGTCAACGTGTGCTGATGCCTGTTGAGCACTTGACAGATTGTGAGACGCGACCGTCATTGGCGTTCTGTGCCATCCACTTCCTCGGAGTAGCTCGCAGGCGACATCCGAACGAGAGCATTTTCTTTCGGTGCAGGCAGTGCAAGTCTCTATCTCCACTGACGGCAGGATGCTGGACTGGCTGAATCAACGCAAGCAGTGCAGCTTGGCTTTGCAGCTGTGTCTTCAAATCTGACGAGGGACGTATGAGCTTCACAGGCATCGAGGAGCTGGCTAACCTTGACTTCTCTTTGCTGTGGACCGCGGCAACATTACTTCTTATCCACCACAAATGCTAGCACTCTTTTTGCCCTTCGAAGGCATTGCTACATCCATCTTAGCATTTACCTGTGATGCTTGTCCGCTTGCCACGCTCCTGACAGGTTCCACTCGCTCCAGACTCACAATGGCCGACCATTTCGACGAATACCATACATCTTTCTTCATGGTCGAGTCGAAGCTTTTGATCCACGACTTTCCAGACTTGCGTTTGAAGAGGACCATGGCGCTATGGCTTCTCGTCAGCTGTCATGTCTTTGATGCATGCCGTCGATTGAGGCCCTAAGGATTGACGCTTGGAAAACCCAGGCCAAGAGGAACCGATCACTGTGGTGCGAGCGAGCAAAATTGAGGGGCGACGAGCTTCTTTTGAACAAAGAAACGAACGAATCCGAGGTGGGAAATGTTGCCATGGAACATCAGATGGAGTTTGTCACCTCCCTGCTCGGATCACCCCACGGGCTCGGCACTTCATTGCACCTCCCGGGTCCTAACGACGGCAAGACTTCGAGAATCTGCATTGGCGCTACACGAATGACGCGCTCAAGCCTGGATTGTGTTCGACATCGAGAGGACAAGCACCGAGATGCCGATCTTCGACATGGTCCACTGGTCTTATCACTTCTTGATAGCTTCCTGATTGACCGCCATACGTCGGGGTGTTCCTGTCCGGGATAATGGACCATCCACCAAGCCATGTAAGGCTGGGAGACCACCGCGACAGATAAATGACAGAAGCGCAACATCACCTTGGCAAGAAGTACTGGCCCCAGGAGTGCACACAACGCTAGGAGTTCAGTAGATCCGGTCCCGATACTGATGCTTGCTACTATAGGTGCCAGTCCGCGTTTTCCGTCCGTATGGTACTATGCTGAACTGTATAGATATCGCACGCCTTCATTCTCAGCTTCCTCGTCGCGCACTGTTGCATAGACTCTCCAAGTACTGGAACACGTCAGGCTATCAAGCTTCCTCATATTACCGTGAGCCGGTTGAGCCTTGCAGAGTCTACAGTATGAGCGAGGGGCGGTCCGACCACCTTCAAATGCTATCATTAGAAGCATAGCCCGACCTAACCTCATCGTCGCCTGGTGCGCATTTTGTCCAGTATGGCGGTGGTCAACATCCTCTTCGGTGATGGCGGCGAGACACTGCTTGCGGTGACTTGGACATGGACTGCAATAGCTACGATTTTCTTCGTCTTCAGGACATGGTACGCATCACGGGAGCCATCGAAAGAACACGCCTCTCTTTTTGGCATACGATGGGACTATGCAGCGGTGACAGTGGCCTATGTGAGATATGTCCCCCGAGTAAAGACTGTCTGCTGACTTTCAAAGGCTGCCGCGCTCTGTTCTGAGGTTACTACGACAGTTGGCTATCGAATGGCATACTACAATAAACCATTGTTAGACAGCTTGAAGCAAGTCGTACCAACTATTGTGTAAGTTCAAGCTTGGTTTTTGGAGGAGCTACGAATGCTGATCCAACGCGTTACTAGCATTTCCAATGTCGTGGCATACTTCAGCATGGTAAGTGTTCGCCTCACAGCTGCGATATCTGCCTGCTGACCCACGGCACCAGATCTTTGGACGTTTCGCCATCATAGCACTTCTACTGTCCTTGCAAGGGACCGCCTACCGTCAATGGCGAATATCGCTCTGGATCGTCGGCGCCGCCCAGGCCATGGTCTTGTTCGCGCATATGATCATCACAATCTGCCAATGTGATCCTCCTCGGAAGCTTTGGGATCTACAAGTACCTGGAAAATGCAACTTGCAGGTGTTCAGCCAGAAATTTGGCTATGCTTCTGGGACTGTGGGTGCATTCGCCGATTTCTATTTGGCTTTGTACCCTGCTATCTTCATCATCGGCCCTTTGATGAAGCTCTCTCCACAAATGAGGGTCGGTATCTGCATCATTCTTGGTGGCGGTCTGGTCGCTGGAATTGCAGGCATCGTGAAGATGACCTGTATAAATGATGTCGGGCAATTGCAGAAAGACTATGCAAGATTCGTAATGTGGCAACTGTAAGTCCTCAAATTCACATACCAGAAATCCGCTAACTTTATCATCAAGAAGGGAAGCCTGGTTCATCATCATCTTTGGCACATTACCGACCGTGAAGCCCGTCTTCATGGCAATGGGTAGAGGTCTCAAGTCGATTGGCATTCGACTGGTCAGCACAAGCACGGATCACAAATCTCCTAAACAACTTTCACACAGTTTGACGAGCGGAACTGGCACTTCTGGATCTAAGTCGGGATACAAGCCTGCACATCCAAGGAGGACGAGCGAGGTGGCGTTGACTGATATATCTGTGATGGGAAAAATGGAGGGAAGGAATTCTATGGACGATGAACGCAATGAGCAGTGGCATGATGCGGAGAATGGGAATGGGGGTCAGAGGAGGTGGTGAGCGCGAAGAACTTATGATGGTAATGCTAATGTAGATGATTCTGGCTCGTGAGGCTTT
This sequence comes from Pseudocercospora cruenta, assembly GCA_013365205.1. Lineage (NCBI taxonomy): Eukaryota > Fungi > Ascomycota > Dothideomycetes > Mycosphaerellales > Mycosphaerellaceae > Pseudocercospora > Pseudocercospora cruenta. Next base: position 131,342 of record JAASFE010003254.1, read on the forward strand.
TTAGGATGCTGAGCTGGAGCTGAATAATGCACGATTCACGACTACTGGAACACGACGAAGAGGGTCATTGTAGCAGTCCACGTTCGAACAAATATCTGGCGCGATAGCGACGTCGAAAATTGAGAGACGCTTTCACCCGGGAATTGCTAACAAACTGATTCTAGTGACGCAAAAGCTCGAGGATGATGGTCAATGCGTTCTGCATGTGCCGGGCGGGCGGGTGATTCAAGCCGGAGTGGGTCCAAAGCAGACTTGAACTTCAAGTCGTGATCGGGGTTCTAGAAATCTAAATATCGCACCTTCAGACTCATTCAAGTACCCGCACTTGGATCAAGATGGCGCAACAACATGGCCCGACGCTTCGAGAAGGCCTCGAGTCTCTGCCTCAAGAGCTCTACGACATCATCTTCGACTACACCTTCACACCACCGAGTCGCAACGGTGTAGTTACCATTGACGCGAACTTCAACGGCGCTGCAGTGTCTAACGTGAGTCGCTCAACCAACGCTCTTCTGCTGGAACGCTACAACAACTGCACTATCATCGGCAGTATCTGGCACATTCTGTACCGCCTAGAATCGTTCAGAGGCCGTGGCGAACTGAAGGATGTACGCTGCTGGTTGTATGCGAGCGATGAAGAGATGAAAGCTTCTGGTCGATGCATCCCCGTCATTTATTTCAATTCGAACTTCCTATGGGACCGGCTTGAGACCGAACTGGGAATGCGTGAGTTTGTGCGAATTCGTATCACGAAGGAGAAGGTAAGTTGAATCGGATGTGGCTTATGAGATCCATGCTGACTGTTGCATAAGGCTCTGGACAGACTTCAGGTGGAGTGAGCTGTTGAAGAAGAACGATCCGCAATTACGCGAGAAGGAGATGTAAGCGCACTTGCCTCATCAATGCAGCTGCAACGTTGCCAAGAACATAACGACCTCAACAACAACGCCAACATCAGCAATCCTCGTCTGACCTTTCTTAACTTCATCAAAAAACGCAACAACATGGCCGAACCGGCTGATCGCAACGAGACGCCGCTCAGACAGCATCTCGAGTCGCTTCCACAGGAGCTTTACGACGAGATCTACACTCTCGCTTTCACACCTGATGCGCCCACAATCGAGGTTGGCCGTCAGTTCCAAACACCGAAGATGGCACAAATCGATGCTACTTCGGCTGCTCCCTACTTCAGCCAGTGCACATTTGTCGGGCAGCTTTACAGCATAGTCAAGTGGCTATATCGGACTGGTGACGCCCCTCCGTTGAGCAACATCCGTTGCTACGTCTGGGAATGGGATTCTGTCTCGTACACAGGTGAAAGCGAGCGCAACAAGGCTTTCAGACTGTCTTGGGAAGTTGAGGATGCCGAGGAGGACTTTGGTAAAGGTTGTTGCTCGGGGCTTGCCATCCACTGGACACGTGAAGAGGTAAGTGCTCTACATCAGGGGGCAAGACACTTCAGCACAAGAAAAGACTTGACTGAACCTTCATTGCAGGCGCTGCAAGGTATGAATCCTCTTTAAGCTGTGCATGAGAAGAGATTCCTGGCGAGCATGGCCGACGATACTAGAATGATCGGCGACATACTCGCAGCCGAGGCAGCATCGCTCTCATGGAACGAACTGGGCTACAAATGGTCAGTCAACAGGATCCGGATGCAAGAGAGTGAGAGGCTGGGCTTCAAATATTTAAGGGCCACTTGAAAGCCCCTTATTACAGAGCAACGCCAATATCTTGAGCACTGACCACCGGTGGAGCCTTATGTCATATGTTTCCTCCCTCCTTGTCCTGATTCTGTCCTCCACTTTCGTATTGCATACCCTGCCATCCCAAAGCTGAACATATTCAGTCACTGAAGATGGCTGCCGACGACAAGCACAGTCTGCAAGACCTCCTCGAGTCTCTCCCACGAGAGCTCTACGACGATATCCGCGAGCTGACCTTCGCCGCGCCGGCTCCCAGTACCATCATCACGATCGACGAGTCCTATCAGCCTCCGTCAGTCGCGCAAGTCGACCACGCCGCGCGCATCCAGTTCCAGAGCGAATATTTCAAATGCGGCTTCGTGGGATACTTCGAGGATATCGGGCTGTGGTTGAACACAGCCGCGCCTCAGAATGTGGCATGCTGGATTCTCGAACAGGCCAACTATGTGCCACAAAATCTCAATCCATTGATGTCTCAGGTGCGAGACTGGTTCGGTACGCTGTTCGGACCTCGCGTCAAGATCTGTTTCGTCAAGGATGAGGTAAGTACTACGATGTGAAAGGGGATGCCGGAGTACTGATAAGGAAGTCATAGGCAATTGCGAGCATTGTGGAGAAGCAGTCTTGAGGCTGGGAGATTAAGAGAGACGACTGCTGTTGGGAATTGGAGAGAACCGTCTGGCATGCTCTCACCTTGTGTGCGCTCCAAGATTGCACAGAGGCAAATCCCTTGGACTCGAGGCTAGATGCACTCGTTTACAAGTGATATATTGAGTACAAATGCGGGAGCTCATGACTTGTCAACTTCACAGAACACATGCGCTCAGTAAATACACGGTGTCAAAGATTCAGGGCTCGAAGCCAGAGTGACTCGTTTGAAAGCGAGGTGGCGAGTAATAGCACGAGAAGTGATGTGTGAGTCCACTTGGCCACTCACCTGTGCAGTGAATGGACTGCAGTCAATTTCTGGTACACTTCACTTTTGCGGCGCTTCATTTGATGCTTCGCTCCTGCCTCCCATACATGATCGGAAAAAGCTTAATCTCGGTGGTGACGCTGGAACCTTGCTTACACAATGAGGAAGGCACTCTGAAACGTCTGGAAGGAGATGGGCTGAGGAGACTTCTCAAGTCAGCACTCACATTTGCCCCAAAACCAATCACATACAACGAGAACCAGACATCCACCGTGCCACAACACCAAGTCATTCAGCAGACATGGACACCAAAACTCTCCGCGAGTGTCTCGAAGACCTTTCACAGGAACTCTATGATGAGATCTACAGCCTCACCTTCGCGCCACCATCCAAAGACACCCTCATCTGCATTGACGACTCTTACATGCCGCCGCCAGTCTCTCAGATCAGTCGCGCCATTCGGAAAAGTTTTCAGAAAGCCTACAAGCAATGCATATTCGTCGGTGAAATCGAGCCTGTCGGTAGCTGGGTGAATTCATTGGAGGACGTTGTACGCTACGAGAATGTTGTGTGCTGGGATGATGAGGCCGATTCTTCTCGGAGTCCATGGGACTGCGCCTTCTCGGCTACAAAACTACTGAAGTCGAGCTTGAATCGGACCGTGGTACACAATGTGATCATCACGAACAGTCAGAATACGATGAATAAGCTTCTGAAGATAGGCGATGTCGGAGAACACTCAGGAAGCTTGCGAAAAGAAGAGTGGTTTTTCATCGGCCACCGGAGTCTGCTGAAAGTCTACGCAACATGGGACAAGGAAGAGGAAGGGTGGGGATGGGTCAGCTTTCCCTGGATATCTCTAGAGCTCAAGTATGGTTTTCGGTAGTGGTGCGATGATCATAACCGAGCCAGAGGGCAGCAGGAATAGTGTTCATGATTAATACTCTGTTGGCCTCATCAAATCCTCCAACTCCAACAACCTCTTATTCCTCGTACTAAAGTCTACATCATCCGAACACACCAACTTATGATCTACCTCGCCCTCGATCCACTCGGCATTAAACACCAACCCAGTCTCCTCCTTCCATCTTTCCACGAGCTGCCTCACTTTCTCCGGCAACAACACCTTACTCGGAGCCTGGAACCATTCGGGCTGATACACAAAAGCAAACATAATTCTCGGCCTCTCAGTCCTATTCGGCATACCCGCATGCCATAATCGAATATCTCTGATTATGATACTGCCCCTTTTGACTATGGGCTGCACAGGCGGCGAATGCTTTCTCCTCTCTTCTACCAGATCTTCTTTGATAGTAAGGTCTTCAAAATTATGCTGCTCAATACTACTCTCCTTATGACTCCCAACCCAAATCTCCGTACTCCCATTCTCAACACTCATCTCACAAAGCGGCACATTAATCGCATAAGCGAACGGGTATGAAGGATGCGGAAGATGAATATCAGAATGCACTGGCTGTCTCGAAGTCGATTTCAAAGCAGTATTCCCATTCGCGTAATGACATACAGGATTTGGTCCAAAGATTGCGGAGCAGATACTGACTACGGCTGGGTTTGCCCATATGTCTGAGAACATGAGGTCGGGATTTAGGGGTGGTGCTTGGTCCATGTTGCCTTTGTTCCAGTTAAAGTGGTGGGACGGGTTTTGGGAGATTTCGAGTGCTTCGGGAATGAGCATCGACTCCAAAGTATCCAAATGGTCTCGTGCGACGGCATTCTCAAGGACGAGGATACCATCTCGGTGGAGGTATGTTACGGCTTCTGCTATGATTTCTGGGGTTGTGGGTGTTTGGCCGGTCCGAATAGCATCTGGGATGTGGATTGAGTGGACTTCTTGGTTGACGAGATGAATTCCATTTGTTTTGCCGTTACACTTGGCCATCCTGAAGACCGCTGGTGTTCGATTGCCCTTTTCGATGCTGCGGTCTTATACTGTGATACTCTGCTCGAGGTCCTGATAGTGGTAGGAAGTCAGCGGCGGAGATAGCAGAATTCCACTTGAGGAGAAGGGTATGGTAAGAATGAGAGATGATACTTAGGACTTCTGAGGCGTATCTAGAGCTCTCGTACAGCATATACCTCACTCCACGTGGATCGCATATGCATGCCAGAATAAAGAAGGTCCAAGAGGTCCGTCGCGTGAAGTGGCCAGCCACAACAAACTTTCGGCCTAGTCTCAGGTGCACAGACTGCCTTGGCACGCTATTCCCCTTCAGGGGCTTTACCAAAGGTAGTCTAAGGAAGCATCTAAGGGTTCTAATAGATAGATCTTAGCTCTATAATAAATATTATTAAAATAGCTAAGGATAGGTATTTCTAAGAAGTCTAAAGTTATCTAATAAGGCGACTAGTAAATAGATTAGCGGAAAAATAGCTCTCTATAATAGAAATTAATACTAAAGGTATAAGGAGGTACTAGGGTATCTAATAATAAAATTTAAGTAAAGAGTAGTATATTTCTATAAAACTAATACTTTTTAAAAGTCTAGAAGGCTTTTAAATAGATTAGAAGTATATAGTCTAAGTTAGAAAATTAAGAAATTAAATACTATAAACTCTAGAATAGTAAACCTAGAAGCCCTAAATATATATAGAAACCTATAATCTCGCTAGATATTTATTAGTCGCTCTTAGTATTACTATATATCGAAGCTATATTATTAGAAGTATTACGCTAATA
>JAASFE010003254.1:145934-158024 GCA_013365205.1 Pseudocercospora cruenta
TCTAGAATACTAGACTCTTTCTAGCTAATATTTTCGTAATCTAGATAGTATTAGTAAACTTATAGATAAGCTAATATAGGGTCTCTACCTACTCTACTCTTAGTATAAATAGATATATCTAACGATATACTAGCCTAATTAGACGCTCTTTATTCAATCCTACTATTAGTTTCTAGGCGATACCTTCGACTCTCTTCGACTAGATATATTCCTAGAGCTCCTTCTAGAGCTTTAGAAAGGTCTAGCCTTTAGCTAGATAGAATAGCTAGTCCTATATATTAGCGGAGAACATTTCTATCTTAGTACTATCTACTAAGGCCTAGTCTATCTAGTTATTACTAATACTAAGGGCGGATTAAATATTACGATAACGAATATCCTACTAAAAGATCTAATATACTAACTAATACTTCTTAACCTCTATTATATTATTATCTATATATATTAAAGCGTTATATATATAATTATATAGGCGTCGTCTATATTCTTAGTCTTTTATAGTATCTAGTCTACTAAAAAGTATCTATAGCTCTATCTAATTACTCTACTTATTACCGTTATTAAGAGACTATACTAGTATAGCTAAATTATTATTTAATACTTCGCTTAGTATATCCTCGTCGTTAGAATCGATTAAAATAGGCCCTAATACCTCTTTTTCTAGATAGTATTTATCTAGTAGCTTTAGCCCTCTTTCCTTACTCTTCTTATATCTTAACTTATTTATTAGCGTTATAGAATCTATCTAATTAATCTATATAGACTCTAGAGTATATACTAGTATTACTAACTCCTCTCGAAAGGACGCTTAATACGAAATTATAATATATATCCTCGACTTCTAGAATAGTATCTAGAAAAAAGGAAAATATTAGTTTCTAAGGAATTTCTATAGCTTTCTAATATATTTAATTATATCTAGATTAGTTTAAGTAGGTAGGCTACTTATAGTTTAGAAGATTTATATATAAATTAACGCGTCGTAACTAGATAGCTTTTAGCTCTACTAGATATTACGTATCCGCGAAATTTATTAATATTTTATTAGAAGCTTATAGTATATATTAAATAGAATAGATTATATAAAATAATTTCTTTAAATAATATATTATTATTATCTAGTAGCTATCTAGCTATTTCTAAAGCTAGATTATATAAAGGTATAAAATGCGCCTAAAGCTAAGTTATATCTATTAGACCCGCTAGATGCTTCCTTAGACCTCCTTTAGTAGGAGGAGCCCGCGGAGCGCTTGATTGGCTCCCTACGCGAGGTGGTCTGAGCGTCCCCTGAGACTACTTTCGGCCTCCACTCTCCACAAACGCGAACCCCTCCTCCTCAAAATGCAACCTCAAGATCCTACAAGCATTTCACAAACCACATCGGCGTTCATCTCGTGTCCATCTGCCGCTGATAGCGATAATGCACGGCCCTAGCTTGCATACTGATAGGCGGTGATCCTGCATGGTACATCTCGTGGTAGTCGCGTGTCGATAATGGCCTCGACTTCTTGTTCGCGCCAGACACCTCCATCTGTAAGCTTCACTTTGACAAGCAACACCTTAGATTCTTGGTGCTTATCGGACCACTTCAGGAGAACCTTGACGAGACCTCACCTCTTATATCGAGGATGGCCGATGATGGCCGGACAGACAGTCTGGACGGCGATAAGCTGAAAGGCGGTATCGTGATCGGAGCCATTGCTGGAGAGGAAGTGCGACAGGCCAATGAAGATGAACACAATCTTACGTTTTTCGAGGCCTTGAAGCTGTACCCGACTGCAGTTTTCTGGAGTATTTTCTTCTCACTTGGCATAATTATGACCGCCTTCGACCCACAACTTCTAGGCCAGCTGTATGCGACGCCTGCTTTCCAGAAAGACTTTGGGTATGAGTACGAGGGCGAGTGGATTATATCTGCTCCGTGGCAGACTGGCTTGAGTATGGGAAACCCAATCGGCCAAGTGGTAGGAGCGTTCTTCGCAAGTTATCCTATGGAGTGAGTAGCATAGAGCGGAAGGAGAGAGTGACGTTCGCTGACGATGGGCTTAGGTGGTTCGGCAGGAAGAAGACTTTTGGCGTGTGCGTGATTCTTACTGCAGGTTTTATCTTCATCCAGTTCTTCGCTCGATCACTGCCGGTTCTTCTGGTCGGCGAACTGCTAGGTGGACTGGTGCTCGGAACCTATGCGACTATCGCGCCCACGTACGCCTCAGAGGTTTGCCCTGTGGCACTTCGAGGTGTATTGACCAGTTATGTGAACCTCTGTTTCGTCATTGGGCAGCTTATCGCGAATGGTATCATTGCCGGAACGAGTCAGCTTGACACTCATTGGGCCTACTCTGCGCCGTTCGCAGCACAATGGTTCTGGCCACTGGTCATTCTCATCGGCTGGCCTTTTGCACCTGAGTCACCATGGTGGCTAGTCCGCAAGAATCGTCTCGAAGACGCTGAGAATTCTTTGCGTCGCCTAGCCTCGCCACGAGTTGATGTGAAGCCTACGCTCGCAATGATGATTGAGACAGACCGATTGGAGCAGGAGCTCGAAGCTGGAGTGACATATTGGGATTGCTTCAAGAAGATCAACTTGCGGCGGACAGAGATTGCTATCGGAGTCTACTGCATCCAAGTCGTTTCTGGTATCTACCTTGTGGGTTATGCAACATACTTCTTCCAGCAAGCTGGCCTACCTACACGCCAAGCTTTCAATATGGGTGTCGGGTTTCTTGCAGTCGGCTTTGTCGGGACGCTCTTCTCATGGGTGCTTCTCATCCGCTTTGGCCGGAGGAATATTTATAATGTTGGTCTGGCCATCTTAATGGTTCTGATGTTCATGATTGGCATTCTGGATGTCGTCCCCGGCTATGAAGGGAAAAGCGGGATCATTTGGGCGCAGTCGTCTCTGATGGTCGTCTGGAACTTCTGCTACGACTTCAGCGTTGGACCGGTATGCTTCGTCATCCTCTGCGAAGTCTCAGCGACTAGAGTTCGAAGCAAGACTATCGCGATCGCGACTGCAGCGCAAGCACTCCTCGGAATTATCATGACCGTTGCCTTCCCATACATGATCAATCCCGACCAGGCAGATATGCGAGGCAAGATAGGCTTCTTCTTTGGAGGCTTGTCGGCGATCAGCTTGCTCTGGGCGTACTTGAGAGTTCCAGAGACTCGTGGAAGGACGTATGAAGAGCTCGACATCATGTTCTCGCGCGATGTGCCGACCCGACAGTTCAAGAAGTATATCGTTGAGTAGTGATTAGACAACGCAAATTCTTGTTTCCACGATCATAACTCAGACTGAACTCTGGCGCCGATGGTCAAAAGTCTCAAGAAAGGTGTCAAACATCAGTGTCTCGAGCTTGCATCAAGTCTCAGGCCCCAGGTCTCAAATGTGAGCTGCAAAGTCTTCAAATCGACTTTTGACCTGACGTGGCTCTCGTGTATAGTCAGGAATGTGTGATGCCAGGTCAGTATAAAACAATACGGTCACAGCAATACATCGGAGGAAATATCGTCTTCAGAGAAGGCCGACAACTTTATTCATGCTATATAACCAAATCGGACTTGAGCAGTACTGCCACAGCATCATGCCGTAAAGACCACACCGTCTTCATCAAAGGTCGGCGACTCTGTTCACTCCATATGTGGTCGTCTTCCGCTGTCAACAGCCGTATAGACACTGGGCGTGGTGCGAACAAGCATATTCGACTTCTTGACATCGGGACCCACACAAATTTCTTGGCGCTCGCGCCTGAGGACGTGGGTGAATGAGGACAATAGACAAGGCTATTGTTCGGCCTTCCATTGTTACAGTACAAAGACATTCGCTTGAATTGTCTTTATTATCTTAGTCGAGTTGCATGCACTGCACTTCTGCTTCCAACCTGCAACCTTTCTGGACGTCGCTGCATCACAGACATCAAAATCCATCGGTGATCGCATACTCCATTCCCTCGATCCAGCGCAGCATACTTCTGAACACCATCGGACAACTCCATTCATCCAGACCAGAAGCCGGTAAACACCATACCCGTTCTTCACCATGGACCACATCACCAAATTGAAGAGCGAGCTCAGCTCCGCCAAGCAAGCTGGAGACAAGGCTCGAGTCGCTCGCCTCGTGCGCATAATCGGCATGGAAGAGCGAAAGGTTCGCACGAAGGCCTCACGAGCTGAAGATGCTCAGCGTAAGGCTCGCGAATCGTTTCTTCCTTACTCGAAAGCAGATACACCTCGCTCTCGCGGACCAGTGGCGGCCAAATTGCCGCCGATGGCCTACTTCAACGACTTCGAGGATCAGGTGAAGAGAGAAGAACAGGAGCGACAAGCCGCTGAGCGTATTCGCAAAGCAGAAGAAGCGCGCCAAGCTGCAGAGCGCGCTCGACAGGAGGAGTGTCGGCGCAAAGCCCAAGAAGCTCGCCGCAAGGCTGAAGAGCAACGCAAGCGGCAGGAAGACCAGCAGCGCCAGCGCGAGTCGAAATTCCGGAACGAACAGCGCCAGAGGGAGCGTGAGCAGCAGAAGAAATCCTATCGCTCCACTCCGCCCAACACTCCGTTGCGACCACCACCCCCGGCGCCAGCGGTCACCATGCCACAAATCAGGGACTGGTACAACTTCGCGGAAACGTGCAACAGCGCGCGTGAGAAGGTGCAGACCTTCCCGACTCCACCAGGTGGATGCTGCAACAACCTCACTTGTGTCAGCCAGGCCAAGGATCGCGCGAATAAGGCCTGCGAGTGCAACATTCGGAGGGCCTTCAAGCTTGCTGGCGTTGACAGCTACAAGAAGGAGATGCTCAAGTGGCATCCCGACAAGTGGTCCCGGAGTCCGGAGGCCAAGCGGGAAGTCTTCCAGAAGCTGGCCAGGGAGATCTTCATTGTCCTGAAAGATATGTGATCTCACCTGTCGCCGACTCAGCGCAAGACGAGCGACCAAGCTAGCGACGGAAGTTCTGTGTCATCAAAACACATTGTGTTGTTGGAAGGCCTCGTGAAGTAAGATACTCGTGGTGTTCATGGAGCTTTCCATAGTGCTTGAGGACATGTGAGGTCACCTGGTGTCGACTCTGCATGATTGAGGATATCAAGCAGGTGGAAGTGAATCCAAGCTGTGGAAAGGGCTTCATCGCCTGGGAGGCGTCTTCGCTGTCGGCAGTGGTTTCGTGGTTATAGTCCAAGATTAGGAGGTAGATCAGAATTAAGCCAATTCCAGTCTGCGCCAGTACTCGCATCGCCATTCCATCCCATTGATGTATCAGTAGCAAAGTTCATCATGTCTGAATCTCCGATGAAGCCCCAAGGATCTGCAGCACTTCCAGTGAGAAACGGACCTTGATACGCGAAAGTCATGCCCAGTCCAAGGTTGGGATCATGCATATCGATGTTGGGTGCTTGATCGGCCGGAATAAACCCGGAGTTGCTGGAATGCTGGGCTGGTGTATGGTCGAATGTAGGCGGCGCACTAGGTGTCGATTGCTGTTGTTGTGCCAGTTGTCTCTTGACCATATCTGATTTCAGACTTTCGCACTGTCTTTTCTTGATCATGGTGATGACCTCGAAGTACGGAAGAACGAAACGATCACCGGCGCATTCTACATTGTATGCACTTCGGAGCAGGTACTGTAGAGACTCATAGCACTTCCGGCAGAGGAGCCCTGATATTTTGGTCTCGGATCCAGCCTTGATGGCATCGAGCGTGCGGTGGACGAGATGAAGTTCGTGATCGCGGGTTGCGGAATGAGGTCGGGAACCAGGCTCTTCACGTGCGCCATACCCAACCAGATCAAGAAGCAGCACGACAGCTGCAGTAAAAGCTGTAAAGTTCAGTACTGTGCCATTGCTCGACATGATAGGATCTGTCTCAAAGATCTCCACGTATGCCTCAAGGAGCTTGGTTGAATCCTCTACGACAGTGCGCCTGCTGAAGTCATATCGTGGCTCTTCTTCGGATCGAAAAAAGAATGGAAGATGAACGTAAGCCCTCAATTGGTGGAAATGGACTACGCGATAGAGCCGTGTATACTTCTCCGGCAGGTTGGTGCACATGCGTATGTCCTTCACATCCAAGTATCCAGTCGGCAACTGTGACTTGACGGCGTCCATCTCCTCTTCTACTTTGATAGTCGCGGACAGATGGGCACCTTTGATACTTTGCAGGCAGTCGATGAACTTTCCAGTAATTATGCCAAGGCGTTTGTAGAGGTAGTCTCCCGGGTCATCTGTTGGTGACGTGGGTATCGTCAGATCACAGATGTGGTCTGGTAGAGAGTAGGGCAGACCGATCATGAGTGAGGCCCAACGATCTGCATGGAATAGAGGCCAGAAAATTGCGTCGTGTTTCTCCGAAGTACGCCGCGAGTGTATATTGCTCAGCTGTACTAAAGACGTTGCCCGGCGATAGATCAAAAATGCTCGTCTTGGTTGCAGTGCGGCTGCGATGAAGTCAGTGGGCCCCTCCTAGACGCCAAATCATGCCTGGTAGTCGATACCATGTAGTCCCTTCGTTGATTGAGACGATCGTAGCAAAGGGCATCACGTCTGGAACCACAGAACGACTTACCCCTGTAACACAGTCCAACAGCCATAAGGCAGTTCAAACCTGCTTCAGTGCTTGCAAACTCATCATCATTGGCTACGGTCCTTTCCACGACGGGGAGAAATCTTTGACGTTCGCCAGTGCCTATTGCAAAAGTCACAAGCAGTAGAGCAAGTACTGATGGACTAGGAGCACGTAAAACTTCGCCTGCGAAAGACCGCAATGTGTCGTAGGCTTTGCCCCAAAGAAGACCCAGAGTGTCTCGATATAGCGGCCACCAGGAGCTGTACTGGTTGAAAATCGTCTCCATTTCTTTTCCGGACGGCACGCAGGCTAACAAGGCTGTGACTGCTGCCTGGTGCTTCTTTGTCTTTCGCAGCTCGATCTTTGCTGTCGTGCACGAGCCAGATCTGCCATCACTGCTCTCGGGCGTCTGTGTTGCGCTCGGCGTCTCGCCCATGATTGGATTGCCTAAAAGACGTATCAAAGGCGCATGACCTGTCTCGACTGCTTCTTCCTCCTGGTCTTCATCTTCGGAGGCGGAGTCGTCAGTTCTTTGCCTTTGACCAGGAGCCTCGATTGCATCGTGCAGGCTTGTCAAAGCCTGAGCAGTGGTTGCTACGCTGGAGCTGCCGATATTCTCGGCACTCTGCACAAGACGCGCAAGCTGTGTCTCGAGCACATTGATGCGCTCCTTTAGATACTTGCTGTCTGTAGCATCGCTTCCGGCCACGAGACCTTGAGGTACACAAGCAGACTCTGTGCAACGCGCGATACATTCATGACATGCACCCGCCGCACTACTGACGAACATCAGATTTGACTTAAGAAGAGGAAGTGTCTTTCGAAGGCTCAATCACAAAGAGCTTGGGCAGGTTCGCACGTACCTTGTACCAGAACATCTTATCTTGCGCTTGCGACCTGCACTTGAAGTCAATTCTGCATGTCGTCCAGGCTCGTACAGATGCTCGGCGCGAAACTGTGGCTGCCGGCGAGGCTCCTCTTAGGATCCTCAAGAGCAGCACGACCTCAAACCAGTGGCATTAATCGCCACAGCCCAGAAACGTCAAAGAAGCTTTCAGAAGTTCAATCAGACTTACACGGCAGACAGCTCTTGGTACCTTTCCGCATGCGTTTGCTGAGACGCCCATCTTGGACCGCGTCGGATGGCATAGCGATTCTCGCGAGATGCGACGGACGAAAGAAGCGTCGACCGCGATCAATTACGCTTGAACCCCTGTTCGGCAAAGTCGGCATGCACAGATTTTGACCTAGCATCAAATTAGTCATTCACTTGGCGCGCCAGGCCAATGCAGGAGTCGAGAACCATCGACCTCATCCTTTGAAACCACCATCATATCATATATGGTGTCAAGCAGCACAATGATACTCATTGTCTGCCATGACTTGAGGCAAGATAGCGCATACGACATATGTTAGGGCCAATTACGCAGCGCCCATGATGTCAGCCTTCCGCGAACATTCGTCCATTGAATGCCTCCGCAGGACACTATCTTTGCTTCATAGATGGTGCAATGATAACGCGAGGAATGCTGATAATGATAGCAGTAGGAACCGTTCATCCTCATCTGCCGCTCGATGTGTCCTGCGACCGGCGCCGGCGCAGGCGTGAAGACGCTTCCGTTGCCGTACACGATTGTGTGAGAAGGCACAACGGACCAAATCACCCGCGGCCAGGATCAAGCTCAGTTCAGGGTCAAAGCTTCCCTTCCATTCGATCGAAGCAATGGAACAAGCCTATGACAGTCTACGATCCCGACACTAGGCTTTTTGCAATGTGTTCAAGCGTGTGGCAGCCTGACTGCGGTCTCGACATGCGGCCGCTCAGTGCAGGAGTGTGATGGCCTACGAGACCGCGCCCGCATTGTCTCTCAAGGCATACATATACCCACTCATATTTCCGTCCACCATGAAGGAGATAGTACAGACGCAGGATTTCTTGAAAGCTCTCCCGCCATGGATCCTTCAAAGATACCGGAAGCAGTCCATAAGCCATTACCTGAAGAGAAGAGCGATTTACAATACACTGATGTTAGCAAGCCAAATTCGCTGGGCGAAAATGAGAAAGACGCCCCTCCCGATACAAAGTCCGTCGAGGATGAGAAGCCTCCGACGAAAAATGAAGACACGATTGTGTATCCAAGCACGACAAAACTTGCGGTTATCCTCGTTGCAGCTGCCCTCGCCATCTTTCTTGTCGCCCTGGACACGACCATTGTTAGTACTGCTATTCCCCGCATAACGGACGACTTTCAGTCCCTCGATGATGTTGGCTGGTATGGATCCGCATTCTTCATGACTCTTGCCGCTTTTCAATCAATGTGGGGAAAAGGCTACAAATATTTCTCCGTGAAATACACATACCTACTATCGATCGTGGTCTTCGAGATTGGCTCACTCATATGCGCCGTGGCCCAGAATTCTGAGACTTTGATTGCTGGCCGGGCTATAGCAGGAGCAGGCATCTCTGCCGGCAGCTATATCATCGTTGCTCTTTCCGCGCCACCGAATAGGATACCAGCATTGCAAGGCATCATGGGTGCCAGCTTCGCCATTGCAAGTGTCGTCGGACCACTTATTGGAGGAGCATTCACGGAGCATGTCTCGTGGCATTGGTGGTATGTGCTTAGGCTCGCTACTCATGAAGCTCTTGGCTGACCTCTGACCCAGCTTCTACATTAATTTGCCAATAGGTGGGATAGCGTTCGCTGTTGTGCTATTCTATTTCAGTACTCCAGCACATGCGAAGCCTGTTACAGCGACCTGGCAGGAGAAAGTGAAGCAGATGGACATCGCTGGAGCTGCAATCATTCTTGCGGGCATGTGTTGCATCTTGTTGTCTCTTCAGTGGGGAGGAGTCACCAAGTCCTGGGGATCCGGAGGTGTCATCGCTACTCTGGTCGTACCCGCAGTCCTGCTCGTCGTTCTTTGCGTTCTGGAGCCCTGGCTTGGAGAGTATGCTGCAGTCAACACTCGATCGCTACGCACGAAGACCTTCGCATTTCTAATGACATTCCAAGTCATTCTCGCGGGCGGCTTTTTCATCCTGCTGTACTATTTGCCGATTTACTTCCAAGCAGTCAAGGGCGTCAATGCCTCAGAATCTGGAGTACGTGGTATCCCGCTCGTGATTGGAGCTTCGATCTTCTCGATCGTATTCGGAATCGTCATGACTACCACCGGCGAGTTCCAGGCGATGATGGCCCTTGGCACATCACTTGCAACCATTGGGTGCGGTCTGGTCTATACGCTAGACATTGGAAGTCATTCTGGCAAGTGGATTGGCTACCAGGTAATCTGCGGTGTCGGCCTTGGCCTGTCGATGCAGATCCCCGTGATTGTCAGCCAAAACGTCGTCGCACCAGAGGACTTAAGTACGGCCTGGCTGTTGCTCTATTCTTCCAGGGTTTCGGCGGCGCCCTATGGGTCTCAGTCGCTCAGTCACTATTCACGAACAAGTTGATACAGTCGCTGGAGGAGAAGCTGCCGAATATCAACCCAGGTGCTATTGTTGCGGCCGGAGCTACAGAGATTGGACGAGTGGTGTCTGGGGACGATCTTGCTACTGCTATCGAATGTTACATGGACGGTTTGACTGACGCGTTCATTCTAGCAGTCGTGCTCACCGGAGTGGCATTTGCTATCAGCATCGCCTCAATGGTTTTCGGCAGGCGTAAGCTGAACAAGGGCGCGTCCGCGACTGGAGCTGCATGAATGCACATGTACAGGACTAATGGCAATGAAACATACCCTTACTGACTCCATCTAGACGACTTATGTGTTGACTGTATTAACGTCTTTGTGTCCATGGCTGTTCATAGAGGATAACCGGTGTCCAAATACCGATCAGTCATCACAATAAGGCGTTGGTTTCGCTCAGGCTTTTTTGACTCCTTTCAAGCGATCTGGATTCGTGAAAATAGGCAATCTTTGCCTTTGGCAAAAGCTGTGCATTATGCTTTTAATAAGAAAATAGGAACGACTTTCGATCGCGCGGCGGGTATCCTTGTCGACCTCAGTCGCTAGAGATCCATCAAAGTCGCGAAGAAGACTCAAACGTCCGAGGTTCGAGCTATCTAGCTCTGACTACAATGATTGCAGAAACCTGATATCTTGAAATATACGCACCCTTACTTCAACTCACTGTGATTGCCCTCAATCAGAGAATCGCCAGGCCCAGGCTAGCGTCCATACCAGAAAAAGAGCCGGCGGCAAAAATTCTTTTGGTAATTTCTGCCGAAACCCTGAATCACAAGCACAACTACGCAAGAACACCGATACAAAGTAAAGGACCTCGGCCTATGTGCAACTCGTCATCTTTGGGGAGGCCACCATGCTTCGATAAAAGAATGCAACAACGATGGATCAATCACCATTTTTCAGATTATCACCAGAATTGAGAAATCTTGTGTACGAATATGCTCTCACGCAAAGCGACAATCCAGTCAATCTACTGGAATTACAACCAGGCCTTACGATGACGCGTCGGAAAATTAGACAAGAATGCTTGTTGTTGTTTTACAGCTTGAATACTTTCGAACTGGGAGTGCCAAACAGCACTTCTCAAATGCTAGTCAGACGTCTACGTGCGTCGATATTTGCAACCTATGCGGGAGCCGCGAGAGTACGATCGATGCAGAAGTTGATCATCAACTATCATCTTTCAAGTCTGGAGAATCAGCCTGTGGTTCCTGGCTGCAAGAATGAAGGCGGTTGGGTCCAGCTCTCTGAGACGTTGGCGGCATTGGGATTCTCGAAGGATCAAGTCATCTGGAAAACTGAGTCGACGAGCTTCTTGGACTCTTCTTTGGGCGGGAATTATCTTGCTTATCTGGCTGAGACTGCGAGGCTGAGAATGTATGACCAGATTCTGAAGAAGGACTGGGAGGAGGTCTCTGATTCAGTGGAGGCAGCAAAGGTTTCAAGTGAGAGTGTCTGCAGATTTGATTGATGGTCCTGGTGCAACTGAATTACCCGTACGAACGACCGTGTTTTTCGAAAGACTGCTTCATACGTAGCAGGGTGTGTTCACTCAATATCCTCGAAGTGTACGATATGCGGCGGCAGATATTGGAGGTGTTCGCTGATGAAGTATTGGATCAGCTTAAGCTCGTTTTCTCACCACTTCGCTTTGATCTGTCGTGTTCCCAGACGAGGCACTCTTTATAGAGAGTACAAAGAATAGCCTTGCGCGCAAAACTGCGAAAGAGCTTAGAAGTTTGGCCCGCGTAACGCGCAACCCCGCGTAACGAGCACTTCCACGGTTCTTACTACTACACTTTGCGGCACGATATCTTAACAACTACTTAAGATATAATGTTTATATTAAGATAGTAGACTAAATAAATGATGCGCTTCATTTTAATGTAGATATTATAGCTGTAACTTATATCGTTATCTTACTTTACGCTAAGGTCTCGAATTTATTAGAATTCGAGCTATTAGCTTCTATACTTCCGTATCTAACTATAGGACAACTAGCGGCTCTATAACAACCGCTTTACGCCTAGTCTACTTCTTAACTAACTATTAGAGAG